>JAGXJF010000981.1:0-509239 GCA_019208055.1 Stipa capillata | reverse complement strand
TTTTCTATTTTATTTTCTCTCTCTTATTCTTTCTTTCTCTTTTTCTTTTATTTTCTCTCTCTCTTTTTCTCTCTCTTTTCTTTTTTTTCTCTGTCTTTTATTTCTCTTTTCTTTTATTTTTACTTCTTTTCTGTCTTATTTTTCTGTCTTTTCTCTTTTTCTTTTTCTTTTTTGTCTGTTTTGTCTGTGTTCTTTATCTTTTATTTTTCTTTTTTTTTCTTTTCTTCTTTCTCTTTTCTTTTATTTCTTTTTTTTGTCTCTTTCTTTTTTTTTCTTTTCGTATATCTTTTTTTGTCTCTGTTTTTTCTTTTCTATCTCTTTCTCTTTTTATATCTCTTTTTCTTTTTATCTTCTCTCTCTTTTTTTTCTCTCTCTCTCTTTTCTTTTTTTTCTGTCTTTTTTTTGTATTTTTTATCTCTTTATTTTCTTTTTTTGATCTCTTTTTTTTATCTCCTGTCTTTTTTTTTCCTTTCTTCTTTTGTCTTTTCTTTTTTTTTCTATCTTTTTCTATTTTCTCTGTTTTTTTATATATCTTTTCTTTTCTGTTTCTCTCTCTCTTCTATTTTTTTCTTTTTTTTTTTTTTTTTTTTTTCTTTTTTCCTTTTTCTTTCTTTTTTATTTCTTTTTTTTTTTTTTTTTTTTTTTTTTTTTTTTTTTTTTTTTTCTTGTTTTTTTTTTTTTCTTTTTTTTGTTTTTTTTTTTTTTTTTTTTTTTTTTTTTTTTTTTTTTTTTTGTTCATTTTGTGTATTCACTCTTTTTTTTTTTTTTTTTTCTTTTTTTTTATTTTTTTGGTCTTTTCTTTTTTATACTTTTAGAACAAAAAACTTTTTTTTTTTTTTTTTTTTTTTTCATTTCTTTTTTTTTTTTGTTGTTTTTTTTTTTTTTTATTTTTTTTTTTTTTTTTTTTTTTTTTCTTGTTTTTTTTTCCTTTCTTTTTTTTTTTTTTTTTTTTCTTTTTTTTTCTTCTTTTCTATTTTTTTTTTTTTTTTCTTTTTTTTTTTTTTTTCTATTTCTCTTTTTTTGTTTTCTTTTTTACACTTCTTTATTTTTTTTTTCCCTTTTTTTTCCTACAAATGGGTCTATAAGATTAAGACTCGCTCTGATAGTTCTCTTGAGCGTTATAAGACTCATCTTTTTGCTCGCAGCTTTTAGCAAGAGCATGGTTGTGACTATGATGAGACTTTTGCTCTTGTGGCTCACATGACCACTGTTCGCACTTCTCTCGGTGGCTTCTGTTCACCTCTGGTCCGTTTCTCAGCTTAATGTTAAGAATGCCTTTCTTAATGGTGAGTTGCGTGAGGAGGTTTACATGCATCCGCCCCTGGGTATTCTATTCCTGAGGGCTTGGTCTGTTGCTTTCGTTGCTCTCTTTATGGCCTTAAGCAAGCCACCGTGCCTGGTTTGAGCGCTTCTCCTCTGTGGTCACTGTTGCTGGCTTTTCGGCTAGTGATCATGATCCTGCGCTCTTTGCCCACACTTTGTCCCGTGGTCGAACTCTTCATCTTCTAAATGTTGATGACATGATCATTACTGGTGATGACTCTGAGTACATTGCCTTTGGGAAAGCTCGTCTTAGTGATCAGTTTCTCATGTCTATAGTCATCTTCATTACTTCCTTGGGTTTGAGGTTTCCTCTACTTCGGAAAGTTTCTTCATGTCTCAAGAGAAATATATTCAGGATCTTCTTGCCCGTGCTTCTCCCACTGATCAGTGTACTGTTGAGACTCCCATGGAGCTCAATATTCACCTCTGAACTTCTGATGGCGAGTCTCTTTCTGATCCGACTCACTATCATCATCTTGTTAGGAATCTTGTCTACCTTGCCGTCACTCGTCCGGATATCTCTTATCCAGTTCACATTCTGAGTCAGTTTGTTTCTGCTCCCACTCAAGTCCACTACAGTCACCTTATTCGAGTTCTACGATATCTTCATGGGACTACCTCGCGCCGTCTTTTCTTCCTTGCTGCAGTTCGTTACAGCTTTAGGCGTATTCGGATGCCACTTGGGAGAGCGATCCCTCTGATTGCTGGTCTCTTTCTGCTTACTGTGTTTTTGGTGGTTCTCTCATTGCCTGGAAGACTAAGAAACAGACTGCCATTTCCCGTTCGAGTGCAGAGGCTGAGTTATGAGCTATGGCTCTTTTGATAGCAGAGATTACTTAGCTACGGTGGTTGCTTGAGGATTTTGGTGCTTTTGTCACTACACCGACTCCTCTTTTACCAGACAGTACATCAGCATTGCCCGTGACACTGTGAAGCATGATCTCACCAAGCATATTGATGTTGATACTTCCTTTGTGCGGTCCCATGTGCATGATCAGATGGTTGTTCTACAGTACGTGCCTTTAGAGCTATAATTAGCGGATTTCTTCATGAAAGCCCAGACTCGAGCACAACATAGTTTCTAGCTCTCCAAACTCAGTGTGGTTGATCCACCATGAGTTTAAGGGGGGTGTTAGAGATATAGTCGTATTGGACTAGGTGTTGTATTTGTATTGGCTTAAGACTCTATACTTGCCTTGTATTACAAGTCCTCTTATACTATATATATGTCTATTGGGTTGTGCAATAGATCAAGTTGTATAATGTTAACACATCCAACGTGATTTTGCTAGAGCTGTTTTGCGTGAAGACACAAGTAGAGTCAGATTTCTTGCTGATGGTACGCGGGGCACTCGTAAAGTAATTGGTGCTATTGCCCATGACCATGGAGCACATGATCCTTGGCACTAATTGAATGCCTACAATATACATGACACAAGTAGATGGAAAGATCTCAATCCCAACATTGTGCTCCAGGTTTTCAGGGACTTTGCTGCGACAGGCGACATGTCATTTGGAAAGGATGTCGGGCCTGCAGTTTGTACTGCTATGGAATACATGGAACAGTTCGATCGTGATGGTGATGGTATGATTGAGAATGATGGATTTCCTGATCAAACTTATGATGCTTGGACAGTTCTAGGTGTAAGTGCCTATTGTGGTTGTCTTTGCCTCGCTTCCCACCAAGCCGCAGCGGCACTGGCCCGCAGCCTTGGACACGATGACTATGCTGAGAGGTGCATGGTGAAATTTGCAAAAGCTAAACTCGTATTTGAAGCCAGGTTATGGAACGGTTCGTATTTCAATTACGACAGTGGAACAAGTTACAGTAGCCGCTCCATCCAGGCAGATCAGCTGGCTGGGCAATGGTACACTGCATCGTCAGGCTTGCCGCCTCTATTTGATGAGGATAGGGTAAAATGCACACTTCATAAAATATTTGACTATAATGTGATGAGGGTGAAAGGAGGTCGTATGGGAGCAGTCAACAGTATGCATCCGAATGGGAAGGTAGATGAGACTTGTATGAAGTCAAGAGAAATCTGGACTGGAGTAACGTATAGTTTAGCTGCAACTTTGCTGCTCCACGGAGTGGAGGATCAGGCTTTCACTACCGCGGAAGGCATTTTTGTTGCAGGATGGTCTGAAGAGGGCTATTTGTTTCACTATATTTAAGTTTCACTCCTAATATCCATTTGTTTTTAGTCCATGGCATGCTTTTTGGACATGGACTTTATGCTTTTAGGGTCATATGCACCTAGTACTGGTTATAGTACTTGTGCACTTAAAAAAAAATCCTAAAATGTTCAGAGTACTAGAACATGTTAGCATATGTGCACATGCAAAAAATTGCGCTGATAGGTTTTCCCCATCTTAGATTTATGTTCATCTAACTCTTTCCCCTTTCTTGTTTTGGTCCTTTTTGGTTGCGTGTTCGACCAAGCCTTGGTGGTATGTCGCAAGACATTAGTTCAAAGTTGTACTTGCATTTTCCCTAATGCAGTGACATGCAATTCTTCTGCATGTTCTCTAAATTTTTATTTGAATAGCGTTTGTTTACTGATGGTTTGGTATATTTTGGGAAGTGGTTTGAACTTTCGAGCTCATTTCTAAAAATAACTGCTTATTTGAGTAGGCTCAAATCTACAGCCAGTACTCTAGTTCTTTGTAAAACTGCTATGAGTTAGTCCAGCCGTTAACTCCAACATGGTCCCATAAGTTATAGCTGGTAGGACATCCCTAGCCTTCTCAAGACTGTGTGTCCCCTTACTCCTATATTGAGAGAACCACACCACTTTATTTTACACACACGGCAAATGGAAACAGTAAACTACACAATTCATACGCTAAGTCTAGGCAAATTAGTAAGTCGTGAGTAGTTTCATTATACCACCCATGTAGAAGTACGCAAATCTTGGGTCAATGTATATAAGAAACCGGCTTTGTAGGAAATGAGACAACCCACCATGTTCCTAACCATGGTCTCTCATCTAAGCCCAATGTTTATTAGTCAAATTCTTTAATTACTTCCCGGTAGTCTATCCAATATCACTACATGTGATTTACTTACACTGACCCTGATTCATCAGACCATCCAAAGGATCATGACTCGATAATTCTAAGCATGGCTAAGCATAAGATAAAAAGGTAGAACCATGGGTTGCTAGAAACTAGACCAAAACTTAATCATGCTTGGTTGGAAATTATGGACATGGTGTTTAGGTTACAAGGCAGAATCATGCAAAGGATAGGATTATAGCTAACTACTGGTAAAGTAGTAGTTGATCGCATGTAATAATTCAGTTGAACACAAATAGTAAGTTTAGAAATATTACGATTGTCAACACGGTCAAAGGAGGTTCTGCTCGCCCTGCTTCTCGGGAGTGGGGTACTTCTCGTAGTCTTGGTCACTTACGTTGTGACCTTCCAGCTCCACCATGAAGAAGCAAAAACACCAAAAAAGTAATAATGATAATTACTAAAATTACAGCATGATCATGATATGAAATGCATGCATGTCACATTACTCTCAAAATAAGGACTAATGCAAGTGGAATCAAGTTAATCGGACCTGAATGCTTAACATATGAAGGAAACGTCTAGATTCACCTTTTTAGTCATTTTGATGTTTCTATAATAGAAACATATATGAACATAGCATAAATAGGTAGTATTCATTTTCTAAACATTTTTGGTATTTTATTCTAAGATTAAACTATTTAAATGGGTTTTCTATAAATCCAGTAGTTCAATTTCCACTTTAACATTAACAAAGAGTACTTTTAATACTCACTGCGACTTAGCCATAGTCAATGACAGGTGGGGCCAGGAACCAAAGGAGACCAGGTCACCTCTGACCGATCAAACTGGTCACTGGACACACAATCAATGACTCATATTCACTTAAATGATTTAACTATGTGCTAATTAAATTGGACCCGCATATCAGCGACATCGACGGTTAATAGGACCCGCATATCGGTTCAAAAGATTTCAAAAGGGTAGGGCCCGTGTGTCAATGACTGATTAGTGGTTAAACTTATCAGCTTAATAGTTTAACCGTTCGGATAGGCTGGCCCCATTGGTCAATGACTCAGCCAGCGGTTAAACGCTGGCGAGCACGCCCAGGAGCTTCGGTGAGAGCTGATCTCGTGCTATAGTGCATGCGAGGACGAGTTCGTGTGTGCGTCTAGTTCCCGGGAAGACATTGCAACTGAGGGTACCCATGTAGAGCCCTATGGTCACCGGAGCATCGGTGGCGGTGACCCGAGGCGGAGGCTGACGGAGGTGGTCGGCGCGAAGGCAGGCAAAGGATGCACGCAGGCAAAATAACATGTGCAAAAGGATCAATGGCTCACCGTGAACTCAACGGAGGCCTCAGTGACAACGGAGGAGGTTGGAGCAGCGTGAATCGATAGTGACGGCGGACGGTGACCGGAGTTGAAGAAGAAGAAAATGGATCTAGCGATTTGGGGTGCTTCGGCTTGATTACTTCGGCCAGAAGGTTCCACACGACATCGTGAAGCCTCTTAGCAAGGTGGTGCACGACGGGGCGGTCAGTGGCCACGGTGGCATAGTTCAATGGCAGACAATGAGGCTTCAAGTGTTGCTCGTGTTTCTGTCAACAGAGACAACGACAGAGTGAAACGACTTGCACGAGAAGGTAGAGGGAGGAGAAAATTATCCATCCATGCGGTTAAATCGTGGAATGGATAACCATGGCAATGACGCTAGTGAAAGGGATGTACGGCAGCAATTTTGTCTGGGAGAGATTTGTCACCCTTGGTGCACGAATCACAGTGCCGATGGTGTCAATAAGGGCTCCACATGTGGCCGTGCACCTACTAGCACACTAGCGCGAGCTGAGGTGGCCCGTCGACGCGCTATGCAACTGCAATTGAGGACAATGGACCTGATAGGCCGGTCCCGCCTGCAGCGTCTTTTCACTAGCGAGCGCATGCACGCACACACGGGTGCACCTCCACTGAGCTGGGCCAGCTAGCGGGGCAGATTTTGGCCCAGCCCCAGGTTTGTTTTTTCTTTTTCTTTTTTGTTTTTCCGTCTAAAGTTTGGCTTGATTTTTGAATTCAGATAAAACTTGATTCAAATATTCTATAAATTTTTATAGAGGCTTCAGGGAATATTTAGAACCAATTAACAATATTTCCAGAGCCAATTTATTAACTATTTTCTTTAGTTAATATTTAATTTTATTTTTGACCCCTTTTTGGTTTTGAACTACGAGTATGTTATAAATTTATCCCAAAAATATGGGAAATTTCAAGGGCTTAGAAATATTATATTGAGCTGATATATAGATTTTGAAGAGATTCCAACATTGGAAAATCCCTCAACTTAATAGATCTTTGATCTGTCCTTTTTATTACTTTAGGGTTTTGCATATTCTTTGATATTCTAAATGTCACCATTGTTGCTATAAATGTTCAGGATCCGTCCTCAAATATAAAAGGATGATCACGATCAATTCAAGGAATTTTGAATGACATCTATTAATACCTAAAGTTTTATGTGACATTATCATCACTTCTTGAGGTGTTTAATTCCCCTCAATTCTATTTTAACATAAATGATGTCATGAGATGCTCATGATGCACAACAACAACTATTATCCTTATAGCCAAAATATTAAATATAGATATCACTTTCTGTAATATATTTTTCCGAAATGAACAAATTGAATGGTTTTTCTGTTATTTTCATAATTGTGAATGTTTTCTCCTCAAATTGAATGGTTAATTCTTTTATTTTCATATGTTTGAATTTTTTCTCTCCAAATTGAATTGTTTTTCTTTTATTTTCATAGTTTTCAATATTTTCTCTCCAAATTGAATTGTTTTTCTTGTATTTTCATAATTTTCAATGATTTCTCACCAAATTGAGTGGTTTTTCTTTTAATTTGATACTTTTGAATGCTTTCTCTCCAAATTAAAATTTTTTATTTTATTTTCCTAATTTAAATGATCTCTCGCCAAATTGAATCTTGTTTTCTTTTATTTTCATATTTTTGAATGATTTATCTTGGAATTGAATGGTTATTTTTAATTTCAAAATATTGTATGCAATCTACTCAAATTATTATATCCACATAACTGCATATTAAACACCAAATTATGAAAGCCACATAATTGTATACTAAACATGCTTCTACTTTGCTACAAACATGAGCCTTTCATGATGATCATCGCGTACGTAGGTAGCTTCATCCTCAATTGGTTCTTCCTTGGAAGAAGGCATATTGTCAAATTAATTGTACTGATCCTCATACACTACATCATCAACTCCAACAATACTCCTTTTCAAGTTTCTAACTAGGTGTCACCTCTTATTTGAAGGTCGATTACATAGAAGATCTGATCAACTTATCTTACTCGCAAAAATGTTTCATCTTTATATGCAGTACTTGTGAGGTCAACCATTGTGAAGCCGTACTTATCAACTTTCACCTGTGAGAGATTGACCCAACGGAACCAAAACAATGGAATCTTGAACTTTGCGTAGTCCAGCTCCCAAATCTCCTCTATGTACCCATAGTATGAGCTCTTCTTCCTAACTATATGTTGAGAATTTATGAAGACACTGCTATTATAATTTGTGATTGTATAAAATGTGTACTCGTTTATGTCCATGTTTTGCCATGTCACAACTGTATATAATGGTACTTCTGCCAACTATGTGAGTGTAGGGTCACCTCACGATAGCCCATGAGGTTTCTCATATAACCTTCTGTTGAACCGACGATTGTGCTCTTTCGTCACCCAAACATTTGCCACATTCAGATTATACTTCTGTAGTCTGGCTTTGTGTTGGTCGATGTACGAACCCACTACAACCGCGTTGCAAGACCATGAAATGGGCTTGATCAATAACCTTTCATTCATGATTGATATCTTTCTTGCGATGGACCTGATACCCCCAACCCTCCCATCATAGCGAGATTCAGGCAAACATATTGGTTTTACTGCAGTCATGTAGTCAATGCAGAAGTCAACGACCTCTTCACTTGCATAGCCTTCGATAATGCTACCCTCCAGCCATGATCAATTTTGTAGAAACTGTTTTTGAATTCCCATGTACCTCTCGAACAGGTACATGCTACATATGAACACAGGCCGTCACCACTTTATCTCTCTCACGAGACAGAAAACTAGATGGACCATGATATCGAGGAATAATGGGGGAATATATCTCAGCCTAACAAAGAGTTTTCACCACCTCCTCTTGAAGAGCATCTAGTTCGAAGGGATTGATGACCTTCTTAGAAATTGTGTAAAGAAAGAACCATGATTCTTCTCGAAGCTCTATAGGTAGAATATATGTCGAATTGCAATTGGAGCAGCTGAGTGATGAGCACATGACAATCATGAGACTTTATGTCAATTAATTTCAAATCTCCCATCAAAAAAAGTCTCCTGGTGTGGGATAAGTACCCGAACATCACACCATGGAGGAATTGGCATAGCTCTATTCTCTCAACCTTGGACAGAGTATAACAAGTAGGTTCACACAATGTCCAGCCAGTTTCAGTATCTTTCGGTTGTAACTCCTTTCTGATTCTCATATCTAACAAGTCAAGTCGTCATATGAGGCCATCATTTGTTTTTCCCTTGATATTCAATAACAGACCAATCACGCTATCACATACATTCTTCTCTACGTGCATGACATCGATGCAGTGATGAACTTGTAGGTGCTCCCAATAAGGTAAGTTCTAGAATATCGACCTCTTCTTCCACACAGCCTTGTCACATGTAGCCTTGACTTTCCCTTCTCTTCCTATACGTAATTTTGATATCCTTAACCATATCATATATATATTTATTGCTAAATTTCATAGAAGTTGTACTGTCCTCATTTAGTCCATCAAATTGTTTCTTCATCTGATGGTACGGGTGATCCCTCTGAAGAAACTAACGGTGACATATGTACATGATTTTCCCGAGTGCTTAAGTCACACACTCGCCATATAATCCAAGAAGTTCATACATGTTTTTTTTCCCTTTTTGTACTCTTCCCCAAAAAGGTTTGCAAGGGTATGATAATCATTTATGGTACAAAATAGCAAGTTGCACAGGATTGAAGTTCTCTCGCTTGTGCGCATCAAATACCTCTACCCCGAGGGTCCACAGTTTTTCTAGATCTTCCACCAATGGCGCTAGGAAAATATCTATATTTTTTCCATGTTGCTTCGGTCCTTGCACAAGTATGGGCAACATAATGTACTTTCGCTTCATGCACAACCAAGGAGGAATGTTATATATACATAAATTAACGGGCTAAGTGCTATGATGGCTACTCATGTTTCGAAAAGAATTTTATTCGTGCTTAATCCAAACCTCATGTTTCTTGGTTCCCTGCCGAATTCTTGGAACTTCCTATTTGTTTCTTTGCTGGATGGGTTTCTAAGCTTTCCATCATTCTTGCGCTTCTCGGCGTGCCAATGCAATAATTTTGCATCCTTCGAATTCGGAAATAAACGATTCAGACGAGGAATTATAGACAGGTACCGTATGACCTTAGCTAGAGTCCCTTTCGTCATGTCATCCTACTTATCCTCATTTGATTGGGTCTTACGCTTGTATCAGGATGACTTGCACGTCAGACATACATGGAGGTTTGTGTACTCTTTACAAAAGAGAACACAGTCTTTCAAACAAGCATTTATTCACTGTATTTTTGTTTCCAATGGACAAAGAACCTTCTTGACTTTATAGGTTATTGTGGGAAACTCGTTTTCCTCTGGAAGCATGTTCGCTAAGAGACCTAACAGTGCTATGAAACTCTTGTCTGATCACTAATTGTTTGTCTTTAGTTTTAGCAGTTCAACCATGGATGACAATTTCGTAAATTTCGCTTTGCATCTCTCAAAGAAAGGTTTCTTCGAGTCCCCCATCAAGACTTGAATTTCTCATACTCTCGCTTATCATGGTTCCCTTCTGCATGGTGCAACATCTCATCCAGATGGTCACAATCATCCGATAACGTATCTTCATCTTCATTTGAATCGATGTTTGTACCGCTCTTTGAAACCCCTAGGATGGTCTTGGATCTGCTATGAGTTGTAAAACATATGTAGATTAGTCTTTGCATGAAAAATAAATATATTGTCCCCCTCTGTTTAGTTTATCCTCTTTCGTAGCTCTTATAAAATCTGACACGCCATTAAGGTACTCTTCACTTAAGCGGTTACCATCATATATCCAGTTTCGGTCTATCTATGCTATGCATAAAAAATATAGTTTGTGTTAAATGTTGAGGTTTACTATATGTACATGACACGAAGTAGCTAGCAGGAGTAAACTAATTTATAAAATATTAATTAATATTATCATTAATACATCGGTTTTGACTATATCTAAAGATTAATTATCAGTATTATATTTAATTAATAAGGTTGTTATTTACAAGCTACTAATAATTACAAATTTTATTTATGAGAAGTAAAAATTAATAAAATTAAATTAATAAATACAACATTAATTGAAGCTATCATTAATATTAAATTGGTAAATACAATATTAATAAATACTTGTTATTAATGATATCTTAATCATATATGCTATATTTCTCTGTTATCATCTAAACCATGCATCAACAATTATATCTTTTTGCCACCCTAAATAGCAAGCAATGTGTTCAATACAGTACAATAGCCAATTAATAGCCTTCAGAAAAGAACAATTAGATTTTTGCCTTACATTAGCTAGATTTTTAAAATTATTAAAATTTGAAACCAATCACTAATCTTAGATCACCAATAACAAGTTGATATGCAATATCTCCTTTAAATACACGGTTCTTTTGAACCAATCGGACTCCAAGCCACAAAGTAGTTGCTGCCACCAGTGTATAAGAACTAAAAATTTAAGATAAAGCTCGGGTTAGGTAAACCAGTCAACTGGTAATAAATGGACTTCTTATCATAAGTGATTTTCAAATAAAAATTGTTTGTTATATCCTCCTCATCACAGGCAGTTCTTAAAAACCATCTACATGTGGTAGCATGATATCGCAAGCGGTTTACCGATGGTTCGCATCACTAGGAGTTAACCCAGACGATGCCTCTTTCGAACCGTGTGTGATATGCTTCACCATAGGCAATCTTTGAAAAACCACCTGTGATGAGGGGTCTTAGATGATCCATTCTGGGTAGTGGTCGTTTCCGTGTAGAAGTGAACACGTAATTTTTAGAGCTCCCTAAAACGGAATTTTCGTACTACGGAGATTGGAACTAAAGAAGGCATTCAGACCATGAACCAAAGGAAAAAGACGGTACGGATGGGCTTTGGTCCAAGCTAGAGTAGTGGACGAGAGAGGGATGAATAGGCCAGAAGATTTGACCCATTCGGAGTTTTGAGGAAAGAAATGATTTTCAAATTTAGGAAAACCTACAGACTCAAATAAGCCAAGAAAAATACCAAATAAACTCCACAAAAAATTAAACATGCATATTTTAATATTTAATAGCCAAATAGAATATTTTAACTAAATTCTTATTTTTAAATTCTTTAGACTTTTGATAAAGGAAAATCCGTTTTAGGCTTTAACTAAAAATCTCCAAAGCTATTTATAAACTTCTCACAAAAAAGAAGGATTCTCGAAGTACTCATTTCGTTTTTTTTTGCATGACTTAAGGCGTTTTTGTGTTTCAAAAAATATTTAATTATTTTCTAATCCGCTCTGAATTCGTACTGCATTTTATCCGATACCGTCGGTATGGGTTTTCATATCCGAGGTCACTAAATTCATTTCCGCGTCCAGTAAGAAATTCAAAAACAAAAAATGGTGCAGCCCATTTCCGAACTATTCTGCTCTGTTTTCACTCCTACCGCCATATCCTAAACTCCTATACACATACTCTACTTAGATACTACTTCTCGATCAGATATACGTTTCTATACTAAGCTAAGCTTACAGCCTGTCCCGCTAGATCGAGTACGTACACACGTACTACCCTTCTACACCACACATCTCCATTCGTGAAACCTAAACAGTAGGGGAACCCTAGTCCTTCTCATGCAACCTCATTAATCACCGGCACATGCGTTGATGCTGTCCGTGGTCACTGTACGGTACCATCGTCTTTTGACATCCGAAAGTGCATCCATACACACACTGTACCACTACTGATCATCCATATGTCCTAATTAAAATGCATGCATGCACATCAATTACGTGCGTGACTCTACCACGAATCAATTGCCATTTCCCCCAAGTAGTAAAGGAACACCAACCCGACACCTTCTCCGTCTACCAAATGCTACACGACCAAAATTTTCATTACAGAATCACCGTGAGCTCTGTCTAGCTAACAAGCTAGCACGGGCAGGTGAATTAATTGCACCCAGTCGATAAATAGGGCAACATGTGAATGGCAGTTTGTGCTCTCTCCCCCTATCCATCCATCCATCCATCTGCCTGTCTGTCCCCTGTCCCTGTGAACCCTATTTACTCCTCCCTCATCTCTCCAACTACCCAACTGCGTGCTCCTTCATTGCGCCACCGCCATGGCTACCTCCCCCACCAGCCCCCTTCTCACATGGCCAGTCCAGTGCACAGCTGAACATCACTTAATGCTACGCAGCTTTACACCAGCTATAAAAGACACGGAGAAGACCATGGAGACCCAAGCCAGAAGCTTCTTGAGGAGTACAGCTCTCGTAGCCAGACAGCCATAGGGAAGGGAAGTGGAGCGATGGGAAGTAAGGCAGTGGCGCTTGCTCTGCTGCTCTGCCTAAGCAACGCGGCAGTGGGCGCGTGGGCGAGGCCTGTCGCTGCCAAGGGAAAGCACACCGGCGACGAGAAGTTCCTCTGGTTGAAGAAGCACTTCAGCAAAGGACTTGGAGGTGGTGTTGGGAAGGGTGGTGGGCTCGGTGGAGGGTATGGGAAAGGTGGAGGGCTCGGTGGAGGTGGTGGTGGTGGACTTGGGGTGGGAGGTGGTAGCGGCCTCGGAGGTGGTGGTGGCTACGGTGGAGGACTAGGTGGTGGCATTGGCCATGGTATAGGTGGAGGTGCTGGTGGTGGGTTCGGCAAAGGTGGCGGGCTTGGCGGGGGTATTGGTCATGGTATCGGTGGTGGAATTGGCAAGGGTGGCGGACTTGGTGGAGGTATTGGTAAAGGTGGTGGTTTTGGTGGTGGAATTGGCCATGGCATTGGTGGCGGTATTGGTAAAGGAGGCGGACTTGGCGGCGGTGTTGGTCATGGTATTGGCGGAGGAATTGGTAATGGTGGTGGTCTTGGTGGCGGAATTGGCCATGGCATTGGTGGCGATATTGGTAAAGGTGGTGGTCTTGGTGGTGGAATTGGCCATGGCATCGGTGGCGGTATTGGTAAAGGTGGCGGTCTTGGTGGCGGAATTGGCCATGGCATTGGTGGCGGTATTGGTAAAGGTGGTGGTCTTGGTGGTGGTATCGGTCATGGCATTGGTGGAGGATACGGAAAAGGTGGAGGTCTCGACGGAGGAATTGGTCATGGTATCGGCAATGGATTTGGCAAGGGCGGCGGTCTTGGTGGTGGCATTGGTAAGGGCATTGGTGCTGGTGTCGGTGGCCGGTATGGCAACGGTGGTGGTCTTGGTGGTGGTATAGGACACGGTATTGGTGCTGGCTACGGAAAAGGCGGCGGGCTTGGGGGCGGCATTGGTCATGGACTTGGTGGTGGCATTGGAAAGGGCGGGGGTCTCGGTGGCGACTTCGGTAAGGGTGGCGGACTAGGTGGAGGCTTTGGCAAGGGAGGTGGTCTCGGTGGCGGTTTTGGTAAAGGTGGTGGGTTTGGTGGTGGTGGTGGTGGAGGTGGAGGTGGAGGTGGAGGTGGAGGTGGCGGTGGTGGTGGTGGTGGTAGTGGCCTTGGTGGGGGCTTTGGGAAGGGCAGCGGCTTTGGTTTTGGGTTTGGCAAAGGTGGTGGGCTCGGTGGTGGTGGCGGGATCGGCAGCGGCCACTGATATGTATTTATGGCTTTGTGTCGACTATGTTCTTGTGAGCTACCTTTGTCATTATAATATTCTGTTTAGATGAGAGCAATACCACAGAGAAGAATGTCCTCGTTGAACTTCTTGCTAATATGTACTGTGTTGTGTTTGCTTGGTTCTCTGGCCAGATTCGCTCGTACGTACCTGTACGTTATATTAATTTGGTGATGGTGATATTACAGTATGTACTTATATTGCATGCGAATGTCTGTTCAGATGATTAGAAATATAAATTAAGTGCCTAATTAAGAAGGTTTAATGGTGCATAAATGATATACCTGATCCGGGCATTAAATTGACAAAATTATCAAGCGTGCGAATTGATCTGGCCATTTTGAACAGTGGGCCAAATATTTGCTTCCTTTGTGGGCCCGATGAAGAATTAAATGGATTCTTGATTGATGGCTAGCTTTTAATCGGTAATCGCCTGAATCCAGGATCAGCGCATCAAACCCGACTTGATTTATCAACTATTCGAACGTCTCTTTTTTCAAGAAGGATAGGCCCGAGTTACGGAGAGTTTATATGTGTAAATAAGCTATAAACTAAATTCAAAATAATTTTAAGGGTAGGCTTAATTTTTAAGCCCTCTCTACTTCCCATTGATAGTAGGAAGGCTTAAATTTTGAGGCTTTCTGAGTTTCCCGTCCCTCTACTTGTCCCCTCCCCGATATTACTCTTAAAAGTTCACAAGAATTACGGAAAAATTTCCACCACATATAAAAACTCAAAAATCTTACAAAAATTTATCTCTTCCCGGTCTACCACAATATTCCTCCTCTTTTCCCCCATTCTGACCCGATAGCCGCCGCCACCCTCTCCGTGCCCGCCACCCACCCCTCGCCGCCAAGCACCAGTCTCCCGCCGCCCTCCCCGCTCCGCCAAGCACCGGTCGCGCGCCGCCCTCCTCGTGCCGCCTCCTCTCCTTCCTTGCCGTTGCCACCGCCGACACGGGCGTGGACAATAGAAGGCCACCGAAGCTGTCGTAGCCTCGATCGCCACCTCCTTATGTCACCCTCCCCACACCGGACCTCCCTGCACTGGCCCTCCCGCTTCAGCCCTCCCTGGTTCGCCCTCCCTATGCCGGCCCTTTTCACGCCACCCTGCTCGACAATTGCATCAGAGCAGCTCTGTTTCCTGTTGTAGATCTATATAGTAACGCATTGCATTGCTCCGAGTCTCCATTTTCAGTACACCACAAGATTTTGGTCAGTAAAACTGAAATGAACCAAAGAAGCTTCTCAATTTCAGTTGATGCTTTTGGAATTATATACATTTCTCATGTAAAATTCATCTCGAGATCCTTGTTACATCCACGCTTTATGATCTTTGTAGCAGAAATATGTTGTTTTGTAAACATATATTTATGGTGGATGTACATATTATATGTTGTTCGGTATACATTTGGATTATGCGCTTAAGTATGGTGGATGTATAATTGCAATGTTAATGATATAGTCTGTTTTCTTAGCATTGCAACTATATTCAGTACAGCTGCTGTTGAAAATTTAGAACCTTTTCTTTGGAAGAACATTTTAATGGTAATGGAATATGGATCAACATGCATTGATTTCTCTATTTTACATGTATTGGTGTATGTATGCAACGAGCATTTATTTGGTGTATGTATACAATGATCACTTTATTCTATATGGTAGGTGGCATGATGGACATTGTTGTATTTAGTTATGATGATGGTTCTATGGGCATAGTTCAAGACAATAATATGGTAGGAGACAATAATACTAGATATTTTCATATAGTGGCTAATGGTAAACACCGAAAGCAGTGGATTTTCCAGTTGGACCACGATTTGTGTGTGATATCAGGGGATACTCGTCTTTGAGGAGTATATCACTAATTATTACAAAGGTCTTTTGGACCTTCGGATAGGACTCATTTTATTACGGAGGAATCAGTCTGTCATGACATTCCTCAAGTTTCCTGTGAGGAGAATGATATACTTACGGCACCCTTCTCAGAGCAGGAAGCGTATGATGCTCTTTTTCAGATGGATCATAATAAGGCACCCGGCCCTGATGGTTTCCCCTCCGAATTCTACCAAGTTTTCTGGGACGTCATCAAGGCAAATTTGTTGGCCATGTTTGTTGACTTTCTTTCAGCCAACTTGCCTCTTCATAGGTTAAATTTTGATGCCATTACTCTCCTTCCTAAGAATAAAGATGCGCATATGTGAGGACCCTAGTTTTAGAGTAATCGAGAGAAGCGTGAGGTGGAAGTCAGGTCAACTTGCGTTGCTGAGTTGACCCGATTCTATCGAGCTGCGTTGGAAGTTAGGTTGAGAGAGGGGGGAATTTTGTTGTGCATTTGCATCATCCATGGCATACATGTGATTCATTTCATTTATCATTCATACGCATTGAATATATACAACATTGAAAATTTATTGAATAATGAATATTACCACTGTCATGATACAACATTATTACAAATGAATAAAGAAGAGGAAATAAAAAAATTACATAGGAAATATTTCTACGTATACAAAATCTAAACCTAATCTTCAAATCTTCAAGTCTTCGAGTCTTGAGCTGTAGAGGAGCACCGAGAGTCGGAAGGGGGAGATCTTCTGAAATGTTGGCGACATCTGAGGTCATCAAGTATTTGCACTCGAGACCGTTGGAATCACGCCGTTGCTGTAGGAGGCAAAAGTTTTCGAAAACACGGTTCTAAAATACAAATGGTCTTACCAACACAGTTTCACTGACATCCGCAGGTTTTAGCTGCGGGGGCAAAATAGTGCCGATGACCTAAATAATTTTTAGTTTTGAAAATAGTTTTGTAAAACAATTTTGTTTTTAAAATTGTCCAGGGGCCACGTGGCTAAGACCCTCATCGGACAAATCTAATACGTTGTATAGGGATAAAAGAGGTGAGAGGCAATAAAAATAGTTTTATTTTTCCTATACTAAAATACCTCCATAATTTGGTTTTGAAAAGAATTTATAAAATCAAATCAAGAGATAAATATCAATACAAAGCCATTCATCGGTACTCACAATTTGGACCTTAGCCAAAATTTTCCTTAGCTCTCAAGGCTGCTTAAGCAAACCAAGGAAGTAGCCACGTATCAAGCCCGCATGAGGTAGAAAAAGGAGAGCAGTAGCTCTAGTGGCCCATCCAAACTTAGTACCCCAGTGTCACATTAGAGCTCAAGCCAAGAGCCTTAGGCGACAAGAACAGGAGGAGCTGAGCAAAGGAGAGGTCACCAGGATTAGGAGGAGTTCCAGAGGAGGAGTAAGAAGAGAGCAGACCATCAGTGGAGCTAGGAGAGCAAGGTCCAGCAAGCAACCAGATTTAAGGAGCTAGCTCTTACTCCTATCCAAACCAATAAAAGGTAAGGATTACCAACAACTTCGCAAACCCACATAAACATGCTCAAAGAATGATTAGCATGTTATGAGATGTGGCGTACCCGGTTTTAAGGCCGGATACTCCCTTGTGATTACTGTACCGGTCCCTGGATCAGTAGCCGGTACACACAAGTTAACCTGTATACCATGGTCATACATACGAATACCATAATACAATAGGCAAATAGACCATCCAGGTCGATAGTCTGATACCTGTAGCCCAACGGCTATAAACTTGCAGCGGAAATCAAGCGGTGATGATGCCCATCAATATGCCATACCCAACAGGCAACTGACTGGGGGTTACACCCTAGCTTTCGCGTTCGTAGTCGTATCTTCGGATTTAATGTCTCCTTCGTCTGGCCAAATCAACAAGCCAGGTGAGTACGTTGAATGTACTCGCAAGCTATTCCCACAGGAGAATTATACAGCAATATTTCATGCAAGGTGTAATTCAAGGAGTAGCTCTATCCTAAGTTGCTTGTTGTGCGAAAATATCAGTTTTCAATTTAAATACGGGAATAGTAGATTCCAAAGCAGTTTTGTAAATCAGAGCAATTCAAAGCAACAAAAATTCTCTTGAGGTAGACCCAGCTACCTCCTTTTATCTCTCGAGTTAGCTCAGTCCATACTATCCTGGGCAGTATGACTGGCCTCCTCATTTCAATGCTCAGCTCGTACTATCCCGGATAGTACAGCTGGCCTCCTCAATGCAGTGGTCAGCCTGTGCTATCCCGGATAGCACGGCTGGGCTCCGCTCAACTCAATGCTTAGCCCGTACTATCCCGGATAGTACGGCTAGCCTTCTTCTCCTGCAATTCCATGCTACCAACCGTGTAGCATAAATTACACTCTGTGGACATGTCATGCCCATGTCCTTAATCCCTTTCCCCAGCTTTCGCAAGCAAAACTCAGTCTAACCAATGTGTGGCTTTGTCAGTTCATGTCCATGATCGAGGACGCGACTATTTGAATAGTTTTTAACACTCTGCAGAGGTTGTATGGCTTTACCCACAAGATGTAAGTCCCCCTTGTTGCCACAGCTCGATGAACACACTTCGCGAGGTGTGCCGGCAGGGTTATTACAACGAGACCTTCGCTCGCTTCCATACTAGAGCTGGACCCGCTAGGTGGTAACCCAACTTTTGCGTCCCGAACCAAAAATGAGACTCCCTACCTTTGTGTCACATCCACCTCAACCGCCAGCGGTGGTGGATCTCTAGGACTTTAACCACCTAGTCACATACTTCCTACTTCCCACGGGTCCATACCCTAATACTTGCCGGGGTACCAAGCCAAGTCCTTCCCATAAAGGACATGTGGACGTACGGTGAGGAACTGGTTTAGCGGCACTTAGGCTCGGTCCTTAACTGATTCGAGCAAGACTCCATTTCTCAACTCATGTTCATCCCGGACGACCATGCCACCATCAAATACTCTACAGCCCCAGGCTGCCCTTAGCATTCTCATCCGAATCAAAATCATCTCCAGTTTCATTTGTGTTTTGATAAACATTTCTTTCAAATGTCACCTCAGATAACACATGCGATCCGAGGGTTTTATTTCCCATGACCCAGGGTTTTTGTGAACACCGATAAAAAAAATCTAGTTTTTAACTAAAGCGGGTCTGAGCATGGCTAATGTCTATAGCCCTTTTGTCGGTCGTGGAACAACCGACTAATATTTCTAGGGTTACAAGGATCAGATATTCAGACCTAAGTCACATGCAGCTATCGGGTATAACTAGGTCTACATAAAATACCGTTGATATCGACATAGCATGCAAGTTTCGCAAACAAAATAATTAAATTTCACACATATGGGATTCAACTTGATCAGGGTGGGAATGCTTGCCTGGCAGATTGGCCGGGGCTCGGTCTTGAACCCGATTCAACAATTGTCTGAAATACTTCGCGCGGTAACTCCTAACGTCGGTGTCTACACGTCAAAAGAATGGCGAATAAATCAACGATGCAAGGAAGAACTAAGAACATCGAACACAAAACCAGAATAATCAATTCGTGCAACCACAATGCGTAGGATTAGCTATTGTGATTTTTATGGAGCTTTAGAATGATAGAATTGGGTGCTTTAGGTTATTTCGACAAAGATATCTACTTTAAGCTTCTGTCGCGTTAGGGTTTCAGTGCCTCGAAAGTTTGTTAGGGTTTGAGGAGCATAGTCGGGTATTTTCTCTTTGCAGAGTTCTAGACGTGCTATGGTTTCTAGGGTTTCCTAGTCTCTTCTCATGAACTTTGCTAACAAGATCATAGCTTTAAGAGTCAAGGAGGGTATGCTTTACTTCTGGGTTTAAACAAATCTACGCGTACATTAAGGGTTTTCAAAGCTACGAGCTACCCTAAGCTATATGCACACTGTTTTATGCAACTAGCTGAGTTTTATTGGGAAGTCATGTCGATTAGGTAACTTGGTTTAAGTATAGAGAGGGTACTAGCATAAGAGATGCATGTCTCGAATTAACATGCTTTGAAAACACCCCTAACCCTAATAGCAATTTTCTTTTAACAATTAAACTCCTTTAGATGTTTGGAAGTCCCCTTTCATTTTATTAGAACGACTTTGAGATTTAAAAGCATGTTTGAGAAGGAGAAATCAAGAATGAGTTTGAGTGGATGCCGAGGCTTTGGAAAGGTTGGTAAAATGTCTATATACTGCCCTAAAATCTTGGGGGCCTACTCTGGACATTTGATCTAAAAAGAAAGTCAGTTTATTAATTGCATATAGCTCCTTCTCTGTTTGTATTCGAACCATTTGGTATTTTGAAAAAATTTCTCAATGCAAAAGTTAAATAATAATCCTAGTACACCAGAACCGGAAAAATGGTTTCAAAAACCGGTCTGGAAGTCACTGAACCGGCTGAACCAAGGGAACGGGCGGTTCGGACTGGACCGAACCGGTCCTATTGGCCACTGGGTGACGTCGGGGGCGTATTTAGAAAGTACGTTTTAGTGTTGGGAGAAGGGAATAGAGAGGCTCTCGGGAGAAATACATCTTTATAGAGGCGAAGCTGCACTATGGATTGGATGTTAGAGGAATGCATGTTTTGGAGCAAGAAGCGTACTTCTCGCGAACTCATTTTCATTTAATCGGCAGTGGACTAGTAATTAAAAGAGGGTGTGGCTAGCTTTTAATTAGCTGCCCAATCGTGTGGTGCTTAGGCACGGTATTAGTTTAGGCGCGGGGAAGGGGAAAACACGGAGGCGCTCCCCTCGGCTCACCTGCTGGATGCGAGTGGTGGTCGACGCCGGCGTGAGGCGTGAGCGGCGGGAGATCTAATTGGAGGCAGTGACACTTGCTGGAGTAGCCGGGGTGTTAGAGAGGACGGTGGTAGGCGGTGTTGGCGATGGCTCACCAGCGACGGTATGATGCTCGGTGGCTTGGGGGAGCCCTCTCCGGCGGCGAGCGGTGAGCGTCTAGCTACAGGGGGTCGTGCGGAGGGAAACGGCAAGGAAGGCCTCACCGGTGGTCTAGCTCTAACCGGCGGTAATGCTCGAGATCTGGGGCCACGGCCCACTAAAGCGGCGGCGGGGAAAAGCCACAGTTTTCGGCGGTGGTGGTCAAGGAGCGCGGCGTTTGGGCCGATGGCTTCAGGGCGTGGGCGGCGGCAGCAAGCTCGGTGTTGAGGGGTTTGGGCGGCGGCTTTGCGAAGCTATGGGTGGAGATTCGGGGAGGAGCAGAGGTGGATGAGGTATTTGGGGAGGCTCTTGGGCAGCTCGGGTATGCTTGTGAAAGAGGAGAAGAATTGGGGAAGGAGGAGACGGCGCTGTGGTGGGGTGAAGCAACCCGAGGAGCTCTCGGCAAGGTGGGCAGGCGTGGCGGACTGGCTGGAGGCGGTAGCCGATGGGCTTGGCGCCGCTTACCAGTAGCCGGTGGTGGCCGGAGCTGCGGCGCTGTGAAGTGGGGTAGCTCGGGAACACTCGGCAATAATGAGCAAATGGGAGCTCAGGAGAGCTCAGCTTGCTCAAGTAGTTCGCTGGATGGTGGATTGCTTGGTGCTTGAAGGAGGTGCTTCGGGTTTCTCACCGGCGACGAGCTGGAGTGCTCCAAAGCGGCGGCGTTCCAGAGCTCGGCGCTGGTGACATTGAGGAGAACGGAGCCGGCGGCACCTTGGTTGCGGGAGGGAGAAAGAAGATGCTCGAGAAGGGAGAGAAGGGACTGCTCTGATGGTCGGCGAGATGAGGATTGGGAGAATGGGGAAAATGGGGACTAAGATAGCTCGAGTGTATGGGAGGTTTGGGGAGAAGAGAATGGGAAACAGCTCGGCTCCATGGGAGAAAAACATAACCCGGCTAAGAGTGTTGGAGCAGATCAAGTGTTTGGGGAGCTGAGGGAATAATGGAGCTCGGGTAGCTTGGGGAGTAAAGGAGCAGAGGAATAAGGGATGACTGAGAACGAGAAATGAAGAGGAGGAAGGAGATGGCATATGGCCGGTACAGGCATGGCAGTAGGGCAATTAATTACGCTGCATCGATGAGTTAGGCACCGATTCCAGCTTGCAGCTATACGTGTTCATGAAGAACAGCACCGGCAGTGTTCAGCATGGGAAATTGTGCATCGCTCGGTGCATGAATTGGCAAGAGAACCAGTGAGCAAGGCGCGAAGGAATAAAGACGAGACAGTGCACTGGTGCAGAGATACGCTATTGAATGAATGAGGTGTCTTAGGAGCACAGGGAAAAATGGGCACCGAATTCTATTGAGAAGGAGAAGTGGCAGGAAGGAATAGTGCATGTGTTTGGTCACTTCAGGGAAAATAATGACGAGTTGGTACTGCTGGAATTTTACTTCAGCTCAGGCCTGGTTTGAAGGAGGTCAAGATCTTTTTTATGAGCACCGTCACATGTGGTATATTCCTGTGCATACCCATATATTTCCCTACTAGGATCACGTGGAAAAATATGCATGAGCGGTGGGACTAATGCCATGTACATGATTAAATACGGGTACTTGGGTGGCTGCCGATTTTGATGGGTTGGACAATTTTGGGTGGGATGAGCATGACCTTGAGCTAGATAGCATTAGGGGCACCTGCCATGGTCTTATAAGATTTTTCCCTAGGTGTATGTGCCCATATACGCTTGGGAAATTTAAGCGTATATATGGTGGCGTCAGAGCTAGGATCATGATAGGAAGTCATGGGAGTTAGGACTTGGGAAAATACTGCCGGTAGGCTCGTATATATGCATAGTACTGTGGCGGAGCCAATGATGTGCTAGAGTTTTGTTCCGTAGTTCGGGGAGAAGGGGTTAGGGTTTTTGTGTATATGCGTGTATGTGAAAGCAGTATATATGTGCACACACGCACGATAGGACATGGTGACGTGGCAGGTAGAAAATTGTGGCATTTGGAAGGGGTTTGTGCCATCTATATGCTCAATTTTGCAATGGTACCGCATGGTAGGCGAACATACGCACCTACACATGTGGGTGCATGCATGTGGGGAATTGCAAGTGTGCATATGTGAGTACGCAAGGGGTTCGATAAGGAGTAGGTAGGCGAGGGTTGCCTTGCGTCGAGAGACACTAGGCGGAATTTGGTGAAAGGACAAACACGACGGAAGTTTGAGTACAGGTGTCAAGAGGGGGAAGAGATCACCTGGTAGTTCTGTTTGATGATGATGAAGTTGCGTAAGAGACGATAAGGTCTTCGATTGGCTTTACTTACGAGAACGTTGTTATTAGCGCAAAAGGTTTTTTGTTGGTCCTGGTTTTCGGGTTTGGAAAATCAAGGTGTGACATGAGAGGACCCTCAGATTGTAGTAGGCAGCATGCATGGTATCTGTTCTTATTTTAGTGATACTATTTCTCAATTTCTAGAAATCATCATTGGGTTTTTCGTTTAGGTAACAATGGGTAGAGTAATATGTTCTTATCAGATTTCATATACCATTCTCAAGTTCTTCTCTCAGGAGGAGTATGTCATCACATACTCATGACCAGGCAGCAAATAGACAACATAAGTAGTATCTGCTTCTTATCCAAATTATACCTTTCTCTAACCTTTTCCTCAAATAAGTAAATCATCTCAGAATTAAGGCTAACATCAAGCTAGCACGCTGTTCTTTCAGTGAAATAAGCTGACATGCATGTATATGTAGAGAGGAGAGAAGAGCTAAGTTAGGTACATCATCTGTTCTTACTAGAGAATATCGGATATACGTATGTGCATGAAAGAAATGGAAGAAGCTAAGACCAAGATAGATAGAAATCATCCTAATCTAATCACATATACATCAGCTCACGCTTAAGTGCTCATGAATACATGAGTATGCTGGAGATCAGCTCTAACATTTCCAAACCATAAACATCAGTCTAACAGCCGTAGCATAAGTGGCCATAGAGCATATTATCCGGATTTATTAGTTGTCGGTAATGCTTTAAATCAAATAGTCACTCCAACCAGTCAACAATTAGCAAATTGGAATCACAAGTAAATTAGTTAACAAATTAATTATCATGGATAAGTATTAGAATCTAGTAGAATTATATATTCTTGGGCTAATATCAAAATGAATAATAGTAGAATCAAGTCTTGGAATGAGCACACTAACAAAGTAGGATAGCTAGCTTCATCAGACCATAAGCTAACTTAAGTATTCAATACCAAAATGCCCAAAAATCTGAAGCAATATCTACTCTTAGTTCTAATATCTTGAGTAATCAAACTAAAGGAATCAGAAGAACAACATGTCAGTGCAGTAGCTGTTCATCACAGTTTAGTCGAAGCATCAGCACCATTCAAAGTGAAAATTCTCAAAAGCCCAATTGGGCATCGGATCATGCTAGTTGAGAATAGCAAATCACAAATCGTTGCTCGGAACCGAAAATCCCGATTCCAGTCGCATCAGGCACAGCCGAACCCTAGGGAAAATTAGGAAGTAGAAGAGGGGGGTTTTAGGAGCACTCACCGGTGGCGAAGGCCGACGACTTAAGCGACCTCGCCACGCCACCGGCGAGGGGCAAGTCCGGCGGAGCACCGCCGAAGGCGAGCTACGACACCGGGTCACGGCGGCCTCGGGCGGCGAGGCAAGGAACACCGAGCGGGGCGACCAGGCGGGCAGCAAACCAACGGGGCCGACGGGGCTAGGCCCTAAGCCCAGACCACCCGAGCGTGATGGAGAACCGACGACGGGGTGAGCTCGGGCAATGGGGGAAGTTGGAGAGGAGAGAGAGAGAGAGTGGAGGACATCGGCATCGGCATCGAGTAAGGCGGCGGCGGCGCTATGGTGCCTGGGTGAGATGGATCCGGTCGGGAGATGAGAGAGAGAGAGGGAGTTGAGAAGGAATTTAGGGATTCAGGTGAGGAAAGGGGCAAGGAGCCGGGTGCAGGTGTGACTGAAGGAAATTTAAAGCAATGAAATAAAATATGGGAGAGAAAAGAAAGTAATGAAAGAAATAAAGAAAAATAAGGAGTGGACACGTATATATATATATGTATTTACAACTTTTGGGAGGTGAGTTAAACTTAAAAGAAGTTTAGGCTTATTTGAAATTATAAATTGTTTCTAATTAAATAAAATATGTGCTCCTCTAAAGAAAAGAAATAAACACTAAGTTAAACCTAAAATCCTAGCTTAGTAAATTATTTCAACAAAAAGGGAATGAGGGAAAACAGTAAACATTAAGTAGAGTAAATCAATGTTAAATGTCTATGGTGTGAATGTTCCTCTAAATAATTTTAAATCTTTAAAAGAATGTCTAAGAGAACCGCATTATATTTCTTGGGGCATTCTAATACGCTTAGCATCTCATGCACTCAAATTCCATGTCAATTGCATTCATATTTGGAATTCTTCTGGAATTAGTCCTTATCGGACTATACTGTTTTTCTTTCTTCAGAAACCGGAGTTCAACAAGCAGGCCAGTCGAACTCCACTACCTACTCGTTACCAAGCAAGTTCAGTTTCTTGTTCATGTCCATTGAGAATGATTTACAAAATTTCCCTCTTGTCTATAACATGCACAAAATGAACCTACTTTCTAAAGATGAAATCAACTGTTGTTTTATTTTGATCGCCGGTTTTTGGGCGTGAATCATGGTGGGTGATGAAACCTTGGAATGGGTGCCGATGGCACATTGGAAGGGATGTTTCATCACACGGGATTGTTTCAAATAAGGTTAAAGTAACCAATGATCAAATGTGTTCAAGGGCCGTAGTAATCGCGCATACCACATACCCTGTATGGGCGGGGCTGAGCTAAAGTACCCTTGCCCTAGGTTATACTCCCCTGGGAACACAAGACCTCGGTAGTGGGATCGACTACCGGGAAGGTGGTATTGGCCGCCGGGCTAGCCACATTGTGATGAAAAAGTGGTATTGGCCGCCGGGCTAGCCACATCTTATTTGAAAAAGTGGTATTGGCCGTCGGGCTAGCCATGTATGGATTTGAGACCGGTAGTCCTATACAGACTACGACGTGGGGTATGACCGAGCGGGCGGCGAAAAGGCTTTGTGATCGTGGGAACGTGAATGAGCCTTGCAAACTCAGACACATGACCAAATTCGTTTGTGGGTACAGATGCACACCTCTGCAGAGTGAAATAAATTGTGGTTGAGTCACTCCATGTTCCTGGTAGGAACTGCGAACCCGGCAAGAAAGGGATTTATCGGGAATCCTAGCAGCTTGTGAAACAGGAGATCATTAGTCTCTTAAATTAAAACTTGACTCTCTTACCTTTCAAAACTGCATTGCGTTTGGAGAGCATTGCCGTTCTCAGTAGATAGTGCATCAAACACCTCTTTGCTATTCCTGGACTTGTTGAGTACCTTCTGTACTCATCCCTCTGTCTTAATTCCTTTGATTAGACTGTGAGCCGATAGCAAAGCAGGAGTTCGTCTACGTCGAGGTCGACGAAGAGGGAGCTGAAGAACCGACACTGACAAAGGAGGAAGAAGGCGTCGACTACTACTACGACTACCGCGATGACAACGCAACCGAGTAGAAGTAATAGGTTGTGTAGATGAGAGTTGTAGAAAAGTCTTTTGCTGGAGCCAAACGATAACGGTTTTTAAATTCCCCGTACTTTTGGGAATCAGTTGTAACACTTTATGTTGTTCTTTCAGTTTGTACTTCAAGTTTGTAATAAATGGACCACTGCAATGCTTTTGTCGTGCTACTCTGTGTGATATGTTGTAGACGAGAAGGCACTTCGTCTGCGACATGTCAAAGACTAGCATATTATCCGTACGGGTAATATGGGGTCACCGCAGCATAGTATACATCAATATCGGTCGATTTATCTTCTGAATGTGAGTTTCAAAATTTTCACTAAGGTTGCCACGAATCGTATTGCTTCGATCGCTAATAAAATTATCCGACCAACTCAAACGGCCTTTATGTCGGGTCGTAATATCTTGGAAGGGGTGGTGATCTGTGGCGTACCCGGTTTTAAGGCCGGATACTCCCTTGTGATTACTGTACCGGTCCCTGGATCAGTAGCCGTACACACACGTTAACTTGTATATCATTGTCATACACACGCATATCATAATACAATATGTAAATGGACCGTTAAGGTCAATAGTCTGATACCTGTAGCCCAATGGCTATAAACTTGCAGCGGAAAACAAGCGGTGATGTGGCCCATCAATATGTCATACCTAACAGGCAACTGACTGGGGTTACGCCCTAACTTTCGTGAACAAAGTCGTATCCTCGGATTTGACGTCTCTTTCGTCTGGCCAAATTAACAAGCCAGGTGAGTACATTGAATATACTCGCAAGCTATTCCCACAGGAGAATTAAATGGCAATATTTCATGCAAGGTGTAATTCAAGGATAGCTCTATCCTAAGTTGCTTGTTATGCGGAAATGTAAGTTTTCAATTTAAATACGAGAATAGTAGATTCCAAAGCTGTTTTGTAAACCAGAGCAATTCAAAGCAACAAAACTTCTCTTGAGGTAGACCCAGCTACCTCCTTTCCTCATCTCAAGTGATAGCTCCGTCTATCACTGCTTAACTCGATGCTCAGCCCGTACTACCACGGTAGTACGGCTAGCCTCCGCTTAACTCAATGCTCATCCCGTACTATCCCGGGTAGTACGGCTAGCCTCCTTCTCCTGCAATTCCTTGCTACCAACCGTGTAGCGTAAATTGCACCCTATGGACACATCATGCCCATGTCCTTAATCCCTTCCCAGGTTTTCACAAACAAAACTCAGTCTAACCAGTGTGTGGCCTTGCCAGTTCATGTCCATAACCGAGGACGTGGCTATTCGAATAGTTTTTAACACTCTGCAGAGGTTGTACGGCTTTACCCACAAGATGTAAGTCCCACCTTGTTGCCAGGTACCAGTGGGCACACTTCATGAGGTGTGCTGGCAAGGTTATCGCAACGAAACCTTCGCCCGCTTCCATACTAGAGCTGGACCCACTAGGTGGATAACCCAACTTTTGCGTCCCGGACCAAAAATAGGACTCCCCATCTTGTGTCACATCAACACCGAACCGCCTAGCGGTGGTGGATCTCTAGGACTTTAACCACCTAGTCACATACTTCCTACTCCCACAGGTCCATACTCTAGTACTTGCCGGGGTACCAAGCCAAGTCCTTCCCATAAAGGACATGTGGACGTACGGTGAGGAACTGGTTTAGCGGCACTTAGGCTCGGTCCTTGATTGATTTGAGCAAGAATCCATTTTCATCCTCAACGACCTTGCCACCATCAGATACTCTACGGCCCCGGGCTGCCCTTACCATTCTCACCTGAATCAAGATCATCCTTCATTTGTTTGGGGTTTTGGCAAACATTTCTTTTGAAACTGTCACCTCGAAAAGCACATACTATCCGAGGGTTTTATTCCCATGTCCCAAAGGATTTCATATAAACCGAACAAAAATTTGGTTTTTATCTATAGCAGGTCTAAGCATGGCTAATGCCTATATCCTTACTATTTTTGTCGGTCGAATATCAACCGACTAAACCGTCTAGGTTTAAAAGGGTTAGATTTTTGACCTAAGTCATATGCAACTATAGGGTATAACTAGGTCTACATAAAATACCGTTGATATCCACATAGCATGCAAGTTTCGCAAACAAAATAATTAATTGCGCACATATGGGATTCGACATGATCAAGGTGGGAATACTTGCCTAGAAATATTGTCCGGGGCTTGGTCTCGAACCCGATTCGGCAACTGTCCAAATCCTTTGCACGATATCTCCTAACGTCGGTATCTACACGTCAAAGAACGGCGAATAATCAACGATGCAAGGAAAAACCAAGAACATCGAGCGCAAAACCAGAATAATCAATTTGTGCAACCACAACGCGTTGAATTAGATATTGTGATTTTATGGAGCTTTAGAATGATAGGAATGCGTCCTTTAGGTTATCCCGACAAGGTTATCCACTTTAGGCTTCCGTCGCGTTAGGGTTCCAGTGCCTTGGAAGATTGTTAGGGTTTGAGGAACATAGTAAAAAAAATTCAGGTTCCTTTGTAGGATACTAAGGCACACTAGGGTTTCCTTCTTCTTCGTCATTTTAATATAGCTGAAGGGTTTGAAATTTGAAAATGGACCTCTACTGGGACTAAAGTATTTATTTTTTTTGTAGGAGATTTTTGGAAAGGGATTCAATTCGTTTCAAGTTTATATTGAAAAGATATACGAATAACTTGCATATTTGAAATGTAGTTAAATTTGATATTCAAGTATTTTGAGAAATATGGAAACTAGTACTGGGATGTAGATTCGGGTTTTAATTGACCACAGGAGAAAGAATTAGGTTAATCAGAGCTTTGAGGGAAAAGTTATGGGCAATCGATTGGGTGCCGGAAAGAAAGAAGGGGGGAAACGATTCTGCCGGAAGGAGAAAAGGGACGACGTCAGAGACATATAATGGGAAGGCGCCTTCGGCAGAGCAGAGACAAGAACATAGAGTATTTAGAAGAAAGTACGTTTTCCCCGAAGAGAAAACATATACAGGACAGAGATAAGGGAGAGTTATGTCTACCAGAAGAGAAAGCATAAAGGTGGGATTACGCCTTCAGCTTCTAAGAACGGAACAGAGAAGGTCCTCAGATGGTTTACGCTTTCGGAAATAGAAAGTGTAACGCGAGGGCAAGAGGAGTGAATACGCTTCCTTGGCAGGGATCACGTACTAGTGAAACTCCATTTCCTCAAGAGACTTGGGCCGTTAATGGCTGCTGGTTGCTAGTTTAACATCTTCCACATCCGTGAACTGGGGAGAGTAAAAGAGAGAAAAGGGGGCAGGGGGAGACCTCGGCAGGCTGCGGATCTCACCAATGCTGATGGTGGTGCGGTGGGGGCTGGTTCACCGGCGGCGGCGTCGTTGTAAGGAGGACCGGCGGCCTCGTCGAGCGGGTTGATCTGCGGCAACGGGAGGCGCCCGCCTCAGCTGGCTCACCGGCAGCGGTCGATGATTGGGAAGATGGTACCGACCTGGGAGATAAGGTTGGGGTGCAGGTTCATCCGGTTGGAGGTGGCAACGAGGAGATCCTCCGGTGGCTTGGCGAGGCGGCGGGTGGAATACGTGAAATAGCCGGTAGAAGAGCCTGGGTTGTGGAGCTTCGCTCGGGTGGGAATGAAGTGTGGAGCTCAAGCTTGCTGGAGAAACGGAAAACTTGCACAGCTGGTCGCGGTGGGGAGAAGAGGGAGTCCACGGGGAGTGGAGCTGCTCGGTCGGTCACCGCGGAGCTCGTGGCCGGAGCTGTGGAGGAGGGTTGGCCGGCTTGGTGCTTGCGAGGGAGGACTCGGAGGCGGTAAGGAAAACATGGGGAGAAGTACTAGTGCGTAGGGGAATGAGCTTAAAAGGAAATTGGAGCAGCCCAAGTCGATTTTATAGAGGGGCATGAGGGAATAGGAATAGAGGAGGAGCTCCATGGAGGAGGGGATCCGGTCACGGTTGCTCGCCGGGCTTGGCACTGTTTTCTTGGAGCAGGCAGCTGGGTGTGGTCTGGGGCAGCAAAGCCTAGCAGCCCGGGGTGGCAGTGCCGTGGCAGGTGGCCAAAGGAGTCAGGGGGCTTGGCGCTGAGCTGCTTGGGCGCATGGCGCTGGGTACAATAGAGAAGAGGGAAGGGGTTCGGCATGGGAGTAGCTAGGTAGTGGAGGAGCTAGGGAGGAGCGAGGTCATGTCCATGGGGTGGTTCTGCTATGCTCTCGAGTTGGTGGATATGATTTAGGGGAATAAGAACTGAGGAGGAAACAATGGGGAGATGGGAGCTCAAGGAGAGCTCGGGTTGGGAGGATGACCACGGCTGGTGTGTTCAAGGAACAGAGGGAAGAAGATATTGGGCTTGAGCAGCACGCGAGCTTGTCCTAGAAGGAGATGAAGCAGGGGAGGTGCCCGCTCATTGATGGTAGTAGTTGTGTTCGGTGCTGGCTGCTGCTGTTAGTGCTGTAGAGCAATAGGAAGTGGGCACTGTAGTGGAGAAAAGATGGCACACTGCATAGGGGCAGTGACTGGTCAGGCAGAGGATAAGGAGAAATTTTTAACGTAGGTTCATAGCAGCAGTTCAATCGGGTAGAGGAGTAAAGATGGGAGTTGGCAGATGCTGAAACGATGCAAGGCAATCTGGCATCGGTGTGTATTAATAGGAGCGATGTGACAAGACTTGGCTTGGAAAAGGATAGGGGAAGTAGAGGCCTGCCTGTGGTTCAAGAGGAGGGCAACGAGACAGATTGACGAAGTAGCGGACGTGAGGAATATCGCTGCGCGAAGGGATCGCACATGTGCGGAGGCTGCCTCAACAAAAGCTAGAAAATATCTGTAAGGAGGATCTAGTTGGAACTAAGCTAGTTTCGGGGCTGACCAAAATTTAGATTTAAAACTCTTGAGCCAGAAGCTCAGCTATCATTTTAGAATATATGCGACGTATCGCTCTAGTTTATTTGGGGTTGTTTTGGTTGGGGAAAAGAAGCGTGGAATCTCAGGATTAGAGTTTTCATGATTAACGAAAGTTAATGAATTAGAGTTCATGAACGTTTAGATTGATTAACTTAGCCGGTATTGAGCTAGCCTCGGCATCGGCTCAAATTAATAACCGAACTAAGGACCCAAATACTATTCTTTTGTATACTTCTTTTGGTATGCATCAGGTGTTGCAAAATTTTATGTGCAGGAGTTGTATATGAGTTTTTGCTTTGGGTTGAAAGGAGGGATGTCAGGGTTTATTATCGTTATACTTATTTCTTTCTATGAGAGCGCTTACACCTGCAACATGTATTTACATGTATACGCTCTCGTACCCATCCCTGATGGCCATGCGGTAAGATATGGCGGCTGGTATGGATTGGCATCGCATATATGTTTGCAACCATATACACGTGTCCAAAGAGTCAGAGGTAGGCAGAAAAGTTGGCACACACACATGTACGGGCAGCTGTATCTATGTGTATACCAAGAGACGTACCAGCCGAGGAAAGATATCCAGTTAGCTAACCGTACGAACAGATAAGAAATTGCTCAGGCCATTAGGAGCAGAGTTTGATATACGGTCAGGCATGCGAACTACCAGAGAGGAAAGAGAGAGAATGGTATTGTTTTCTACGGAGACGTATACCCATATGTGTGTGCACAGTAGAACATACGCAAAGGCATAGGGATGATCGGGCAATGGAGGAACATACCCACATACATAAATAGAGGTATATGCAGGTAGGGAGTTGCAGATGCGCGTATATGGATGTGCGAGAAGTTCGGCAGGGAACGATAGCAGGAGATTTGCCTTACCTTGAGAGACGCAAGGTGAAGAGGTACATGTGATGGAGGTTCGAGCGTATGTATCGAGAGACGAATGAGATCGCCCGGTAGATATACCCTATGATGATGTGATTACGAGACATACGATAAGGTTTTTAAATTTTGAATCTATTTACGGAACTATTATTATTAGCACAAAAAAAATTGTTGGCCCTAATTTTCGGGTTTCGGAAAAATCAGGATGTGACATGATCGTCCATGAGACTGTCCATTCATTGCATAAGGACAAGCTCCACGGGGCGGTCTTTAAGATTAATTTTAAGAAAGCTCCACTGGGATTTCTTACAACAGGCACTTCGAATGAAAGGGTTTTCCCGCCGTGGTGTACGTGGATTCAAAACTTTGTAGAAGGGGTAGTGTCTCTATCAAAGCTAACGATGATTTGGGCCCTTTTTTTCAAACTCATAAAGGCTTACGTCAAGTGGATCCTTTGTCACCGATTTTATTTAACATCGTTGCAGATATGTTAGCGCTTGTAATTGCTCGGGCTCAAAATGCCAGGCAAATAACAGGTCTTATCCCCAACTTGGTTGAAAATAGTTTATCTATTTTGCAATATGCGGATGACACCATTCTTTTTATGGCTCACGATCTGGAGCAGGCAAAATGCATGAAGTTAATTTTATCCACCTATGAACTCCTTTCCGGTCTTAAGATTAATTTTCATAAAAGTCATTTATATTGTTTTGGTCAAGCTAAAGAATGTGAGGGTCCATATAAGCAGATTTTCGGGTGTGAACAAGGGACTTTCCCTATTCATTATCTCGGTATCCCTATTCACTATCGTAAGCCTAGAAACATGGAATGGAAGGGGGTTGAGGATTGTTTTGGAAAGAAACTCAACATGTGGAAAGGAAAATCCATGTTGGTGGGGGGTCGTCTTACCCTTATTAATGCGGTCCTCAGTAGCCTTCCCATGTATATGCTTTCTTTTTTTATCATCCGAAGGGGGTTTTAAAATGACTTGATTTCTATCGCTCACATTTTTTTGTGGCAAAACGATCATCATAAATGGAAGTACAGACTTGCTTGCTGGAACATAGTGTGCAGGCCCAAGGCACAAGGAGGTTTAGGGGGTTCTAGATTTAGAGGTGCAGAACATTAGTTTGTTGACCAAATGGTTCTTTAAATTGCTCAACAAAGAAGGTCTTTGGCAAGAACTCATTTTTAACAGATATCTTTTTGCTAAGACGCTTTCCCAAGTTTACGGCAAAACAAGGGGACTCACATTTCTGGGCAGGTCTTATGAAAATCAAGTCGATATTTTCTCGGTACATCTCGTATCAAGTAGGGGATGGGAACATTTCTGGGCAGGTCTTATGAAAATCAAGTTGACATTTTCTCGGTACATCTCGTACCAAGTAGAGGATGGGACGATGGTCAGCTTTTGGTATGACACAAGCTTGGGGATCAGCCCCTTTGTCAACAATATCCCGCTTTGTTTCACATAGTAAGGGATAAGAACGCCTCGGTTTCAACGGTGTTAAGTTCGACCCCTCTCGCCTTAAGTTTTCGACGGGCGATTATTGGGCGACACCTAGTTTCTTTGAACCAGTTGAATGGTCGAGTGTTGACTGTGGCGTTACAGGAGGATGTCAAGGATAAACTCTTATGGGATCCCCAAACCAATAAGCGGTTTTTGGTTCATTCAATGTATACAACGTTATCTAACTGTAACATTAGATTCCGGCACACGGGGTTATGGTATTTATGTCGCGGCGTTATCCTTACAAAAGATAACCTCATTAAGCGGCGATGGCGTGGTAGTGCTCTTTGCTCCTTTTGCCATAAAAATGAGTCCATACAACATCTGTTTTTTGATTGTCAAGTAGCTTTGTTTGTATGGCAGGTTGTTCAAATTGCTTTTGCTATATTGAAACCGTAGAACATCGCCCATATGATGGGCACTTGGACCGCAGCTGTTTCTACTCAGTTTGCTAACCTAATTCGTGTTGGTGCGGCAGCTATATGTTGGCCTATTTGGTTTTGTTATAATGATATTGTATTTGATAATAAAAAGATGTCTAACCATCCTTTACAGATCATTTTTCTGGCTATCAGTTGGCTACGAGCTTGGGCGACATTGCAGCGGGGTGGGCGCATAGAGCGCATATTGGCGGGGTGCCAAACTATGGAGCGTGTTATCCGCGAGCCTTTTACCCTGCATGGGTGGCGGTCTACTAGAAGGATTGCTGCCACATGATGCTTTTTCATTTTTCAGGCTTTGTAATCTGTTTTTATCCTTTGGTTTAACTCGTTAACTTTATATTTGTTGGCTATGTGCACCACAGTGCAAAGGCTGAAAGAGTTATCTCTTTCATTATCTAAAAAAAGAGCATAGTTCGAGATGGTATTGTGGCAAATTTAGGAGTAGCAAGATAAATGGCTATGTGCAATCTAGTTTTTGTTATTTTGTTAAAAAGAAAACTTGTAGAAATTATAACATATTTTAATGGCAAGAAAACTTGTATACTTTTTAATTAATTTTATCATTTAATGGCAACAAACTTGTAAACTTTCAAATTAATTGTTATTTTGTTGTTTTTATCTTTCAGATTAATTTTCCTGGCAACCTGTGCAAAAAAAATTCATGAGAACAACGTTTCATCTATTAAACAACGAACAAACGAGTCTAGGGATATTTTAGACTTTAAACCTTTCACCATACACAATAGGCTCAAATTTATACGCCACTTCAAATAGAGAGAACTTATTTTCAGAGCTTATTTTCAATATTGCTTATAGGGAGCTTATCTAGACGGCCGGCTTATGTACAAGCTCAACCTATCCCTAAGGATGCCATAGTCTCGATAAAACAGCTTTTCCCCACCTACACGAACATCCATACCATGTATTTCCTCTGTCTCATAATGTAAAGCGTATTTTGATTAGTTAAGACAATGTTTTGACCAACAATTACTCTATTACTATGTGGTTTATATGACATAAAATTGATATCATTATATTCGTATTCAAAAGTACTCACTTATGATTGTGACTTTGTATCACATAAAATATATATTAATAGAGTAATTGTGGTCAAAGTCTTATCTTAACCAATCAAAATACGCCTTGCATTATGAGCCAGAGGGAGTATTTTTTGATCCATTATGCTTTGAGATTTGTGTTGTTAGTGTTTATATATTCAACTTCTACACCACTTTACTGGTATCTATAGAACTCAAATGTGGCTGGTACATTTCACCCCCTACGCCTAGCTCTCTCTCTCCTTCTCTCTACTCGCACCACACCTCTCTCCCCTCCCTCAGACCCGATGCCGCCCTCCACAACGAGGTGCTGGAGCCGCACCACCACCTCCACTGTCAGCGACCACAATGCGGCAAATTAATACCAAAGTACAGGTACAAAGTGCTGGATCAACCCATTTTTGTTGATTAATGGAGATTAAATCTTGTTTGAAATGTTCATGATTTGTGATTTATCTTGGTCATGATGCATAATTTAGTATAAATCCGAGATTCATGTTCATGGTGATTTTTTTTGTTCATGCTATTATCTGTTTCTCTTTCATGCTTGACATTCAAGAGTCGTTCAGTTTTCGATGCTCCCAAAAGTGTTGCCAAACTCCATTCAAGATTATTTCCTTTGATGCTTTCTCATGATCCGAAAGTGGTGGAATAATTTGTGTTCATGATGCTTGATCAAATGGGTATATGAAAAGCCTATGAAAAGTTTGGTTATGAAATTTATGTAAATTTGTTCATGCTTCAGATTCGGACCATTTTTTGATCAAATGATATATGACGGGTTTACTGAAATGCGCGTGTAAATAAATGAAATTAGCATGTTGTACATGTGTTAATCACCATTCAGATTTTCTCCATGTTCAATGAATATGCATATGCTAAGACCATCTCCAACTGCCTCTCTAAAATCTACTCTCTATATATGGAGAGTCATCTCCAAAAGATTTCTTCTCCATATCTCTTCCACCTCCAACAACTTCATTCACTATCTATATTTCACTCTTCTATATGTTATTCATATGTTACTATGAATATTGGAATACTACTAAAAAAATGCACAAGCAGTATAATTCCTGAGTAACAACTGTTATATATATCACTATTCAACAAACACAAACCAAATACCGGACTTGCTGATTATAGACCAGTAATTAGTTCATTTGGACTCTTGTGCTCACTGCCATGTATTCTCCAGAATCTAATCATCATCTTTCACAACTTCACAATTTCATAACAAAACTTATGTTGGCTGAATCACTGGTGGCAATCTTGACCTTTCTGCAACCTAGTTCGAGCACTTAAGTTAATTAGGTGCACAGATCACATGAATTTCCAGCGAAAATACCATACTCCATCCTAATGGCAATAATCGTTTATACTACCAAGTACAAAGACAGCCAGATAGTTAAAACCAAATGAAGCAAATCGAAATATAAAGCTCAAGTGCACAGGGGGAATTCAGAAATGCTGAGTACTCCATGTAAAAACAAGGATCAATTCCAACAATTCTTTTGCTCACCTACTTCCCTTCCTGATGGGTACGGTAATGACCAAGAACATTGCACTTTCAAGTTTCAACATCACGTCGGACAATAATTACTCAATCTCATTTCTATTTTGAACCTTACCCACAGAGTGTAGCTTTCATTAAGCACATAAGCAAAATCTTACTTGTTGAGCTTAATACCTGCCAAAAAATATAGCTTCACATAAATCTAGCAAGGCTGAAGCATCCATGTGAATGATCTACTCGGACGAAAATTGTCTTTGTGCAGACTAATTTGTTCATGTCAAGGGAAGCAGGTATCAGATGTTCCACGGTTACAGATCGACACAAAACACAAACCCTACTCCCTCCCTCGACCTTCCAATCCACCAACACCGGCCAGCGCCATGCGCATCAGCAGGAATTCCTAACGCTTCAAGTGTAGGCTTGCCCGCACTGCATCCTTGACAGCATCAACATTTTCCATCAACCATAATAACTTCAAAAAATCAAGCAATTAATCACCACAAGTCAAGAAACCAATCGCCATAACAAAAATTAAGCAGTTAGCCATAACCATCATCATCTATGACGGGTGAGCAATCAGAAGAACCCACATACCTAAGCAGATCGAGCAAGATAACTAAGATTAACTGCAGGAAACGAGGAACAGGGAAATCAGGACCAGAAAAACAAAACAACCACGAGGCGTATGACAAACTTCCTAGCGCACACGCATCGAATCGAGTGGGCGGGGCAGCTGCGGTCGCCTCGGCGAGCCGTTCACCGATCGAATCGAGACGGTACCCGTAGTGCGTACAGAGTGGGGAATTGGCAGTGGAACGGGAGGAGGGGCATTGGGCTGGCGCTGCAGTGGGTGACTGCCGTGGACAAAGGAGGTCGAATTTGAGGACGGCGGGGCAGCGAACGGCGGGGCTGGATGGAGGAGGTCGAATCTGAGGACGGCGAACGGCGAACGGCGGGAGTAGGCCGTACCTGAAGGGCGCGGCGTGGGGAGGCGGTGGTGCTGCTACAGGGCGTCAAAGATCCGGCCATGGCGAGTAGAGGCGGCGTGGCGAGACGAGACCTGGCGGAGCGTCATATACTTGGATCTCGATCTGGAGCTTCAAGGTCTCCTCCACGAGCTTGAGGCGGCGCGGTGAGACGGCCCGGCGAATGGAGGGGAGGTAGCCGAAGGGGAACGCGGGAACAAAGGCTCCGAGCGGGAGGTTGGGGGCAGGCGATTGACGGATCCAGAGCGAGCAAGCACGCACAAGAATGGAGGGTGAGAGAGGAGGTTTGCAGAGCCGAAACGGGTAGAAAACCATATGGAGAAGCTGTTGGAGCACTTTTTTCAGTGACTTTTGGTAAATATAGCTATGGAGAGCTGTTTACAGAGCCTGTTGGAGATGCTCTAAGGGAGGAGGGAGATAGAGAAAGAGGGAGAGAGAGGACTAGATGAAGACACAAAAAGGTGTGATGATCCTTATAATACGCGATAGACTGTATAGTGATAATTAGATAGAGTCAGAGATATCTTTCGTAAAAGAAAGGGAACACGAATCTTGAAGTAGGATTGATTAGATAGAATCAGAGATATCTTTCGTAAAAGAAAGGGAACACGAATCTTGAAGTAGGATTGACGATGGAGATGGTTTATGGACCTCTAACTAGATGTGGAGATATATTTCTGATAGTCCTGGTAATTAATTTGCCTTTTTCTTTTGCGAGGAACTACCACCGAGTCTCGACTTTATATCTGTACTTTTAGCACAATTGCTATGCTCTTTTTTACTTGACGTTCCATAATTTGAGGAAAACGGTAGTCAATTATTTACAAAATAATGGGCCCATGACCTGTCTGAGAGGACAACTAATAGTGAGCTAGGGCAGAACGCCCTGCTCGTTGCCAGTGTTAGTGGTATTTACGATATTGTTCCAAGCAGCCGACAGCCGAAAGAGCTCGACATTGAAGACATGGAACTGTCTGGAATTACGCAGATCAAACGCTCGTTTGTTTCGCTCCTTCCAAATAGTCCAGGAGCAGTAGATTACGCAGGTGGTTGTTCTCTTGTCATGCCCTGCCCCAATGTGATCGCACCAAAATGGCTGGGGAAGAAATCGTATCCAGCTCGGGGGCACAAATGGTTTGACACTGACCAGTTGGCCATTAGTTGCCACACGCTCCTAGCGAACTGCCAAGAGAAGATCAGGTGGTTTGCAGTCTCAGGCTCTTGGTCGCAAAAGATCCAGTTTGCGCCATGCATGACCGGAGCCCCCGAATTCCAAGATGATCCGTTGTGAGGATCTTCTCATGGAAAAGTAACCAGCGAAAGAATTTGCGTTTTGGTTCAGCCTTGACCTTCCAAGCTTGTTTGAAGATCCAACGAAGGGGACGCGGTGCAAGTAGCACGTTCGATAATCCGCGCCGTCAAACTTTCTAAAGTTTAACTGCTGATAGGTTTAACTGTCTAGCTCGATGAAAACCTATATCACTAGATTTTTCGGTCCAAAGTATTTTTATAACTTTTAATTTTTAATTTTTAATTCATTTAAAAAATTATTATTTCTATATCGACTCAGTTACACACCATTGTTATTTGTTTCTTGAACTCGGTTTGTTGTCACTTCTTACATTTTATTCAACTTGAATTCATTTTGAGTCCTATTTACAAATTTTTTGAAAATATTATGTGTGTTTCCCTTGTCATGCGAGAAAAACACTCAATTGTAGCGAGAAAGTCATCAACAATAATGAACCGTAAGAATTACCTCTTATGCTCACATATGTGACAGAACCAAATAGATCCATATAGAGAAGGCTGAGTGGTCTTGTGGTAGTCATGACATTCTTGATGGGATATGGGCCACCGCCTTGCTTCCCGATTTGTCATGTGCTATGAAGGTGAGCCTTATCGAAAGTTATGTTCTTGACACTAATAATGTGGTCGCTTTTCAGTAGCCTGTCGAGATTCCTCATTCCCATATGATCTAACCTTCTATGTCATAGCGAAACTAAAAAGAACTTTGCCAACAAGAATGTTTATATACAAGAGTTGATGGAGGAAAAGTCAACCAAGTAGAGATCACATTTTCTAAAACCTTTGAAGACTAATGAATGATTGTCATTCTTGGTCAGAACGACACCATGTCTAGGGAAATTACACTTAAGATCAACATCACAAAGTTGAGATACAGATAACATCTTATAGCTCAAAGACTTCACAACTAAGCCAATGAAAATGGATAGGCCATTAGAGATAGCAATTTTACCTAACATCATTGTCTTTCCCTTTGCAGTCACAAAAAGTAATATTTTCATATGGTGATCCTCTACTATCGAGTGAGATGAATATGTCTTTCCATCAGGTCATATTACTTGTGTATCCATTATCACGTATCTAACTTTTTCCACCGAAGGTGTAGTCCTACAAAAAAATTAGACTTATTTAGGTACCAATACCTTCTTGGGTCCTTGAGAGTAAGACGTAAGATTCTTGGGATAACCAAATAGAACTTTTCCCAACATGATCAACAATCTTAGCACCAACAAACCTGGCTTAAATCTTACCATCTTTCCCTTTCCTAAGCACATTAGAGGCATCAAAATAACCATCAAAGTCAGGATAACCCCTTTTAGCTGAATGACCCTAAAAAATGGAGGCTTGCACTTACTTCTCCTTTGCTTTCATGAACTTGGTCTTCAGATATCATCGAGGGGTCATGTCTAGCCATTGTCATTAAACCTTGAGGTAAAGTCCAAACCCTCATGGTTATATTTTTCCTTTTGGTGGCTCAATATCTCCGTGAGGGTCTTACTATGCTTGTAGCATTTGAGCAAACCGTGATGGAGTTATGCTTTCAATCTAGCATTCTCACCCATGAGTATTGATTCACATGATATAGGGTTAGAGGCACTAGCAATATCAGACATGAGAAATGGTACGAGAATCCATGGATAAATAAGCACAACTAGGACATGGCATTTCTACACTCTCTTGAGATGAAGTCGATTTCTTATCAAGGAGATTAAAATGTTTGCCCTTGAAGATATCATGCGATATCTTAATAGTTTCATAATCTTATTTGTTCTTAATGTTCTCAAGCCCAAGATTTTCAAGAATATTCCTAAGCTCCTCATGAGACTTTCTAAGTCTAACGATATGAGACCTTAAGCTCCTTATGCTTAAGGGTTAGGGCCTCATTTTTCTTTATCTCCCTCACAAGAAACATCTCTTGCTTCTCAAGAGTGGCAACAAGAGAATCGTATCTACGCATACTCAAATCATCAAGATCATCAAGCAAATCATCATCACTATTATCATAGATTGGAGACTTGGTGATTTATGATACATTTGACCCCTTTGTCATCAGACAAATAGGTTCGTTGTCATTGCTTGAGTGCTTGAAGAGGGACTTGGCCGGTCCCGGACTTGCCATAGTGAGACTGAGAACACCATCATCAGAGTCAGATTTGGAGCTTGAGTCATTGGAATCTCATACCCCGCTAACTTGTGCTTGAGCTTTGTAGTAGTTGCTCTTGACGAACTTGCCCTTCCCATGGTACTCCTTCTTGTACCCCTTTTCCTTCTCATCCTTCTTGTCCTTCTTGTTGGTGATGAAGTGTCTCATCTTGCCACACTCAAAGCACGCCCTCTTGGTGAGTTTCTTTTTATGTCCTTCGAGTACTTGTGGTTCCTTCCTTTGCTAAGGAACTTGTCAACACCGCCCTTCTTGAATATCTTAGAGAATCTTCTCACAAAGAGTGATGTACTCTTCATCAAGTTTCTCTTCTTCTTCATCGTCACTTAGGCGATGATGTGCTTAGCCTTCAATGAGATGTTCTCCTTGAGGCTTGAATTGGAGGCCACAAACTTTTCCTTGTGTTGGATTGCCATCTCATGAGCAATGATCCTTCAAAGCACCGCGGTGAGAGTCAACTTTTTAAAGTCATCCCTTACATGGATGAGCATCACCAACTATTCATACTTAGGTGAGAGGGCTCGTAGCATCTTCTTGAAGACGTAGTAGTCTTTGATCTCTAGGCACCTAAGGGACTTGAGCTTGTTCACAATGTGATTGAGATGAGTGAACAATTCATTCATGCCCTCATTCTCCGTCATGATAAAGCTATCGAGCTTGCTTATTAGAACATCAAGCTAGGACTCCCTGATGGAAGAAGTTTCTTCATGGATCTCCATCAGGGTGTTCCATGTGGTCCTTGCGTGCTTAAGCGTGCTCACACGGTTGAATTCATCTAGGCTAAATGCATTAAAGATGCCATTTATCTCTTGGGCATTGAGATGGATGTTTTGGTGGTCACCTTTGGTGAGCTCACCTTTGTTGAGCACTACATCTCTGTTGGCGAGGCTCTACGTCTCTGTTGAAAAAGCTTGATCCACAAATTGAAGTCGACACGAATTGTTCTCTTCCCACAAAAGGCTTGCCGATGCAAAGCCCCTTTCACTCGTGGCAGCTCTTCAGCTTGCAGTCTATGAGCTCTAAACCTCACAAGCTTCTTAGGACTCTTCACAAACTTCTTCTAAAGTGGCTCCTAGTTGTCTAGGAGACACCAATCTCCAAAAGTAACATGCTTCACTCAGTTCAGCTTGGAGATGAACTCTTGCTTAATGCTCAATAATGGATCAATCTCTCTCTCTCTCTCTATCTCTCTCAAAGATTTCCTCAGAAGAATCATGACTAATGCTTGAGGAAACGTGGAGTAGCTCTCAAGAGAGTAGAGGAATGGATTAGCAATGACTTATGTGTGCAAAGAGACTTTGGGGTGTATATAGCCAGCCCCTCAAAAACTAGTCCTTATAGCAAAATCGTTAGAACTCAGAGGTTTTGACTTTAACATGGAGGTTCTGACTTTTTCAAATGAACGGCTATATTGCGTATACAGAAACGAATCTTAGAGACTTCGGTAAAAACTCATAGACTCCGACTTTTAGAGCAACGACTATTAGCGTGTCTAGCAACGCATCTCGAAGACTCTAGCAAAAACCCGTGGGCTCCAAATTCTCAAAGCACAGCGGATAGGAGCAGATGTCGGTGGTTCCGACCTAGAACCTAAAACCTCTGGAAAATTTGAATGGCCTTGAACAAGGCATAGGTAGAACCGAATTCTGGAGGTTCTAACATTACACTCGGAGCTTCCGAGATTTGAAAGGTACTCAACAGAGTGGATAATACGCAAACTCGGAGCTTTTGACATACTTACTCAGACATTTCAAGATTTCAAAAATAAGTCCCTCACACATAAAACGGAATCCAGATATTCCAACATTAATCCCGGAGGTTCTAACTTTTCCTGATAGTGTGAGAATGGAAGGTTTTTAGTTGCCTTTTTGGATAAAAAATTTTATTCATAGTTGAGCATTAGCAAAGCACTCTCACCAGTTTCTAGATATTATCCCCCATTAATAGTACAACTTTTCCTAAACTCAATGTGATTCCTCGAACAACTAAAAGTACTAGAAACTAGTCTTTAATCTTCATTTCTTTAAGATGTCCTTCTGGGACTAAATCACTTAATCATACTTCATGCACACATTAGTCCCTTAATCATCTATCATTAATCATTAAACCCACTTATTGGGCCAAGATGCACTTTCACCTCACCTATGTAGCTCATATGAGGAACTCCTATGGGTTCGTTATTGTTGATGAATTTTTTCTCTATACTTGAGTATTTTTCTTGCATGAAAAAGGAGAGAGACACAAGATCTTCAAGAAATTTGTGAGAACTGCTCAAAATGAATTCAAGATGTGATGATGGATTTTTCTAATTTTTCTCTCAAATATGATGATGGATCTTTTCTTGGTTATGCATCGAATGCGCATGCCCATCGAGTCTCCAACAATATGTCAAATAATTGAAGAAATGTATGACATGCATTTCGATGAGACTAATGGTTCACAAGTGAAATTGTTCGCATTGATGTAGGTGATGATGAGTTGGCAAATTCCATCGAGAATACGTCACTAGGAGAAATGATTCCTATGCAGGTCAAGGAAAGCATGTAATTAATTCAAATGGAGTCTCCCACATCGACACATGATGAGATCAAAAGTGTGTTGGCAACCCAAGTCCAAAATGACAGTGCCCAATCTCAATTACAAACACAAGTTCCATGTCAAGTCCAATCCCAAGCACAACCGGATCATCCGAGGATAAATAGGAACTTGCAACGGGATCATCCGATCGACCAAATTCCTGGCGACATGTGTAAAGGCACTCAAACTCACTCCCTTGTTGCTAATTTTTGTGAACATTACTCTTTTTTTCCTCTTTGGAGCCAACCAAGGTAGATGAGACTCTTGAGGATCCAAATTGGGTGAATACCATGCATGAGGACCTCAGCAACTTTGAGCACAATCAATTTTTGATGCTAATGGAAAAACCAAGCAAAAACATTATCGACACCAAGTGGGTCTTCTGCAACAAATAAGATGAAGATGGACAAATTGTAAGGAACAAGGCTAGACTTGTGGCCCAAGGTACACACACATTCGAAGGTTTGGATTTTGGGGAAATTTATGCCCAATTGCTAGACTAGAAACCACTAGAATCTTTTTTGCATTTGTTAATCATCATAATAGCATGCTTTAGCAAATGGATGTCAAGAGTGCATTTCTAAATGGCAAAATCAACGAACTAGTCTATGTAGAGCAATCTCCATATTTTGAAGACCCTAAGTTTCCTAACCATATATATATATATAAACTCCATTAGGCAGTATATGGCCTTAAAAAGCTCCTACAGCATGACATGAGTGCCTTAGGAAGTTTTTTTTTGTCAAGAAGGGCTTCAAAATTGGAAAGATTCATTCCACATTATTCACTAAGTTCGTCGATGGTGAGCTTTTTGTTTGCCAAATGTATGTGGATGATATCATATTTGGGTCGATTAACAATGCATTTAGTGAGGAATTCGGCAAGATGATGGCCAACAAATTCGAGATGTCCATAATGGATGAATTGAAGTTCTTTCTTTGACTCCAAGTCAAGCAACTGCAAGAAGGAATCTTCATTAACGAAGGCAAGTACATCAAGTACATGTTCAAGAAGTTCAACATAGAGAATGCCAAGTCAATCCATACTCCAATGCAAACCAACGAGCATCTAGACCTTAATGAGGAAGGTGAGTCTGTCGATCAAAAAATATATTAATCCATGATTGGCTCTCTACTTTATCTTTGTACATTTAGACCTGACATCATGCTTAATGTGTGCATGTGTGCAAGATTTAAAGCCGCTCCTAAGGAGTGCCATCTTGTGGCCATTAAATGAATCTTGAGATATCTAGTTCATACACCCAACCTAGGTTTATGTTATCTCGAGGGTGCTAGCTTTGCTCTTGTTGGATATTCTAATTTGGATTATGTGGGTGCAAGGTAGATAGAAAGAATACCTTCGGCACATGCCAATTTCTTGGTAGATCCTTAGTGTCATGGTCATCCAAGAAACAAAGTACCGTAGCCCTATCCACGGCTGAAGAGGACTACATCTCCCAGGTAGTTGTTGCACTCAATTGTTTTGGATGAGGTCAACCTTGAAGGATTATGTAGTTGATTTGAAAGACGTGTCTCTTTTGTGTGGTACAATCAAGATATCTAACAACTCCGTCCAACACTCCTGAACCAAACACATAGATATGTGACATGACTTCCTTAGGGATCATACGACTAAAGGACATATAGCCCTAAGCCATGTAAAGATGGAAAAATAATTAGCGGATATTTTCACCAAGCCCTTAGATGTGCATAAGTTTTATGAGTTGAGGAATGAGTTAAATATCTTGGAATCTTGAAATTGTTGCTTAAATGATTTGCACATTTGCTTGATTACTTTGCTTTGATTTTGGAGCTTAAGATGTGTGAACACACTAAGGGGGAGAGTTGTTCTCTCAATGAGAAAATACATCTCATAAGGTGTCAACAAGTCAATATTTGTGTGAATTGATTATCTCTAGGGTGATGGATATGCAAAAATATGAGTCATTGCATCATAGGATCCCATGCTCTAATGCATAGAGACCCTAGTGCAATTTTATCTCATAGATGATGGAAAACACCACACAAAATTATTGTCTTTGGTTCTACAATGGTTTTCTTTGTTGTCATACGTCTATATATTTGTTGCATCTTCACACATAATACCTAGACCTTGAGTTGGTCTTCTTTAGTTTGCATCAAAATGTTGCTTTGATTGTTTGCTTGTTTCCTAGTTGGATGTAAAAAGAACACATAAGGATTCCATAGATGTTATCTATATCCATCTCATCAAATTCTTCATCTAAATATGCAGATTTGCTCGAATCTTCTATAACAACCCCATTTATATAATATATGTTAATGTACATCAAGGATATTTCATGTCATCATTTATTTTAATATAAAATTGAGGAAAATTTTGAACCTCAAGAATGATAAAAATACAATATGAAAATCAAGAAAAACCCCAAGTATAAATAATGGGAAATCAAAGACCTATTAAGCAAAAGGATTTTTTGATGTTGAAATCTCTTCAAAATTTAAATATTAGCTAAATAATTTATACCCTGGGAATATTACTAAACAAAGTGGCTCTGGAAATATTTTTCATGGCTCTAAATATTACCAGGAGATTATAAAATTTATGGAAAATTTGATGCTTTTTGGTTTGAATTCAAAAAATCAAACCTAAATTCAAAACAGAAATAAAAGAAAAGGGAAAAAGAATACCAAACCTCGGATTGGGCTGAAACCCAGCCTGCATAGTCGGCCCTACCCATAGGAGTGTGTCGTGCGCTTGCGCGTGTCTCCCAGCGTTGAAACGCTGACAGGCGTGACCTACCTGTCAGGTCCATCGTCTAGCTCAAGACACCAGCAACTATGTGCCACCCACGCACACACCCGCGGCCACCTCTTGCTTCTAGCGTCGCGATTGCTACCTCTGCCTCTGCCACTTCGCCAAGAGACTAGCCAGACCATGCAGCATCAATTCCTTTCCCTAGCACCATGATTCATGTGCTGGAGACGCCGCGATCGTCGGCGGACCAGATCCCTGCTGTCGGACCTCTCCCCAATCGCTTCCTCTACAATCGACCTTTTCATCGGTTGACCACACGATTAAAATCCTCATGCTCTCGTCTTTCTTAGTGCAATTTTCCCTTCTTCTCTCTTCCTTGTCTACTCAAAACACAATCGACTTCCCGAGTGACACCATGAGCTCCTCATCGCGTCTCGTAGCCACCGTGTTTCTCTCAATGCACAACCTTGCCGAATAGGTTTGCAAGCATCATAATTGCGGAACTCCAAAAGGAATTGAAGATTCGTTTGTGGAATCAAGAGATCAAGCATCGTCTTCCTCGCCTCCAGCCGACCTCTGTCGTGATCGATTTATCCACTCTGGTGAGCATCCATTCCATTCTTTTGGCTTTAGCTCACCCTGGCATCCTCCTGATCCTCCTCCTCCTCTCAACTGAAGCCCGGAACATCCAGAGCATTGCCTCCATGAAGCCACTACTCTGCCATCCATCGGCGCCATCACATCCAACCATCTCGAGCTCTTGCAGCCATCTCGAGCCCTTTCCCGAGCTTCTTGTGAGCTCCTACACCATTTGCGTGCTTCCCTGAGCACGTGTGCATCCTTGGTAGGCTTTCTCGACAAGCACCACCGTGTCGAGCCGCCTTAGGTCACCGCCAGCGATGCTCCGACGACCCTAGGGTCTCACGCTAACTCGGTTGCACATGTGGTGGTCCCAGGTACCAAATGCATGCAAGCGTTGGTCCTAGAACCCACCTAGTGCCACACCTTGCCAGCGTGTGCACACGAGCTCGCCGGTGTTAAGTCACCAGCTAAGTCACGACTGGTGGGACCTGGTTGTCAGAACGATTAAAGCAATTAAGATGACCCATTGACCCTAACCAGTTACTGACATGTGGGTCTAGCCTATTAAATAAATCTAACTGGTAAGTTTAACCCCTGAATCACTAACATGTGGACCCAACCAATTGAAGATGTGTGCTAAATTAAACTAAGTCAATTGAGTCACTCACATGTGGGTCCATAGGTACATTTGACCGTCAGAGATGACCTAATCTCCTCTGACCCCTGGCCTCACCTATCGTTGATTGTAGCTAGATAACAGTGAGTATTAAAAGTATTCTCTATTATTTAAACCAAAATGAATTATCTGATATTCCAGAAAACCTTTTAAATGGTCTTAATCGTAGATAATTCATAAATAATTCATTTTAGTCAGAAAAATATGAGTAAAATAAAAAATGGTCTGAAAAATGAACTTTATTTAATTATGCTAGTTTTATTCATGTTTGAATGGTATAAAAAACTAAAATGACTAAAAAAAGAGTCTAGTTGTTTCCCTCTTGCTGGAGATTCTTCGGAATGCCATATCTTAAGCATCCGGACTCCGATTAACTTGATTCTACTTGCATTATTTTGAGAGTATTATGACGTGCCATGAATTTCATGTCATGATCATGTTGATGAATTATCATTAGTAGTTATTGCTATCATATCATTTTTCAGGTGTTTATGCTTCTTCTTGATAGCACCAGAAAGTCACGACATGAGTGACTTCGACTACGAGTAGTGCCCTGTTCCTGAACAGTAAGGCAAGCAGCCCTCCTTTAACCATGTTGATCACACCCATTATTTCAAAAACTTACTATTGCGTTCGACCTTATATTGCATGCGTTCAACTTCTACTTTATCAGTAGATAGTTAAATTCATATTCTTTGCATGGAACTGTCTTGTAACATAAATACCATGGCAATCCCTTCCAACCTAGCATGTTTAAGAATTATTCACGTCCTTAGTAACCAATTATATTGTTATCACATGCTTAACCCTGCTTAGACTTGTTAAGTCATAATTCTTCAAATAGTCTGGTGAATTAGTACTTCATGGTTGGTTTAATTGTGATAATGTTTAGAGAATACTAGGAAGTAGTTAAAGAACTTGACTAATAATTACTGGGATTAGATGAGAGGCTATGGTTGGGTACATGGTGGGTTTCCTCGTCTTCCTGCAAGGCCGGTTTCCGATGTACACTGACCCAAAATTTGTATACTTCTACCTGGTGGTATATGAAACCGCTCACGACTAAATAATTTATCTAGGCTTGGTATATGAGCCGCTTTAGTTTGTCGTTTTCATTTGTAGTGTAAGTGAAAAAGGACATGGTATGAGATGACATCCTAATATAAGGGTGGGGTGGACATATAGTCTTCAAGAGACTTATGGGACCGTTTCGGTGTTGACGGCCTGACTAGTGTACAAGGATTGGCCCATCTGGATGGCTTATAGCTAAGTCGAAAGCATTGTAACAGTCGTGTTCGATCACTCTCTGCCGACACATCTTGTGAAGTGTGTTGATGATCTAGCATCAAGACTCGATCCATCCATAGATGTACCCCCTACAGGGTTAGAACTATTCGAATAGCCATGTCCACGGTTATGGACAACTTGGTGATTACCTACATCGAATTAGATAACTTTAAATCTTACTCCAAAACTACCAACTTTAGCTTGGTGATTTCCTCATAGCTGGTTGAGGAAGAGTTTTTTGGTCTTAAGTTGAGGGTGACAGAAATTTTGGACTAATCTTGGAAGAATGCTCACTTATCCTCTTGTAACTTGATCTAGTAGTCGCTTTTCATCTACTTAGAATAAAATCAAATGAAAACTTGTCTTTATGCAAAATATTCTACCACTACCCGTCCTTGGTACTAGTTGCATATATTACTATTTTCATGGAAGTGTTGCGGAGTACTTCTGTACTCATCTTGCAAATGTTGATATTTTGCGCAAAGGAGATTCTCCCTTCAAAGAATGATTTATTTATAGAGATTGATGCCAAAGACGAATGGTCGCTAGGGATCTCAAGCAGTGGTAAAAGTCCACATAGCCCTTGTGTGGTTTATGATGGATTGAGAGTTAATCTAACCTAAGTGGGGTTTTGGTGATTAATAACAAACGGATTTTGTGGACTAACCATTTTCATTGAGTGTTGGAACATCTATGGGTTAGGTATCACTTTGTAGGGTTACATCAAGAGGATGAACCTACAAGCCGGTGAAGCCCAAGATCAATGATGCATGTGATGATTAGGAGATGGATTCATGTGTTGAAGTCCATCAAATCATGTGAAGCATCAAGTGATCAAGAAGTAAACTTCAATGATAAAGATATGGGTTCAAGGATTGAACCGCATTGGATCAAGATGAAGTCATAATGTAAGAGTGAAGTTGACCAAGATGAAGAAGTTCACGTGTTGAACCCGAGATGGTCAAGAGTAGGCTCATGTATTGAGCCATGGTGATCAAGACATGAAGCTAGGAGCTTAAGAGAAGAACACTAGTGGTGGCTTCATGTGATCAAGTGACGGTAAGCAATTGTGTATTGCATTATATGAACTAACCATATGTGCTATGTGCTATATGTATATTGAGGGTTAGGTACCATTCATGGGCAAGCATCGAGACGCAGATCGTAAATGCCCATGACAGGATGGCACCATAAGTCGATGGTCATCACGGCAAGCTCAAGATTGGCATCATGCGAAGACATATGCTTGAGGCTTGCGGGTCCATCAAGTGAAGATGATTTCGAGAGAAAACTTCCCCATAAGGATTACGAGGGAGCTATATGAAGAAGACTTCATAAGGTGACGATGATCAAGGTGATTCCGCTTGGAGTAAGGAATATGGACATCATTGAGCTCAAGTGGAATACGCAAGGCAAAGGTATGTCTAGACTAGGTTTTCTACTTTGACCGGTCTCAAGGAGTTTGGAGAGAAACTGGATTAGAGGGTACATAACCGTACTATAAAGAGGGGATATCGAATGATTAGCTTGTTCACGTCGTGTGTCGAGTGCTCAACTCTTTGCATATGTTGCATATCATCGTGTTTCCTTTGTGGTGGAAGTGCTAGAACTCGTGTTCTAGTGTGTCCGGAGGTTCCGAGGTGTGAGTGCTCGGAGGCTTCGGGTGTAGTTCGGTGTTGCGTGTGTAGTTCCTAGCTAGACTTGGTGTCTAGGTGTGTGCGATCCAACCAACCTAAGTGGTTTGGTTGATCGGCTAGGTTCGTGGACTCCGGGAGGGCCATTTCCGGAGTGTATGACCTAAGGCAAGCCCCCAAGGTGTTCCGGGTTGAACCAAGGTATTCCGGGTTTGTTCGGAAGTGATCCGGGCTCATCGAGTGCTCCGTGGGAGTTGCTATCCTGGAAAATCCAAACCCTTCGGGCTAGGGTCCGGGTTGAATCAGGAGGGTCCAGGTTAAATCCGGAGTGTCCGGGTTGAACCCGGAGGGTCCGGGCCAGGGTCCAGATGAGGGTCCGGGTTGTACAGAAGGTTTCCAGAGGGTCCGAGTGAGGGTCCGGATCTGTACTGGACAACCCAGACCTCAACCCAGAGGGTCCGGGTCAAGGGTCCAGATTTTCCAACTGTCACTTTTCTGACCGTTGGTGTGTACCCAGAGGGTCCGGGTCAAATCCAGACAGTCCAGATTTGCCCAGATTCCTCTCCAACGGCTAGTTTTCAAGGTTGGCTATATATAGTTCCACCTTGGGTTGGCTTGGAAGATGAGTTGCTGCATGCATACTTCATTTGTGAGCATCTTTAGTGCTTTCCTCCTTCTCCAAGGCCTCAAGTGCATGTGTTGCCATTTGTGAGGAGTGAGGGAAACCTTTGTGCATAAGTTGCACAAGATGTGTGCATAAGTTGTATTATTGAGCACTTGACATCGATTGTGTTTGAGCGAGAGTCCAAGAGTCTATTACTCTTGGAGGCCACCGACTCCTAGACGGCTTGGTGGTTGTGGTTCGGTGATCTCCTCAAGAAGCTTGTGAGAAGGCCCGGGAGATTGTGAAGTGGTTGTGGAACTCGTCATCTCCGGGAGTGGAGGAAAGAGCTGACCATAGTGATCAAGGAGACTCCAGAGAGTCCTCGAAAGGAAGTGGCTTGAGAGAGAGCCCACCTTTGATCAAGCATGATCGGGTCCTCAAACGGAGACATAGGATATCAGTGGATATCTGAACTCTGGGTCATACATCATTTGTCTCTTGTCTCCTTTACTTATCGCATTTCATACTTGCAATATATTGTATATCTCCTATACAAGTTGAATTGCTTGTTTGTCACCCTAGGATTGCAAACCTTGATATATTAACATAGGGTGGTTATGCTTATATGAAAAACTAGCATATTAGGATTTGAGCTTGTGAAAATCCAATTAGTATAATTCCGCATTAGGATTAAACTAAATCCGTAAGTGAATTTAAAAAGCCTATTCACCCCCCTCTAGGCGACATCTTAGTCATTAAGGTCCTTTCAATTGGTATCAGAGCAAGGGGTCTCTTTTAGGACTTCACCGCCTAGAGAGTAAAGATGTCGACTTGTATGTTTGTGCACACTGATTCACTTCTACTAGATGGCACAAATTATTTGTTATGGAGAACTAGCACGCTTAATAGATTTTGGACCATGGGTCCACAATTTGAGAAAGTTGTAGATGTGAGTTTTTCTCCTCCAAGTGATTGGGATAATGACCTATCAATTGAGGAAGAGAGAAACCTACATCTCAATGCTCAAGCTACTAACGCCATATTTGATGCTTTGAGTGTTGAAGTGCTAGAGTCGATCATTCCTCTTGAGAATGCCCACGAGATTTGGATCACCCTTGAAAGGAGGTATTGGTTCAACATTAACGAGGATGATCTTCTCTCGGAGGAGTCAATTGAAGATTGCTCTACTTCGCCTTCACATTAAGAAGAGCAACCAATTGCCTCCACCTCCGCTTGCATGGACATCACACCATCATCTATTTCACCAACGTGCGACAAGGCACAAGGTAATGATACGGTAAGTGACGATGACTTGTGTGATGATGATCAAAGTATAATCAATAATGCAAAGCTTGTTATTGACAAACTAAAAGAAAATTGTGAACATTAGAAGAATGAGTTTCTTTCAACCAAAAATTCACTAGAAGAATTAACTAGCTCTCATGTGCTACTTGAAATCTCAAATAAAAATCTAACCAATCCTCATGAGGAATTAAAATTAGAACATGAGAAACTAAAAGATATTTACAATAATCTTTCTCTTGTCAATGCTACCTCTAACTCATCGTTGGGCTTACATACCTCTAGCAACAAAAGTAATACACTTGCAAATGTTGTTAGTTCATGCATACCATCTAGTGCTACATTGCTTATACATAATGATGATATGACAAATTTGCCATGTTGCTTAAATTCCATTGCTTATGCTTCCTCTAGTTCTTGTGAGACTAATTTTATAGAGGAAACCAACAACTATATGGCTCATGATCTTGGTGGCAAGCTTATCAAAAGAAGCTCCACCAAGAAGAAGATCAAAAAGGAGCAAGTCATGTCTTGAGTGTCACAAGCATGGACACTTAGTCATGGAGTGTCCAAACGTTGGACTTGAAGAATCCACTTCTTCCAGTGAAGAATCTTCACGCTCCGATGCACCAAAATGCCTCATGGTAAAAGGCACTAAGGTATCACCTTCCAAGAAACCCTCACTAGCAAGTCTAAATGATATTAGTGATCTAGATAGTGATGGTGAGGATAACATGCTTGATGCTAAGTTTTTGAGCTCTTTAAACAAAGATACCATGTCTAAAATCACTCAACTAGTATCAACTATAGAAGCTCAAGAGTCAACCATAAATGAACAATATGAGACAAACAAGAAGACATGCTTATTGATAAAATTAAAGAGCTAAGAGATTTAACTATTGAGCATGATAAATTAAAAGAATCTCATGATGACTTGACTATTGTTTTTGATGAACTTAAAAGTGATCGTGCATCCTTGCTTGAGAAGAACAATGTCATATCTCTAGTGGACTTAGAAAAACAATGTCCCAAATGCAGTTCTTTATCTAAGGACATATCTACTAGTTCTTCTAATGATACTCGTACTACTAACTCTACATCATGTGAAGCATCCATTATGAAGAAAAATGTTGAGCTTAAGGCTCAACTTGCAAAGCTAACTAGTAATCATGGGAAATTACAAAGAAATCATGAAAAGCTATTAAGCATACATAAAAACCTTGTAATCTCCCATGATGAACTTAAGTTGGCTCATGAGGCCAAAATTATAAAGGTAACATCAACTATGCCTCATGTGGACACTAGCACTATTGTTACTCAAAATGAAATATTGCCATGTGCTAGTCCTAGTAGTTCATCCGTTCCTAATGATGATACATCTTGGGATGAATTGCTTTCCAAACCTTGTTGCTCTAACAAAAATGCTACCATATCCTCTAGTACTCTTGTTGATACTAACATTGTAGAGGAACTAAAAGAGCTCAAGGATCAAGTCAATTTTTCGAAGAATGACTTCTACAAATGCTTCAAGGGCAAAACAACCCTTGATGAGATCCTTAGTGATCCAAGACATCCTCGTGACAAGAGAGCACTCGGATTTAACTCCAACCACAAGAAGTCCATAAACATCAAGAGGAAGGGTCAAGGTCAAGCAACTAAACCGGATCTCATCACTTGCTTCAAGTGCAAGAAGGAGGGACACCATGTGAGAATATGTCCAACAAACAAGAAGCCCTTAGGTGAGAAGCAAAAAGGAAAGCGACCTCAAGTTCAAGTAAAGACACCACAAGTGAGATCCCAAACAAGTGAACCCCAAGTTGACAAGATCAAAAAGAAGAGACGGGGAATCACTAAGTGCTACATATGCCATGAAAAGGGACATATGGTTGCATCATGTCTCAAAGGTACCTTTCCTAAGCCTATCATTGTCAATTACCATTACTCGCTTAGGAAGGAGATAAATGGCAATGTGTTTGCCAAATTCATTGGTACTCAAAGTGGTTTGAAAAGAAAAAAGACAATTTGGGTAGCCAAGCCTATTGTGACTAACTTTATAGGACCCAACAAGGTTAGGGACCTAGAAGCTCAAACTTAATCAATAGGTATTTGGGAGGGCATTGGGGGCTTGGCTAGAATAATGGATGGAACTCACCATCATGTGTTTCAACTCAAGCCAAGTGGACAAATTATTCATCAATTGTCCAATGCCTCTCCACGGCGGTAACATGTATCTAAACTCAACTCAATAAAAGTTACTAGCCCCTAGCTTGTGTAGCTAGATTCCTAGCATGTTAGGTTTTGTATCTAGCACGTTTAGGGTTAAGCGCTTCCTAGCATGTATAGGTTGCAATGCACCTCCTTGTGGTAACTTGTATTTTAAATAATTCATAATGAAAATACTTGCCCCTAGCATGTGTATGCACCTAGCCTAAGTAAGAATTATGTCTCCAAGCATGATTACATTTTATATCCAATTTGTGTTAGTGATGTATGCTAGGATGCATAAGTGGTGATACTTAGCTTGAGTAGCTTGTATCTACTAACATGATAGTTTTTAGTTAACTAGCCCCTGGGATGTGTAGATTTTTATACCTTATATGCTTCTACATTGTATATATCATAATATGCTATGTTTTAGATGACTAGCATGAATAAGTGGTACATAATAGTATGATAGTTCATAATTGACAAACATGTATAATTCTCACTCTCAATACATACAAGTAAAATTGTTAAACAATATGCTCAATTTGAGAAACCTAGCATCTCTTGATTGCTTAGTGCATCATGTAGTTGATTGTATAAAGTTGAGTTCCATTTGTCTCTTATTCGATTTTAATTGGCTCTTGTGAAAAATTAATGGAGTATCACATTATGGGGGAGTGTTGTGCTTTGTGCATATAACAATCCTAGAATATATGAAAATATGATGAATGCTACTAAGAATTGATATACATGATTATCTAGTCTCTTGGTAGCATGAGAAACTCATCCAAACATCTATATCGCAAAATATCCAAGTTTTTGTCTCTATTTGGATTTTACTGAAATTTGAGGCATTCAATGCTTCTTGTGCTCCTATTACCTCAAAGACTTATTTGGATCATCTCTCATTTGGATTAACTCCAACTATAGCCTTGTGTGATTATTTGTTGCTAGTCGGAGTTATGAAAAATAAGAATCCTAAGTTAAGTGCTTAAAGTCCAACCTCTTATCTATTCTCTCCTTCCGGAGTGTTTGTTTGGCACTCCGGACGCTGCTCCTTCAGATGAACATTCTTGAGAAGGGTCTTTGCCGAGCAAAATCAAACTAGTCGCCAAAAGTCACAACACAAAAATCCTTGTCAAAGATCTCAGGGGAGATCCGGACCCTAGCCCGAACAGTCCGGCTGGCAGTCTAGATTGCTACTGGACTGCCCGAATGCCAGCCCGGACTGTCCGGCCGTCCGGAGGGTCCGGGACAAACCCGGAGTATCCGAGTGTCCGGAGCCTCTGGGGTTTCCCCGAACGGTCCGGATATGCAGTGCAGCTCTTGATCTCTTCTTGGTCCGGAGTCTCTAGGCTTTGTGGCTGGAGTATTCTGGTAGCTGCTTTGAGCTATTCTTCAAGCTTTGTGCTTGAATCCTCATCTCAGTCGTTGCTTCTTCTTGTTCCATCTTTTGCCGTGATGATCCTCCTATCTCCCATTTGCTCTCTTTTTCTTCTTTCCTCTTGTTTCCTCCTAGGTGTGTGGTCAAGGGTAGAAGGGATTTCTCTCCTTGCATTTGTTGCCCTTGAGAGAGGAGTCTAGAGAGTTAGGTTTCCTTTGTGGGAATCTTGCTTTATGGGTGTTATGGGGATTAGTTATCTCATTGCATGTATAATTATTTATCTACTTATGTGAGATTAGCTTATCAGTATCCTCTTAAATGTCTATTCATGTATGCTATAGTTCTTGTGTGTAAAAAAAAAGCTAACTCATGATCATGTGTTGATTTTGAGTTTTGGATATAATTTGGACATCATGTATGCTTCGTGCCGTTGTCTTTCAGTTAGTATTCTCTTTCAACTAGATTTTCAATTGGTACCCTGTCCAAGTTATGTCTCCTTTGGATCTTTGAAGTGTCTTGTATGAATATGCTAATTGTAGGTGATAATTATTGCTTGCCAAAGTATAGGGAAAACTCCACCATGCTCCTAATTGGTTAAAGATGTGCATAAAATTCAATTTCATATTCACATGCACATATTTAGGGGGAGTTTGTGCTATATTTTAAAGTTGTGGTAACTTCATTGTATCCAATATGTTTGGGGACCAAATTGTACTTAAATAAGTTTTAGGCACATCGGAGATCTATTAGAGGTTTGACTCATCAGGAAGGTGGAGAAACCATGTGCTTAATGTAGCCAAATGAGGATGAACAAGGATCTACTACATCACTCCAATACTTCTTCGGTAACTTATATTTCATTTAATGCATGTAGCATGAAAAATTGTTGCAAAATGTGTTTCTTGTAATACAAAAACTCCCTATTGCAAATATGAGCAACTTAAGAAATAGCATATAATGTGGGATCTCTATAATCATGATCATGATTCATTAATCCCAAATATGTGAAATATGAACATTGCGTAACTAATGCCTAAATTACACTCACTTGCAATATTGATGCAAATTAAAAAAAATGAATATATTTTCTATTGTATCTAAGTCCTTACTCAAAGCATCTCAACTATTGCTATAATTTTCCTTTTCTTGCTAGTTGGGATGTCTAGAATTATAGTTCGAATTATCTTCATACTCCTAATGCTTTCCTCCTTATGGCTCATTTGCAATTTATAAGCTAATGAGAAGTTGGCATCTTGTAATAAGTTAAAATGTTATAATGCCAACATTTTTGCTAAATTTAAATTGAGCTCGATCTATCTTTCCTAAATCCAATTATTTCTTGTGCTCTCCTATGTGTACACCTTTCTATATGGATGGATTTCACTCCGTTTATATGCTATGTAGAAATCTATACACATGTGAAAGTTCTCATCCCTCCTTGGTCATTTAATCTTTCTCTCTTCCTTGCTCTTGATTATCATCTCTTTGGCACTTTTGTGGTGCTTGACGACAAAGGGGGAGAGAAATTCGACAAAGATATTGGACAAAAGGGGTGTGTTTGAGGGAGAACCTTGTGGAAAAGAAGGAGAAACTATGGATGTGTTCCGTGGGAAGTAAAAATGAGATAGTGAGAGTAGCTTGTTCCTTAGTGGAACTATTAGCTTATGGGGGAGTAGTGAATTAGGGTTATGAGTGCCTATATTCTATATTGCACATCTCGAGTTGCACCCATGTATGTTGGATGTATTTTCGACACATGTTTGAGTTGGTGAGCTTATTGTTGATCTTTAGTGGTATTTGTCCAAAATATTTCTTATGGATCATGTGAATGCATATTTTACATCTCTAAAAGCTTAACTGACATATCATATCATCTTGATGCATTTCATGGATCCAAAATATAGTGTGATCTCCTCAAATTGTTTGTAAGTGGATATATGCATTTGATTTCACTGAAATTATGAGAAATGCATGGATGAAGGGGGAGTTCATACTATATTTCGTGTTACACTTGTAGTGATATTAAATCAAGTAAGATTACCTCATTCACATGGTCATTGCAAGTGGAACACATCCCCGAGTATATGCCGCACTTGTTTGTCGTATACCTTTGTCATATATTTAAAAATCATTATAAATATCTTTGTCAGTGGGTTTGTCATCAATCACCAAAACGGGGGAGATTAAAGTCCACCTAGCCCTTGTGTGGTTTAGGATGGATTGAGAGTTAATCTAACCTAAGTGTGGTTTTGGTAATTAATGACAAACGGATTTTGTGGACTAACCATTTTTTTTAGTGTTGGAACATGTAAGGGTTAGGTACTACTTTTTAGGGTTACATCAAGAGGATGAACCTACAAGCCGGTGAAGCCCAAGATCAATGATGCATGTGATGATTAGGAGATGGATTCATGTGTTGAAGTCCATCAAATCATGTGAAGCATCAAGTGATCAAGAAGTAAACTTCAAGGATCAAGATATGGGTTCAAGGAGTGAACCGCATTGGATCAAGATGAAGTCATAATGTAAGAGTGAAGTTGACCAAGATGAAGAAGTTCACGTGTTGAACCCGAGATGGTCAAGAGTAGGCTCATGTGTTGAGCCATGATGATCAAGACATGAAGCTAGGAGCTTAAGAGAAGAACACTAGTGGTGGCTTCATGTGATGAAGTGTTGGTAAGCAATTGTGTATTGCATTATATGAACTAACCCTATGTGCTATGTGCTATGTGTATGTTGAGGGTTAGGTACCATTCATGGGTAAGCATCGAGAGGCTGATCGTAAGTGCCCATGAGAGGATGGCATCATAAGTCGATGGTCATCACGGCAAGCTCAAGATTGGCATCATGCGAAGACAGGCTTGCGGGGCCATCAAGTGAAGATGATTTCGAGAGAAAACTTCCTCATAAGGATTATGAGGGAGCTATATAAAGAAGACTTCATAAGGTGATGATGATCAAGCTGATTCCACTTGGAGCAAGGAAGATGTACATCATCGAGCTCAAGTGGAATAGGCAAAGCAAAGGTATGTCTAGACTAGATTTTTCTAGTTTGACCGGTCTCAAGAAGTTTGGAGAGAGACCGGATTATAGGTTAGATAGCCATACTATAAAGAGGAGCTATCGGATGATTAGCTTGTTCACGTCGTGTGTCAAGTGCTCAAATCTTTGCATATGTTGCATATCATCACGTTTCCTTTGTGGTGGAGGTGCTAGAACTCGTGTTCTAGTGTGTCCGGAGGTTCCGAGGTATGAGTGCTCGGAGGCTTCGGGCGTAGTTCGGTGTTGCGTGTGTTGTTCCTAGACTTGGTGTCTAGGTGTGTGCGATCCAACCGACCTAAGTGTTTTGGTTGATCGGCTAGGTTTGTGGACTCCAGGAGGTCCATTTCCGGAGCATATGACTTAAGGCAAGCCTCCAAGGTGTTCCGGGTTGAACCAAGGTATTCCGGGTTTGCTCGGAAGTGATCCGGGCTCATTGAGTGCTCTGTGAGATTGCTGTCCTAGAAAATCCGGACCCTCCGGGCTAGGGTCCGGGCCAGGGTCCGGATTGAATCCGGAGGGTCCGGGTTGAACCCGGAGGGTCTGGGCCAGGGTCCGGATGAGGGTCCGGGTTATACAGAAGGTTTCCGGAGTGTCACCCGGAGGGTCCGGGTAAGGGTCTGGATCTGTACTGGACAACCCGGACCTCAACCCGGAGGGTCCGGGTCAAGGGTCCGGATTTTCCAACGGTCACTTTTCTGACCGTTGGTGTGTACCCGGAGGGTCCGGGTCAAATCCAGATAGTCCGGATTTGCCCAGGTTCCTCTCCAACGGCTAGTTTTCAAGGTTGGCTATATATAGTCTCCACCTTGGGTTGGCTTGGAAGATGAGTTGCTGCATCCATACTTCATTTGTGAGTATCTCTAGTGCTTTCCTCCCTCTCCAAAGCCTCAAGTGCATGTGTTGCCATTTGTGAGGAGTGAGGAAAATCTTTGTGCATAAGTTGCACAAGATGTGTGCATAAGTTGCATTGTTGAGCACTTGCCGTCGATTGTGTTCGAGCGAGAGTCCGAGAGTCTATTACTCTTGGAGGCCACCGACTCCTAGATGGCTTGGTGGTTGTGGTTTGGTGATCTCTTCAAGAAGCTTGTGAGGAGGCCTGGGAGATTGTGAAGTGGTTGTGGAGCTCGCCATCTCTGGGAGTGGAGGAAAGAGCCGACCATAGTGATCGGAGAGACTCTGGAGAGTCCTCGAGAGGAAGTGGCTTGAGAGAGAGCCCACGTTTGATCAAGCGTGATCGGGTCCTCAAACAGAGATGTAGGATATCGGTGGATATTCGAACTCCGGGTCATACATCATTTGTCTCTTGCCTCCTTTACTTATCGCATTTCATACTTGCAATACATTACTTGTATATGTCATATAGAAGTTGAATTGCTTGCTTGTCACCCTAGGATTGCAAACCTTGATATATTAACATAGGGTGGTTATGCTCATATGAAAAACTAGCATATTAGGATTTGAGCTTGTGAAAATCCAATTAGTATAATTCCGCATTAGGATTAAACTAAATCCGTAAGTGAATTTAAAAAGCCTATTCACCCCCCGTTTAGACGACATCTTAGTCATTAAGGTCCTTTCAAGTGGCCCTTCCTAGGGTTTGGCAGTCGTTTCTTTTGTTTTGCTACCACTTTTGACCTTACTACTTATGGCTTCTAAGCTAATTATAAAACTTTCCACTGTGTACTTGAGATTTGGTCTCAGGACGACTTGTGTGAATAAGTTGTTAAATTTACTCGATTAAGAGCGGCATGCATTATTGCAGTTTCTATCATAGAGTTACTGTTATGATAGTTGTTTGTTCCAATATGCCAAATGTAACATGCATGTATGATTATAAAGCACATAAAGCATGTAGGGTTTCGAGATTCATAATATAGAATATGAAGGGACTCTTTCGCTAAGAGTTTAGTAACTATATTACTCTACTCTAGCCGTGTATTAATTTGTTGGGATGAGTTCGAGCTTGATGTTTTGGCTCAGTAAGGAATGAGTGAGGATATTGTATCACTCTACTCAAGCTGATGCTCAATTACTAGGTTTGAGGATGGGGTTGATGTCTCAAGCAATTCGAGGCTATATCACACTACTCCTATCAAAGTATTTATATCTCATCGGTTGAGGTCGGGGTTGATGTCTCGAGTTACATGATGATTCCATTTGAGGTTTTATATTGTAAATTTCGAGTCCCATCAACTTCTGGACCAGTTTCAGTCGAAACTTCCAGATGGGCAATAATTTTGAAACAAAACGTCTACTTTCACTCAGAACTTCCAAACAATACCTACTCGGAACTTCGAGATGAAATTTTGCTTGCGGTACAAAAAAAATTTATCTCCGGAGTTTTCGAACGAACCTTGCTCGAAGGTTTCGGATGAACACTATGCAGTTTTTGCTAAGTGTTTGCTCGAAACCTCTGCACGATCTTCGCCTAAACATTTTGGACGGTGAGCGAACCGTTTATCACTTAAAGGACTAAGCAACTAGGGTATTACCTCAATCTCACCGTGCAGCCCTCTAATCGCCCGTTCGCCAACGTTGTCACCTTCCCCTCAGCCCTTACCTCACCACACCACTTCTCCGACCGACCGCCTCCGTCAGAGTCCCCATCACCGCTGGAACATCTTCTCTGTAGTGCTCCCGTGAGCTGTTCCGTAGAGTTAGGGTCCCTCCACACGACATCTCCATCAAATTTGGTGCATTGGACATCCTACACTTTGATATTCTCTCAATTTCCCCAAAATTCCTACTCACTGTTGTTGAGAATCCGTAGATTTGAATTGGGTGAAAAGTTAGGGTTTATGCATTTAGTGCATGCGGAACATCTGAGCGGATTCCACCCGAAACCTCCAGATAGCATGGCCAAAGGCACCAAGTCACTCACCATGCAGCCAGGGTATTACCTCAATCTCACCGTGCAGCCCTCTAATCGCCTGTTCGCCAACGTTGTCGCCTTCCCCTCAGCCCTTACCTCACCACACCACTTCTCCGACCGACCGCCTCCATCGGAGTCCCCATCACCGCTGGAACATCTTCTCTGTAGTGCTCCCGTGAGCTGTTCCATAGAGTTAGGGTCCCTCCACACGACATCTCCATCAAATTTGGTGCATTGGACATCCTACACTTTGATATTCTCTCGATTTCCCCAAAATTCCTACTCACTGTTGTTGAGAATCCGTAGATTTGAATTGGGTGAAAAGTTAGGGTTTATGCATTTAGTGCATGCGGAACGTCTGAGCGGATTCCACCCGAAACCTCCAGATAGCATGGCCAAAGGCACCAAGTCACTCTGCACCTCCGAGCTAAAACAATCCAGACCCTCTAAATAGTTTCTGGCCGAGTGCTTTGACGGGCTCGGACCCTCCGGACATGGATCACTTGGACATTTTGGACAGATACTGAATGAACTCTCTCTAAATTTTTTGAATCAAATTCAAATCCAAATTTTGCAAAACTTCCTCTGGCTCAGGAGATCATGTCTTCTAAAGAAGAGAACCTTTCATCAATTATAGTTGTGGGCAATGAGGATTCCTTGAGGACCAAGTCCAAGTCATAGAGTGAAGAGGCAAGTCATTCGTCAGATGATGGTGCTGCTTCATTCGTTGTCAATCATAGAACACCTAAGAGGAAGCGAGTTACTGACGACGACGATGAGGACTATGATATCACCAAAGAGATGACAGAGGTGACCTTAAAGAGAGGGGTCAAAATGACTGTGACTATTTAGGAGTATATGAAGCTCCCTACCAAAGCTCCATACAAGGCTTTGTTGAAGCAGCCAGCCTCTCCTCCCAAGAAAGATCAAATCAGGTGGCCTTTAATGTAGCCACTAAAACAAATCCAAAGGCTAGAGCACCCAAGGCCGCTAAGGGCAAAACCAAGGCTCCAGAGGTCGAGCCAACTCCAATTCAAATCCTCTGGAGAACATGATGGGTCAAGCTCACAAGGATAGAGCCACTGAAGAGAGAAGGAAACCCGGTTGTATTGCCAAGGTGACTGCCAATGCACCAACAAACAAACCACCTGCACCCAAGAAGGATGGCGTTAGGAGAGCTCCCACTACTCTTGCCGCCACAGAGGGCGAGAGAAACCTTTTGACATTAGTGCCACATCCTCCAATAAGGGACAATTTGCAAAGGACATATGAGAATCTTCTATCGAAGCCGAAGGCATACATAAGAAAGGTGAAGAAGCAAAACCCATTCATTGGCAAAAGGACATCAATTGATCTTCATTTCTAGATGCTCTTCCAGTGGGGCTTTGACGAGACAGTGCGTCTCACGCACATTCCTCCAATGATCAAGAAGGGTTATGTTAAATAGAGCTACATAGATGCCAATGAGGTAGAATTCTCCAATGTTCACCAAGAGTGCACCATAGTTGGTATGGATGGGATAATGACCCTTCAATAGGATTGGAGCAATGAGCTCATCCTCTAGTTCTATGCCATCGTGCTCTTCGATTCAGATGAGGCATGAAGAATCAAATGGATGACTAATGGGAAGAAGTTGATTGCCACTTTTGCAGAGTTTGATGAGGTTCTAAGGCTTCCTCGACATATGAAGAGCTCAAGTTTATTCATGCCGAGGTTGCCAGGAACACTTCAGACGTGACCCACTTCTACCAACTTGGCATCTCTCATGTGAAGCTCGGTGGGACTACATGGTTGTACCTAGAACTCTCGACCCTAAACAAGATCTTGAGAAACACCCTTACTTCCAAGGTCGGTGATGCTATAAACATCAGATCATACACCATCAAACTTCTCTACTACCTCAACAATGGCACCTGCTTCAATATCATGAAGTACTTGTATGAGGCCATTCGCATTGTTTCTATGAAGTAAAAGAGATCTCCTTTGTTTGCTTGTTACATTGAGTATAGGAAAATCATACTATAAAGAGGAAGGTAGTCAACAGCATGTAAGGAGATAACTTGCTAAGTGCTCACAAGAAATTCATTCTGAAAGTCTTTGGAAAACTATCTACATCGAATTTCAGTGTTCATCCGGAATGTCTAGACCAGTCAGCCAAAATGTCCGAGTGTGTCTGAGAGTAGGTTCCAGCATGCTAAGTGTTGACCTGGACCATCCGAGTGAGATTTGTCTAGAGTATTTAGGACTTTTTAGAGCTTCTATCTAGTTGAGTTCATGTTTTCTGGATATTCCGAGTGCAGTCTATCCAAACACTTCGAGTGAAGACAGAGCTTCTGTCTAGAGATTATTTTTCACCTAGACCTTCCAAGTGAAGGTCATCTAGACTATCTGAAGCCCACATGATAGCTTTTTTCAGAGTGTTTCATGTTGTCCACAACTTCCGAGTGAGATTTGTTCGGACACTCCAAGTGTCGACAAAGCTTCTGTAGTGAATCCCTAGCTTCATTCAGACTGTGCAAGGGAAATTCATCTGGAACCTTCGAGTCAGGACTTAACCTCTGTCCCAGTGTTTTCTTTTTTCCAGACCTTCGTGGTTCCACACCTTTGAGGAAACCAAGTTGGCTCCAGTTTTTGCCTATCCAGAAGCTCTGAGTCAATTTGTGTTACGAGACGGAAGGGTTGTTTTAGTTCGAAACCTCCAAGTGTTTTCAATCCGGACCCTCCGGGTGTTGGATTTTTCTGAGGTTTTAAACTGTTCAGCATGTCCAAACTTCTCCCTCCTAACAGTGTTTCCTCCCAAACTAGCCGTTGTGTTTGAACCCTGGAACCTCCGAGCGAGGTCGTCCATAACCTCCAGCCGAGGTTTCTTTATGAGTAACAGCTAGATTTTTTTTAGGGCTGTCTATATAAGCCACTACCTTGTTACCACCTCCAAGCCGAGACCAGGTTCCTATTACTCTTGGAGGTTGGCGCCTCCTAAACGGTTAGGAGTCACTCGGGAGTCTTCAAGCTTGTGAAGAAGTCAATAAGTTTATGAAGGTTGGAGTTGGCCTAATGCAACTTAAGAATTGCTATAAGAGAAGAGAAGATTCGCATCAGCAAGCTTCTTAATGAAATGACATGATTCAATGCTGGCTTCAATCATTGAATCAAGCTTCCTCAATGGAGTGTAGAGTCTCGCTAAAAGCTTGAACTTCAACAACAAATCTCTTGTCTCCTGTGTGGTTGCTTCCTTGCACTTTTCTACTTGTTTCCTTACTTGTTTTGATCACTCGCATGTTAGGTTTTGCTTAGTGTTATAGACATACTTGTGAAGAATTTAGTTTTGAGATTAGGTTTTGCTACTATTCTATTCACCTTCCTCCAGTTGATAGCCTAGATCATTTCAACCATGTACATACTAGACATGATTATAAGCAATGAAGCAGTATAACTCATATCTAGACAAAAATGTACGTATGATCATGGCACACAATAGATATAGTAACAGTATGGACATGATGTTGATGGTATACTTATCGGTTGACAAGCCTGGGGAAGCCATCTCATAGCCAGGGATGAACTACGTAGTTAACATAGAGGAAGTAGACGCAATGAACAGTCGCGCCGATAGGCTTCTCAAAAATCTTATTCATCCTCTCCCAGGCAGGACCCCAAGGACTAGCGGTTCAGAAGACCTATTCTCCTAAATTCATGTGCACGTCAAGTCAGCCTGGGCATTCGGTTTAACCGAAAATTTGGTTTCGGTTTTTTTGGTTTTTAAAGATTTTGGTTTTTGAAAAATGGTAACCGAAATATGGTGTGCAATATTGAAAACCAAAAATTCGGTTAACCGACAATTCGGTTTCGATTTTCAGTTTAACCAAAATATACAGACATCACAAAATTCAGAAATGTAGCATCAAATTCAATAGAAAATTCTGATTTATTCGGTTAACATGTCTACAAAAATTTAGTTTTTTCAGTTAACCAGTTTATTTCTTTAACATGTCCACCGAAATAATAACGTATCCACGTAAATTCGGTTTATTCATTTTATTCGGTTAACCGAGGACTAAAACCGATTTCACCGAATTAAATTTAGTTTTCCGAGAATGGTAACCGAATTTCGGTTATCCAAAATTAGAGTAAATTCGGTTTTTTGGGTTTCGGTTTCGGTTTCTCGGTTTTTTTGCCCGGGCTGGACGTCAGGGCATCGGGACGGAGTAGCTCTGGAGGCAACTCAGCACACGAGAGAGGAGGAGAGAATGCGAGAGTAGAAGGCTCTCTTGGTGTATTATGAGCAGAGATGGAGATGCCCCTTACATAGGTTTGTGAAGGGAGGTGGGTTCTCCGTCCACTTGTTGGCTTGTACCGGTACACATCTTGCACATACAAATATCTGCCCCTATATACTCTCATATATATAACTAGCATAATGCTCGTGCGTTGCTACAAATTAAAAAAATAGACTATATGTTTAAGAAGATTGTACTACTATTTATGCTATATTAGATCATTTACATCCGCTCTCGTCTTAACCGTTTCTGTCAGGTCCAAATAGTGGTCTGTTCAAAGATGGACGGACTGCTGTCATCAATTGACATCTTTATAAAAATAAAGATATATGTCAACACATGGTCTATACATGCTTCATAGAAACGTCTATGATGATGCTTCTATGATGTATGCTGGTGATATTATGACGAAATGTGTTACCCTCTTGCAGTGGCTCTGATAGCAAGAATTAAAGATTGTTGTTACTCGTTTTTCTTTCTAGTTAGTAAAGAATTATTTGAAGATGACAGGTAAACTCCAAACTAGTGTTTTTTGGTCGTGCTGATATTAGCACTTATGGAAAGTTTAAAGTAAAGAACTTCCGACTTAACTTTTCATATTTGTATTTGCTTACTTTACTCAGTAGACATATACATTATCGTAATCGTGTCATTACATGTAGATGCACATGTGATAGTACACAACCTATATAGATCACAATCATGGCACCCCACATATATATAAGTTCCAGTTGTATTTAATGCTTTAAGTTCTAGTTTTATGTGAAGTTGTAGAATTCTAAAACCCAGGACTCAATCGGCAACAACTGTATTATTTTCCTCTGTGTTTTCTGACATTTACAACTTCTATTACAACTGAAAAACAGACAACTAACCAAACAAAAAACAATACTACTCCCTTCACAAACTAATTATGTAGATACTTCTCCAAATAGGCAACCAGCTATCCTGTAGTTATGCAAGTAGACAATAATGTGTACTCCATTATGACATACTAGTCCAGAGTTTACCATACACGCGCACCGAAAAAACACTAAATTTGATTGAGATAGTGAGAAATATCCATGGATATCACTATTATATGCTACAATCACTTCGCCTCTTTCAAAACATTTAATATGGATAAGGAGTGGGAATATAGAAATAGTTACGCTCTTTATTCCTTTAATGTACAAATATTATGAAACTAAGACTCTCAATGCTATCAACAATCATAATAAAACAGAGAAAGTAGAACTATGCTGTGCCACTTGCCAGCAGTGGAGCCCAAAGGAGGTCAAATCGGCACATACTCTCTCCTCTCTCTTCTTCAAGTTTTCCGGGACCAAATTACATGTAAGATCATCTCTAACGATTCCATGATTGACGATAAATTCTTCCGGGACTTCTTGTTTTTTCTTTTTTGAAAAGGGGGACTTCTTATTGGTGGTTCAGCATTGAACAACGGATTGGTCTCGTGATTTTGCTTCCTGGGCAACCAGGCAGTGCCCGTCGAAGTCCGGAGCCCTGGACCGAAGACGAGAGTCCAAGTCCAATAATAACAAAGACAAAAATGAAAAGTAGGCACCTGCAAAATCCCGAGAATACCCCTCAAAACCCGCACCGAAACGGCAGAAACCCACCAGCTCCTCCACCACCACCACTGCCACCTTCCTCTGCGGCGAGCGACCACCACCGCACCGACCAAAATGCCCGTGGCGAAACCCCTCTTCGCGCCGCACGCCGCCTACGCCTCCGCCTCCGCCTCCACCGCCACCGCGTCCGACTCCACCGTAGGCGCCGACGCAGACGATGACGCCGACGTCGCCATCTTCCGCCTTCTCCTGCCCCGGGCCTTCGGCGACGAAGACGCCATCCGCCTCTACGCCGCCATCGCCCCGCTCCGCCGCCGCACCCCCGCGCTGCAGATCCGCGTCGATGCCCTCGAGGGCTACCCCGAGGACGCCTCCTCCTCCGCCAGCCGCGTCGCGGTCGTCCTCGGCCCCACCTCCCCCACACGCCGCGTCGAGGTCTCCTCCTCCTCCCGTGAGCCCCACGAGCTCTCGCCTGTGCAGGAGGCTCTCGTCTCCGTCGTCGACGTCGGCGGGGTCCTCCACCGCGTAGTGGGCCGGGGCCCAGAGTGCGTGACGTGCCTGGTCCTTGTCGAGGCCGCGCGGCTCGAGGCGACCCTCGGGAAGGGGACCCTCGGGGCGATCGCCAGGAAGGCCGGCGCCGAGGTTCGCGTTACGTCGTGGGCGGAGGACGCGCGGCCGAGCGTGCAGCCTCCCGAGGAGGTCGTCGAGGTATACAGCTATCCCTAGTTCCCTACTAGCCTTGATGCTTCAACTGCTATTATGCACTGTGCTGATGCGTGCGGCCAGTGGCCAAGGAAGTTAAATAATGCTTGGGCCCTTGTTTACGTCAAGGAGGCGCCTCAGGGGAGGCATAATTGTAAGTTAGTGCGTGTGACTTGCTCCACAAGTGTAGCTTTTCCTGCCGTTAGGGGAGAATGCATAGTTGCATACTGTGCAAATGATTTCTTTGTTGTCGGATAGTTGCATAAATGCTACAATCCTAAAGCTGATGAAACTTCTTTCTGACCATGTATATTCCCTCTATAATTACTGTTCACATCCCTTCGGTTGAGCTTCTCGAGTGCTAAGCAAGTTCTGGACGTATATGGCGAGATTTGGCATGTTTTGTCTGTCAAGTGTGAAGGGCTTGTTCTACTTCTCAAACTATAAAAGTATGTTTGCAGATTATTCTAAACCGTCGTCGTTACTTGAATCCAATCCATTTTTGTTCTTTAGATTTTGTTTTCAGATATTTGACATGTACTCCATAATTTCTTGTAATTTTTGGTGGTGCATGTCTTACCTTCTAGAACATAAAATTCCTGGAGCCAATTTTTGTTTCAGCTATGAATATTTGCATCACAGACTTGTTCATTGTTCTCACCAGAAAGATACTTGAGCAATGATTCTTCTCTAGGTATTGTTGTCAGATATTTGACATGTACTCTGTAATTTGTTGTATTTTTTAATGATGCATGCCTTATCTTCTGGAACGTAAATAGCGAGAGTCCATTTCTGTTTCAGTTATGAATATATGCATCACAAACCTGTTCATCGTTCTCACCAGAGTAATACTTAGCAATGAGTTAGTCCAAGTGGTGTTATGTGCAGCAATGCAAGGGGTACTGTTCACATAACAGTACGGTATGTTACTGTAGCACGCAAGGAAGAGAGCAACTTGTGGTTTCTCAAGTTGAAGTTTGTTTTAGAAAGATTAATTTGGTTAGGAAGATAGAGACAAGATATCCTTGATTGATGTCCTTATTTAAGATAAGATATCCTAATTTGATATTCTATCCTAATTCAAGTTGTTAGGAAGGAGTTCCATCTATATATGCGCTGCCGCATGCTTCATAGAGATTAAGCAATAAATGTACCAAGTTCCTTGTCTATCTCCCTCCCTGCCCCTGTGGTGCTGATACCTCCATGGTGCCATCACACTGCTCGGGCCAACTAGTTCACAATAAGTGGTTTCTAATTCTCTTTTGCCAAGTAATGAACTAAAATATAAAATGGTTAGCATGCATTATGGGAGGTTTCGTGGGAAAATTCAATTAGTTTCTCAAGAGTAAGCTTAGACCCCAAGATGCTCAAGAGGAAATGAAAAACTTAAAGTGGGTATGAAGCATCTTTTTCCTTGTCCTGTGCACACTGTAAAACATCATATGATTTTTTTAAAATTATTTCATGTCTTCTTTCTAAAAATTTCAGATAACTGGAGATAGAACCACCATAAGGAAAGCTATTGTTGCTTTGTCTAGCTGTCTTCAAGATGATTTACATGCTGGCAGCTCAACAACTTCTGCTACAACAGCAAGCCCAGTGCTCCCATGGACATCTTTGGAAGTGCCTGAGACTAATTTGGGAGCTTTGCACTCAGGGGTATCCACTGAATATGCAAACAGCAATATCCCTCAGATTGATTGTCCACAAGGTGTCACAGGATATGTCGAAACTAAAGATCTCCAGCAGATTTCATTTAGACTACTCTGTCATGTCAGTCTTGCTGGAGGTTTGATTGGCACGAAGGGCACGGTTATCAAAGGGATTGAAGTTGAAACTGGAGCTTCTATTGATGTCAGTAATTCTCTCAGTGGGTGCATGGAACGTGTGATAACAATTTCAGCCTTGGAGGTTTGAACATTAAAAGTACCGCTTCCCTATTCTTGTATATATGCACCATGTTTTAACTGCTTGCTAGATACAATAAAATTTGTAGTTTTTTTAATGATGCGATGTCGGTTCTATATCTCCCCATGAATATAGGAACTCTCGCTTTTATTTTTATTTTTTAGTTTACTTTGAGATAGGTAACCATGATTGCTCCGCACTTATATTTCGGTTCTGGTGAATTATATTGTTCAGTTCATTCATTATTCATTTTGTTTCTATTGCCTCATGTAGAGTCCAGGACCACAATACTCCAAAGTGCAGAGTGCACTCCTTTGTATCTTTGACAGAATGGAGGAGTTGAAAAGAAATGGGCACTTGATGTTCGACAAGCCAGAATGCTCAGCCAGGGTGCTTGTGCTCAGAAGCCAATTTAGTTGTTTAGTTGGTTTAGGTGGTTCTATAATCAAGGAAATGATGAAGTCAACAAGAGCAGGAATTGAAATTTTTGATGAGACAGACGTCCAGCTTGTGCCTCACACTATGAACGAGTTCTGCAGGCAAGCATTTTTCAGGAGCAAAATGGTGTCACAAACTATGCCATTTGTTTATTTTTTTTATACTTGTTTCTGATGTGATGCATAGTTCATTGAGTTGGAAAGATATAGCAGACAGTTCATTGAGTTGGAAAGATATAGCAGACAGTTCATTGAGTTGGAAAGATATAGCAGACACAGCCAGTGTTAACCTGATCCATGTGTACTTAACCTTTTGATTCTCTGTTGTGCGTGTTTGCTATTTTCTGCCACATTGCTTGAAATGGCGAAGCTAGTGGCAAGTCAGAATTGCACTATGCTTCTTCCTCCTTCATTTACTATGCTAAGTAATGTTGCTTAGAAGCTCATTCCTCTGTTTTGCTTGTCATTAGCTACCCAATGCTTTGCAGTTCATGTATTAATTCTCCTTCTCATGATGGACACGGAATCTTCTTTCAGAGTTCAAGAGCAATATTATGCAAGAGTACTTGGTCCATACTTTCTTTCTTTTTTTTTCACCTCTAGTTATCGTTGACTCATGATCGTAGTTGTTTTCTGATGCCGCTATTCTCCTGCTTGTGTTGGATACCTCCATGCTTATTTAGATTAATCCTTTTTTCTCTACAGATCACTGGGGAGCTAGTGAATGTCAGAGACGCGTTATTTGTTGTTAGCGAGAAACTGCGTAATCATGCTTTCTCTCCTAAGCGAACCAAGTACGATGATGGTAATGCTACCTCAGGTATTGCTGAATCAACGGCAAGCAGACAGGTCAATATTTCTTCAATGGGCCACTACTCAACTGACAATTTCCTAAGGATTGATCATAGACCCTCTCTCAATGACATGGACTCAGTGGAGAACTCCTTCAGTGCCTTCCACTTGGGATCTCCTGCTCCTTCAAAACTTGAGGTTATGTATTACACAAATTTTGTTCTTACCTGCTTATCTGATGATTAACTTTTGCTTGCACCATATTCAGAAATTTGTTCCTTTATGAGTTTGTCGGAGAGAATATATATATATGTTGATATTCCTATTGTTTCAAAGGAAACTTAAATATGAAATGAGAAATTATGTATTGAATTTTTTGATGGCACTAAATGTAGAAAATTAATTTAGTGGAATGATGCATTTGGAAAAATTTCAAGTACCATTGTATTTCATTTGGCGACCTTGCAAGAACTAATTTTAGTCAATTGGCACAGAATGCCCGTGAACTAGTATATTTCTTACTACTATGGTTCAACTCTGATATTGGCGTATTTATGTAAATTTAGGGTGCATCTTTGATGCACAAATCAGCATCAGAGGTCACAGTGAAAAAATCCTCAGAAGTAGAGATCTATAATGTCTGTATCTTGAGTCCAAAGGCTAACCAGATCCATACCTAGGTGTTATCAAAATATTTAAGACATTTTGTTATAGAGGATGAAGTAAGCCCTTAGAATTTGCTCTTGCTTATTAATCTAAAGGGGCGTTTGGAAATAGACGAGCTTGCACTTCTTCGTAAATTTATGCGAAGTAATTACTGTTAATTGCTGAGTAAGAGACGTCGAAATTTCTAACAAGTATGTGCCAAGTAAAAACCATCCTTTTTTAATCCATCTGGAGTTCACCTATAATCACTTTGCAGCCTTAAGTTCTGATCCACTGTTTGTTGTTTGTGGGATTACTAAATTAGTATTTGGGTGCAGAAGCCTGCTAATGTGAATGACGTTGGGATCAACAATTCAAAAAAGAGGTACAGAAACTTGCTAGCGGGAGTGCCATAGGGATTGATAATTCAAACTGTGGGGTGCAGAAACCTGCTAATGCATATGGCGATGGAACCAACCATTCAAATCATGGAATTACATCTCCGGAGGAAAACAAACTTGCGAGGTGATAGTCTAACTGTTTGCTTACTACTGAGTAGTGTATCTTTGCCGTCACAATTTTGTATCTGCAAGGAGGGCAGAAATGTGATGTATGGTACTTCAATTTTGCTTGTAAGTCAAGAGACGCCTTGGATTGCATGAGTTATGTTTCTTGTTGGTAACTATTATCGGTGCTATCCAGCTGCCTCCTGAGACTCAGCAGCGTATAAAAACCTAGATTAGTTACTAAATTGCTCTTTTCAGATATTTCGCAGTTCTCTTATTTGTATTATATTAGTAACCCATGGCGTTTCGTTACTCCTGGTTCAAGTGCTGTCCAGGAAACATGACGCGGCAAACTTTAAATAGAGCATCAAGCATTTTCCAAATTAGGTACTGTGGTAAAAAGAAAAAGAATAGCATTCAGATTATTGGGTTTGTGCACAGTTAACCTTTGTTTGTGTTCTGGTACCCTCATGATGGTGAACGAACTTTAGCGTTTGAATGTGCTACCTCTGTGTCTACTTTGCTACTTTAGCATTTGAATAAATTTTTGAAAAAATGTGTTCTTACTGCAGTGATGAATTTACAGCCTTTGAGCAGATTTACTTGTCCTGGGTCCTTTTCAATGGTAGCATGCATACCTTTGTGTATTTCATCAACATGCACGAATTATTTACTTCTATTTGACTTCTGATTGTTGTACCTTCTGCTTCTAGTCACAGGGGAGTCAAGACTGCCACCATAATTAGAACCACATATGAGATTGCTGCTTGTGGGAGCATTTTATATCTTCTCTATGGAGATCAGGGAAACAACCTGACCCAGCTTAGACAGGTCTTGCTACTGAATTCTGTAACCTTATATGTTTATCATGATTGCATTAGATTCAGTTCATCAATTTGGTTCAAATCCTGATTGGTGTTCGTGAGTCGTTTCTGAATCAACAACTGAATGCTTCGGGGATTAAGAAAACACACTTCAAAATTCATGTTTCAAATTGATATTTGACCGTACTGGTCTGCTTTGGCAATAACTGGCATTTCTTCATTTCAACTTGTTTTGAACCATATGATGCTTTGGAGTTTCCTTGACTTGCTAAATGTAATCCAGAGTAGATAGCAAATAAACTAGTAAAGTAGTATAACTGTTATGAAAAGTTGAGATCTCCTAGAAATTTTGAACTACTGCTGTTACTAATATTAGGTCTGTTCTATTATGAAAATATTAGGCTTACTGCGGTTATCCTTTCATATTATTATCAAATTTAATTCTTTGTGTTCCTATCCCACCTATTCCATTATAATCTCAGGGTTTCTTCATGCTGTCTGAGGAAAACAGTAGGAGAGTATCCTACTGCATTTTTTTTTCATTTATAAGATATATTCAAAAGTCTTAAACAACTGTACAGCGGAGCACAATTTCAAAAAGGGCTGTTGCCAGGAAACAAAATTAGAGTAAGCCTTCTTCTTTGCCCTATGTGTAACAAGGGAAAGTTCTTCCTTGAACTTTATGCGGCACTGATATAAACTTGGTCGAATATTATAGAAAATGTAGTCGTTCCGCATTATCCAGATACTCCATGCGACCATGCTTTCTTGTATGTTAAAATAGTACTGGGTTCTATAGTTTTTTTTAACTAATATTGTTTATAATTTATACGGAACCTATACAGATGTATACTACCATCCTAAAAATAATATTTTCTGGATCTCACAACATTGGGTTTTTGTGACTATTCAGATCTCTGGTGCAGACATTACCGTTTACGACCCACCTCCAGTGACCAGTGACTATACCATTGTGATATCTGGAACGCCAGACCAGGCACAATTAGCTCTGGCTGGGATCATTGACTTGACACAACAGATGCCATGATCATCATCAGATCCTTAAGCGTGAGGTCAAATCTGCTAACTTTGTGGTCTATTATTTTTTAGAGCGAATCTGCTAATTGCTGGCGTAAACTAGTTGACTCTGGTATGGGCAGCTGCATATTGTGCTGAGTATTGCATATTTGACTCGGCATATTTTTCTCTCTTTACCTGTTGCATGATGAGCTTGCATCCCTGTAATGGGTTCTTTCTGTTCTCTGGAGTTTCTGTTGGCTTTACATTTAATTTTATCTTTCAGTATGTTAATTTTCGTTTTCGGTGGCAATGCTAAGTTATGCCAGGTGGAGGGGTTGGCAACTAGGCATGGATTCTGGCAACGCAATTGCACTTGCAGAATGTGTGAAGCAGGGTGATTTTTATTACCAAATTACCAAATTACCGATTTTTTACTACGCACCACGCCAATTGCCAAATTACCGACCACCTCTACAGACTACAGCTACTACCTAGAATCGGATCGCCATGTATTTGAAGCCTGAGCTCTGCTGCCACCTTATGACCAGCAAAATCTTCTGGAATTCTTGGGGAAATGGATGATAACAAGACTGAAGTTTAAAGTGAAAACCCCCGCAGGTTTTAATTTTCGGAATCCCCGAAACGTGCAACTTCTCGCCAGATTTCTAAGCACTGTTCTCAGTAGTGGCCGCACTTTTCTCCCGCTTCTGTTTTTCCACTCGCATATCTCAGCCTCACTAAACACACGTGGACGTCGTCCGGCCTGCTTCCGTTGGCCGCCGGCAGCGCCATCGCTGGCCACGAAACTGGCACCAAACACAATGTAGGGAATATGTGCCCCTTCAGGCTTCAAGGCACACTTTGTGCCTGGACAGAACTGACAAACAAAAAGTACATTTAAACAGCAGTATCGAGGTCTGCTGATACTTGGGCAAGTTCACAATCGGTCATCAGTCTCAGCATTCATGATATTCCAGCAATGCATCAGTCCACCTCTATACATCTCATTGCATATAACCGATGCATGTACCACTACCACCATTGTCTCCCTACAGAAGTAGGGAGACGCTCTGTAGGGAGACGCTACAGAACATCCGATGGGCGAGGATGCTAGTATCTCATGCAAGATTTCCTTACTGAGCTCCGCATGCTTTGGAAAGGCTAATGATACCGATTTGACTGCTGTACAACAACAACAAAATGAAGTAGAGAAAAATCCGTTCATCGTCTGTGTCCATGAAGTCATTCAACACTAGCTACTCGAGGGAGTCAAAGCAGATTTTCTTTTTTCATCTCACCAACCTGCTGCCTGATCGCACATGCACAGGTGAGCACTGATTCCATGCCTCAGACTGAATAAAAAAGGACATAGAGATTGATGTGATTTGAAGTTGATTTAGGCTCGGTTTACGGTCGCTGTGATGAGTTAATCCTAGTAAAAATTTTGTCTTACACCTCAAAAATAGATATTTCCAACTAACTGTTAAGTATATAAATAAAAATAAGTCACACCAACTTTACTCATCTCCGGCTAACCGCATTGCATCAAGCCTGTCATCACCTTTAGTCTTGAGCCAAACTCATCTTTCATTTGAGTTGGCCGCCAATGACAATATCCTCTAGGATGCCACTCTGGATCAGGCCCCGGTGGTAGTGGATCTACAGAAGAAAGGAAGTCGCTCCAAGAATAAACAGGACTCAGCCCGTCAAGTGGAGGCCCAAGTGCCCGATACACAAAAGGTCCTAGTGGTCATGCCAAAGGAGCCCGTCGTCACGCAACTTAAGACTCTATCTCCTGACACACTACATGGAGCAATAAAACAAGCACTTTTCGGTCCTACGCCTAAGGGCACCATACATTTCGTGTCACCGCGTAGTGATCCAACTACAGGCACCAAGGCTCTGAAGAAAAGAGGTGGCAAGAAACGGGATGGCAACAAGAAAATAACGAAGGATGATAGCGCCAGTAAGGCCTTATCCTTTCTATCAACTCCGGCAATTGCAACGAAGGATCAAACATACATTCCTGATTAACCGCTCCTCACTGATTCTGAAGTACAAAGCTTGTTTATCAAAGCAAAATTCATGCATCACACATATATGGTACATTCCAATAGCCTGGCTAAATATGTGAGGTACATCAAGCTCAAATGCCAAAAACTTACCATTTCTATCATGAGTTTGATAATCCTACATTTGACATTAAGTTCGAAGACTTGTTCTATCTCTATAACCTCGGAATTCTCGACACTAACCTGATAAGGGTATGAAATTTTTTTGAGGCCCAAGAGGCCAAGCACTTGCAAATGAGCATTAGATTCATCGATCCGGTTATCTTGCACGATGAACATATGAAGCACGATTAAGAGTCTATCACATAGTACATTGCAAAGGCATGGGTCACCCAAAAGGACAAGGAATACAAACTCTTTGCCTATAACCCCTCGTAAATTCTTTAGTATTGTATAAATTTCCTTTTTATGCGTTTAGCTAGCTGTTTACATCTCATTTTTTTTGCTATGATGGCGTGTATGCAGTGACCATTTGGTCCTTGTGATGATCGTGCAATCTTGGAACAAGATCTTTTACTATCCAAGATCCGAAGACCGCCCTTACCGCCCGGGACTTCTCCAAGATCCCAGATTGCATCAATAGTGTTTTCGTTATCTTTAAGGCACAGAGAGGAGGGTCTCGTTGCAAGATAGGGGCATCCCCAAAACTTCCCCAAAACTCACTCACAAGTTTGATTTCTCGTGCAAGCAACAGCCCGATAATGGCTTAACATGTGGGTGCTACGTTTGTGCCCACATGGACACGATCGTCAAACACTAGAATCCAGCTTGCCTAGAAACGGTATACTCGATCTAAATCTTTATCATCTAGCCAATTAACACTTAGTTCATATCCATATGAAATTAATGTTCTTATAATTAATTTATAGGATTTTAAGATCCACTTGGTGTCGGAGTATTATTCCGGCAATACTAATTATGGGGCGGTGTGAGCACAGCAAATCAGGATGGCTGCACACGGGAGACAAGATTTAGACAGGTTCAGGCCCTCTCGGAGAGGTAATACCCTACGTCCTGTGTTTGGTGGCTGGTATTGCTGTATCCCGGGTGCCGCAGGCCCTAGAGAATCGATCTCGAAGGGGCCTGAGCTATGAAACAATGGAGAACAGATTGGATGAGAGAGTCTGAGGTAGGATGCCGATCGGAGGTCCCCTACCGGGCCTTATATAGTCGGCCGGGGTAGGGTTACAGAGTCCGGATCGGGCTAAGAGATATGTTTCCTATTCGGTTACAATTGATTCCGGGTAAGCCGGACGGGTACTAATCCGTGTCTTGCACTCCACGTTGGTGCGGTGCCCCCGCGTTGTAGTCGGACTCCGAGAATCCGGCCCGGCCCATCCCGTGGCTGGAAGGCCGGATTCGTCCTCCTTGGAGATACCCGGGTGGCATATCACCATCAGTAGCCCCCGAGTCCTTCACGATCTCACCGCTGCCGGTCTTTGCCTCTGGACGGCCTTCCCGACTGACTTTGGCTCGCTGGGAGATTGCGAAGGGCTGACTGGACTCCTGTGGAAAAGACAATTAAAGCCAAGTAACATTCACCCGTAAGGCAGGAACGTTAAAGGCAGGCGAGCTATTAACGGGTAATCTCTGGTGGCATCCGGTCCATCCCTGGGGACAGGGACCGGCTGATAACCCAGCGTGGGGCTTGCCATCAATCCCGACTGAGTTCCCGAGTAGCACCCGGCCTTCCCGAGTGGGTCAAGGCCGGCTTGTGTCCCCTGAAGGAATGCCTCTGAAACTCCAAGTCCGGACCAGAGAAAACAGTCACGGCGCATAGGTTCCTGAGTTTCGAAGTCTTATACCGGGTCATTCCACTAAATCTGGGGATCCCAGATACCAAAGCTTCGAGGCCGGAGCGCCCGATATGCCTGGGTGAAGAATCCGGCAGCTCCGAGTTGCTCAGCATCCGACTCGTGGCCCTTGGAAGGCACGCCATTTCTGTCCCTCACTCGGGTGTAATCAGCCGACTGCGTTCCTCGCTTGAGGCCAGCCTCTGATACCCTCTGTAGCCAAAGCGCCCGGCGCCGAGTCCTACCCGGCAGCCAGCTAGTGATTCTCGGAGAATACGCTTTAGCCACCATGTAGCGGAGACGCATTCCGATGGGTTGAATAGCCTGGAGGGCTAACCGTCGGATCTCCTTTATTAAGCCGCACGAATCGGGGCGCCATCAAGTCGTGGGTGCGGGATACCCGCAACGTGGCCTGCCCGAAACGCGCGGCGGAATCCGAAACGGCGCGGACGTGGCCGCGGTGAATCCGGAACGTGCGATCGTGGGGAATCCGAACCGCCCGGTCGCTCCCCTTTATATTCGGCAGAGGCTGCGGGAGGGACCCACGCTCTCAAACACTTCCGCATTCACCCAGCACTTGCCGCTTCGTCTTCCCCTTGCCTCCAATCGCTCCGCGTGCTCCAAAACCCTAATCCCCGTCCCGGCTCCTTCGGATGCAAGCCCCGGACTGGGAAGCCGATCGTAACGAAGCCGAGGAGGACGCCTTGGTCTGGAAGCCGCTGACCGGAGAAGAAGGAGAAGAAACATCCGCCGAACCGATGGCTTCTTGGCAGAAATCGACGGCGACGGAGGCGAGACTGGAGACCCTCGTCCGGATGGGGGTCCTGCCGCCCAAAGAACTAGTCGAGTGGCGCGCCGCCGCGGGAGAGGACATTCCCACTCCAGACACCGGCGAGCTGGTGGTCCACAGCCTGTTCTTCGAGCGGGGGGCTCTCGGTGCCAATCCACCCATTCCTGCGCGGGCTCCTCTACTACTACGGGCTGGAGCTGCACAACCTCAACCCCAACAGCATTCTGCACGTCTCCAGCTTCATCATGCTTTGCGAATGCTTCCTCGGCATTCGACCACACTTCGCGCTGTGGAAGCACCTTTTCATGGTGAAGCCGCAGCCAAGCAGGGATCACCCGGCCGTAGTCGGGGGCGCCGGGTTCCAGCTGAGATCCGGCACGGTGAAGAGTTACCCGGCTCCGCCGATGCCGTCATCCCTCAAGGGGTGGCACGCCCAATGGTTCTACTGCGCCAATCCCGACCCGGCGCTGACGGCCTTCTCAGGCCAAGCACCAGTGGTCAAGCCAAGCTGGTCGGACCTGCCTCTGGAGCGAGAGGAAGGCAGCGCCGCCGTGCTGATGGGGAAACTCGGCCAGGTGATGAACGCCGGGCTCACCGGGGCGGTCGTCGTTGCGACCTTCGTCCGGTGGCGGGTGCAGCCGGCCAAACTCCGGGCGCATCCCATGTATGAGTACACCGGCCCGGAGGACCCGACTCGGGAGGCCGCCGACGAGCTGTCGGAGGGCGAAGTGCAGAGCCGGCTGGAGAAGCTTCTGGCCCAGGGAACGAGTCTGGACTTCTCCGACCGACCGGCTCCTTTCTGCCGGGCGAACACGCCGAGCGACGTAAGTATCCGAAGCCGTGCCTTTTTGGTTAAATCGCTGACCGAGCCTGACTCGGGTACTGTCTTCATTTCTTCGCAGGATCTGTTCAGCTTTTATTCCAGCGCTCCCCTCCCGGAGGACGAGATCTGGAACCAGCCACGGTACGCTGATGTACCGAAGGGCAAGCCGCCACCGCCGGGAGCGGTGGGGATATCTTCTTCCGGCGCCGGCACAGCTAAGAGCGCCGGGCCTTCAAAGGGTACCAGGTCCTCCAAGGGGAAGGGACCGGCGGTTGTTGCGCCCCCTCCTCCTCCCGCGAGCATGGCGGCCCAGGAGGAGGAAGAGGAGGAGTCGGATGCTGGCGGCACCTTCTTCGTGCGGAGACGGAAGCCCCAGCGCAGCGATGACCCGTTGGCGGCGACCGATGTGGGGGTCGCATCCGACGCTGCGGAAGAGTCTTCCACCGGCGCTGTGCCTGCGGCGCCGTCTGCGGCGCCGAGTGCAGCCACTGGGGCGGCTGGCGACGACGCCCCCACTAGCCGGGGGGAGAAGCGCGACGCCGACACGGCCTTCGGGGCGTCCGGCGGGTCGGGGACCTCGCCAGCCCCGGCTGCTGCTGCACCCGGGCCGGGAGCCACGGGGGTGAAGAAGAGGCTCGTCGTCGCTCGATCTGCGAAGTAAGTGCTCTGCCGACTGACTTCCTGGATTCTTTCCTCTTCACATGCTAACATGGTTGATCTTGTCGCTTCCGTAGGACGCGGAAGACGGGGGACACCCCTAAGGCGCCCCCGAGTGGCCCGGGATCCAGCCAAGGTGGAGATCCCCCGGCGCAAGACACCCGAGCGTCGCCGCCTCCGCCAGCGGCTGCTCCTTCTTCGTCCCGGCCGGTGTCGCCTCCACCCGTGGTCGCTCGCGAGCCAACCCCTGAGCAGCCCGGCGCGCAGGTAGACCCGCCGGCCATCCCTCGGGAGGAGCCCTCCGCCGGAGCATCGGCACCGACGGGGTCCGCGGATGCCAGCCGGGACGTGGCGATGGCGGAAGGCGCGGATCCGGAGGCGGTTAGGGCCGCTTCGCCGTCGCGTGAGGGCGAGCCCGCCGCGACCTCGCCAATGCGGGAGATCAGCGGGGCTCCGCCCTTGAAGCCCTGCTCGGAGCTGGTGGCGCAGCCGCTCCGAATCGGGGAGAAGGAGCCGGGGCAGCCGGCCATGGTGGTCGTCGACGACACCGAGGAGGAGAGGGAGTGGCAGGCGGCCGCGGAGTGCGCCGAGCAAATCGGGGAGATCCTCCCTGCTTTGCTGAAGGCGTCGCGGGAGGCTGCCAACCTGCTGAACGGCAGGCTGTGCCCTTTAATGGAGGTAAGTACTTTCCTCTTTGCGAGACTGTGTCCCTAGGAAGTAGCCCCCGGGCCTCTGCCCGACTAAGTTAGTCAGGCAGAGGTCCTCTTGTTTCTTTGTAGTTACTGCTCTGGGTGCACGAACAGTGCACCCAGAGGGTGTAGCCCCCGAGCCTGCGGTCGACTAGGATAGTCGGGCGGAGGGTAGATGTAATTTAGTCTGCAGACTCTTCTCCGGGTGCACGAACAGTGCACCCGGAGGGTGTAGCCCCCGAGCCTCCACTGGGTCCTTGGGACCGAGTGGAGGGTTTTGACGACGCTGCCGGGCGGCCTAACTTGTTTGTCTTCTGCAGCAGGCACTGAACCAGCGGTCGCAGAGCAAGACCGCCGTCCTCCAGGACCGACTGCCAGTGATTGAACGGATGGAGCTGCGGAAGTCCGAGTGGGACAAAATAACCGCAGCAAGGCAGACTGCGGAGGACGTGGCGCGCAAGCGCGGAGCGGAGATCACCGGCTTGAAGGCTGGTCTGTCCCAGGAAATCGCCAAGTCCAAAGGTGAGCCCGCCGAGTAACCTTTGTCCTCTGCGTGTTGCGATTCATCTTGCTGAAGCGTTGTTTCTGTGCAGCCGCCGAGGACGAACTGTCGAAGCTGAAGGCGGAGCTCGAGGACGCGAAGGCCCGTGCCCGGGACCTCGAGGAGGCGCTTGAAGCGGAGAAGGCCTGGTGGGCGCAGCTCCAGCGCGAAGCCGAGCCGCTGAAAACCCGCGCCCGGGACTGCGACCTTGCCAAGCAATGGGCCCGGAGAGTCGAGAAGGAGCTCGAGTCGGAGAAGGCCCGGGCGGACTTGGCGGAGAAGATGGAGAAGCAGACGAAGCTTGACGCCGTGTCGGCGGCCAAGAGGGCCACTGAAGCCGAGGAGGCGGCCAAGGCCGCGAAGAAGGACGCCGAGTCGGCGGCCAAGCGGGCCGCTGACGCGGAGGAGGCGGTCAAGGCGGCGAAGAAGGACGCCACAGAGGCCGAATCCCGTAAGTGCCCTGACCGCTCCGTGTCGCTTTGTCCAACTTGCTGGCCGTGGATTTTACCCGGACCTTGTCGCCTGACTGGTTGCTTGTTGCTTTGCTGCTGTAGGCTGGAAGGGGCGGTTCAAAAAATCCAAAGGGATGATCGAGTCGTTGCTGAAGGCGGGGCAGGCGGCATGCGGCGCCATCTGGTCGGATGACCCGGCGCCGGACTCCATCGCGGCGGTTGCCGAGCGGCTGCACCAAGTCCCCGACCAGGTGACGAGCATCGAGTCGGAGGCCGCGCGGATGGGGGCCAGCCTAGTCTTGGCGGTGGCGCGGTCTCATGACGCCGAGCTGGACTTGGAGGCGATCGGGGAAGGGTACGCCGCGGACTTTCCGGATGAAGACATTCCGGAGATGATGCGGATCGTCGAGCCCACCGTCGAGACCCTGCTGACGCGCTCCAACCTGTAGAGAAGTAGGAGTAGCTGTGAAACTGCTCGGGTTAGCCGAGTAGAGTTTTGTAAGGGACTCGGGGATGCCGAGTAAGTTTTGTAAGCACTCGGGGAGCCGAGTGACTTATGTAAGCACTTGAAGTTTTAACAAGTTATTTTGGAGTCCGCCATGGAAAGACTTGTGTTCCTGTGCATGTGATCTTGCACGTGTGTGCTCTTCACCAATCCGTCGTAGCCTCCTTTGCGTAGGGATTAGCCGTGGGCGTGTGTCCCGTGTCGCGTAAGGGTGTGGCGTAGACCGGCGATCGGAGTCGAAGAGTTAACGGTAGACTTTATACACAGTACTTAAGTATTCCTATGGATGGTGGACAAGCCAAGTGTGCGCCGAGTGCCCGCTACGGACGGGCGTAGCGGGGCAGCCGGGAAAAAGAGATGCCTTGCAGATGAAGCAAAAGGGGACTCTGTATTTATGGTTTCGATACATTCATAAGAAGAAAAAATTCAAGCGTAGAAACGACGTAGCTGTTCTATGTTCCATGCGTTGGTGAAGATGTTGCCGTCGCCGTCCTTCAATCGGTAAGCCCCCGGGCGCAGTACCTCGGCGATTATGTACGGGCCCTCCCATGGCGGCGAGAGCTTATGCTGCTCCTTGTTTGTCTGGACTCGGCGCAGAACCAAGTCGCCGACGTTGAAGGAGCGGCCGCGTACGTGCCGACTGTGGTAGCGCCGCAGGGCCTGTTGGTACTTTGCCGACCGAAGGAGGGCAACCTCGCGGGCTTCTTCAAGCTGGTCGAGGGCGTCGTGCCGGGCTTCTTCTGACTCGGCTGCGTTGAAGGCTCGGACACGCGGGGACCCGTACTCCAGGTCAGTCGGGAGGACAGCCTCAGCACCGAAGACCATGAAGAAATGTGTGTAACCCGTTGACCGGTTAGGCGTGGTCCGGAGGCTCCAAAGGACCGAAGGTAGCTCGGCTGCCCATCTGCCCGTTGGTGCGTGGGTGTGCCACGGCAGCGAAGTCGAGGCTGATGTTGTAGTCGTCACAGAATTGGAGAAACGCCCGGCCAGTGAACTGGGTGCCGTTGTCCGTGATAATGCTGTTGGGTACGCCGAACCGGAAGACGATGTCCCGCACGAACTCGACGGCCTTTTCAGCAGTTATCGTGGCGACCGGCTTGGCTTCGATCCACTTGGTGAACTTGTCGACTGCGACAAAGAGGTGCGTGTAGCCCCCGGGCGCTTTCTTGAACGGGCCGACCATGTCCAGTCCCCAGACTGCAAAGGGCCAGGTGAGCGGTATGGTCTGGAGGGCCTGAGCCGGCAAGTGTGTCTGCCGGGCGAAGTATTGGCACCCTTCGCAGGTGCGGACGATGTGTTCCGCGTCGGACACGGCAGTCGGCCAGTAGAAACCTTGTCGGAAGGCCTTCCCGACTAGTGATGCGGGCGCAGCATGGTGTCCACACACTCCCGAGTGGATCTCGCGCAGGAGCTGCTTTCCCTGATAGTCGGGTATGCACCGTTGGAGTATCCCAGAGGTACTCTTCTTGTAGAGCTCGTCTTCTATGATGACGAAGGACTTGGCGCGTCGCGCGATGCGGCGTGCCTCGGTTTTGTCCGACGGGAGGGTGTCCCGCAAGAGATAGTCCAGAAAAGGTGTAGTCCAGTCGGAAGTGACGGCGAGGACCTCCGCGGGAGGCTGCTGAGTAGCGTCACTCTCCGGGACTTGTGGTTCTTCGGTCTCGGGCGGCGCGTCCGCCTTGATAGAAGGGGTGTGCAACTCCTGGAGGAAAACTCCCGTCGGGACGACGTCCCGACTGGATCCCAGTTTGGCGAGTGCATCTGCGTCTTCGTTGTCGCGGCGTAGAACGTGAATAATCTCAAGACCATCGAACTTGGCCTCGAGCTTGCGGACTTCTTGGCAGTAGGCTTCCATGGAGGGGTCGCGGCACGACCAGTCCTTCATTACTTGCCGGACCACCAGCTCCGAGTCACCGCGCGCAAGGAGGCGGCGAATCCCGAGTGAAACCGCAAGACGAAGACCGTGGAGCAGAGCCTCATACTCGGCAACGTTGTTGGATGCCGGGAAGTGGATCTGCAGTACGTATTTGAAGCGCTCACCCTTGGGAGAGATGAGCACAACGCCAGCCCCCGCGCCCTGGAGCATCAGAGAGCCGTCGAAGTAGAGTACCCAGTGCTCGAGGTCGACGACAGAGGGCGGGGACTGGACTTCTGTCCACTCGGCCATGAAGTCGGCGAGAGCCTGGGACTTGATGGCCGTGCGGGGAGCGTAGATGATGCTGAGCGCCATAAGCTCCATGGCCCACTTTGCGATCCGACCCGTGGCGTCGCGGTTGTTGATGACGTCGGAGATCGGGAAGGAGCTGACCACCGTGATGGGGTGGCCCTGGAAGTAGTGGACGAGCTTCCGTGATGTTATGAAGACCGCATAGGCTATCTTCTGGATCTGCGGGTACCGCGCCTTGGACTCGGAGAGTACTTCACTGATGAAGTAAACCGGGCGCTGTACCTTCTGAATATGACCGGGCTCGGGACGTTCCACGACCAAGACCGTGCTGACTACCTGAGTAGTCGCTGCGACGTAGAGAAGCAGTGGTTCATTGGGCATGGGAGACGCCAGCACCGGGGGGTAGTTAAGAACTTCTTCAAGCCGTCCAAGGCATCCTGGGCCTCGGGAGTCCAGGTGAAGGTATCCGACTTCTTCATGAGTTTGTAGAGGGGCATGGCCTTCTCGCCGAGTCGGGAGATAAATCGACTGAGAGCTGCCATGCACCCAGTAAGCCTTTGGACGTCTTTGAGATTCTTTGGTGGGGCCATCTTGAGGATGGCATCGATCTTCTCCGGGTTGACCTCGATCCCTCGTTCGGAAACAAGGAAGCCGAGTAGCTTGCCCGAAGGGACCCCGAAAACACACTTCTCGGGGTTAAGCTTCATGCTGAATCTTCGAAGGTTGGCGAAGGTCTCTCCCAAGTCACTCAGGAGGTCTTCTTTCTTTTGGGACTTGATCACCACATCGTCGACGTAGGTTTGCACGTTCCGGCCGATCTGGGACTGAAGGCAGCGCTGTATGCACCGTTGGTACGTAGCGCCGGCATTCTTGAGTCCGAAGGGCATGGAGACGTAGCAGAAGGCGCCGAACGGAGTGATGAAAGATGTCTTGATCTCGTCATCCTCCTTTATCTTGATCTGGTGATAGCCCGAGTAGGCGTCGAGAAAGCACAAAATTTCGCACCCGGCCATGGAGTCAACCACTTGGTCGATGCGAGGAAGAGTGAAAGGATCTTTGGGACACGCCTTGTTAAGGCTAGTATAATCAACACACATCCTCCACTTTCCATTCTTTTTGCGAACAAGAACTAGGTTCGCTAACCAGTCGGGATGGTACACTTCTTTAATAAAACCAGCTGCTAGAAGCTTGGCTATTTCTTCTCCTATGGCCTGACGTCTATCCTCAGCGAATCGGCGCAAGCGCTGTTTGACCGGCTTGGCATCCGGCCGAACATTGAGAGAGTGCTCGGCAGCCTCCCTTGGGACTCCGGGCATGTCGGAGGATGTCCATGCAAAGATGTCCCGGTTGTCCTGGAGGAAACTGACGAGCGCGCTTTCCTATTTATCGCTGAGTGCAGTTCCGATCTGTGTCGTCTTGGTGGAGTCTTCAGGGTCGAGTTGGATCGACTTGGTGTCCCGCGCCGACTGAAAAGATGTCGACGTTGAAGCTTTCTTGGATGGCGGTGATTCCTCGACCACGGCTGACTTGAGGTTGGAGAGTATGGCCTCGGAGATCTGGGTCGCGGCGAGGTTGCAATTCTCTAGATCACACGCGTAAGCGTGCTGAAAACTGCTTTGCACTGTGATCACGCCGTGGGGGCCTGGCATCTTGAGCTTCAGGTAGACGTAGCTGGGGACCGCCATAAATTTGGCGTAGCAGGGACGACCCAGGATGGCATGGTATGATCCTGGGAAGTCGACGACCTCGAAGGTGAGAGTCTCGGTCCGGAAGTTGTCGGGAGTACCAAAGGTAACGGGCAGGCTGACTTGCCCGAGTGGACTCGCCATCTTGCCGGGCACCACCCCATGGAAGGGGGCACCAGTCAGCTTGATCTCGGATCGAGAAATCTTCATATCGTCGAGGGTCTTGACGTAGAGGATATTGAGACCACTCCCGCCGTCCATGAGGACCTTGGTGAGGCGGACGCCGGAGACGATCGGGTCCACTACCAAGGGAAACGCCCCGGCTGGGGTATGTAGTCGGGGTGATCCGCGCGTCCGAATGAGATCACGGACTCGGACCATCGCAGGTACTGGGGCACGGCCGGTTCCGCTGCGTTGACCTCTCGGTCGATGATCTTCTGGCGACGTTTAGACTCGTAGCCGTTAGGGCCGCCGAAAATCATCAAGCAAGCGGTTTCTTTCGGGAACTCATCACCCTCGTCCTGAGGGGGTTCCTTCTTGCCCTTGTTGGGGGCGTAGGGTTTGTTCAGGTTCTTCAAGAGGCTGCAGTCGCGTGTCAGATGATTGGACTTGGGTCCATGGAAGTGACACGGCTGACTCATCATCTCCTCGAAGGTTGTGTTGGTGCGCGATGGACGGCGCGCCGGAACGCGCTCGGCAGCAGCAACGAGGTCTCCGCCCTTGCGCTTGCGGTGCTTCTTTCTAGACGACTCGGGCTGGTTGTCCCGACTGGAGGACTCGGGCGCCTTGCCCTTGCCTCTGCCCTTGTCGTCCCGAGTAACACTGCGGACAGCCTCTTCGCCGGTAGCGAAGCTGTTGGCTATGTCGAAAAGCTCGCGCGTAGTCTGTGGATTCTTCCGCGCAATCTTGTGGATCAGGTCGGTGCTCCGAACTCCTTTGGAGAAAGCGGTAATGACGTCGCCCTCCCGGATCTCGGGCAGAGAGTTCTTCTTCTTGGAGAAGCGCTGGATGTACTCACGGAGAGTCTCATCCGCCCCTTGTGTACAGCTGTGGAGATCCCACGCGTTCCCGGGCCAATTGTAGGTGCCCTGGAAGTTGTTCACGAAGAGGGTCTCGAGGTCTTTCCACGTATGGATGCACCCCGGAGGTAAGCTGGTCAACCAGGCTCGCGCCGAGTCGGCCAGGAAGAGCGGCAGGTAGTGGATCGCGACGTAGTCGTCCCCACCGTTGGTTCTGCACGCTGTGTGGTAGTCGGACAGCCAGATGTCCGGCCGAGTCTCTCCCGTGTACTTGTCGATGCCGGTGACCCGGAATCGCGGCGGGAAGATGACGCTGCGGATACGAGGGCCGAATGCTTTCGGACCCGAGTAACCCATGCCGGAGGAAGTCAGAGGAGAACGTTCTCGGCTGGTGGCGCCGCTACCATTGTGGTGGTTGCCACGATCTTCTCCCCTGGAACCATGATGAGCGCTTCTCTCAGCGTCTGCTTGGCTCCTTGGTCTGAGTCGATCATGGGCCGGTATAGCTTGGCGAGCATTTTTGCCCGCGTCCTGGCGGGCGCGGGTTCTCGCATCGATGGTGCCTCGGGCGTCTCGATCGGGTCCGAGTCGCCCGTGGACGTTGCCGGCCGGCTGATGTTGGCCGGGGCTTGCTCGCTGGCCGTCCATGCGTGACGGACTCCTCTGAGGCGTAGAGCGCCGACTCCTTGCACCTGCGGAGGAGCCAGGGTGGTCTTCGAAAATTTCAGCGTGCTGGAGGGCGGTCTCTTCCAGCAGGACGCGGAGCCATCGAAGTTCGTCATATCCCGGGTTGCCCTCGAGGATATCAATGGCACGGGCCGCCACTGTGGCCGCGACGATATTGTGACTCGGGAAAAGAAATATCGGGACTCCTTCCCTTTCACGCATGCGGAGCTCGTTGTGAACCTGGCGTCCACGAGCCCTCATGTCATCATTGCGTCGCTGGTCGTCACGCTGGCGGACAAGCCGGGTCTGCTGCTCGATCAACTCTTCCTCCTTAGCAAGGAGTCGGAGTCGAGTGGCCTCGAGCTCGGCCGGCGTTTGTTGCTCGATGGGAACTTCTTGGCCGTCACCGCCATCTAGCGAGTCGGCATTGGCCATGAAGACTTCCCGGGACGGATGGTGGCTGCCAGAGCTTTCGTCCTCGTCCGAGTAGTACTCGAGGACGGGGAGGAGAGATTCGATAGCGCCCACCAGCCGGGATCCGAGTGCGAACTCGTGCGCGACAAACGGATCTGGTTTTGGCGAAGCCTCTTCCCTGGGGAGAGGGGCCGAGTGCGCGGGCTCCGTGGGAGGCCCGTACTGGAGAGCTGATGAAGCCTCTGCCGATCGGGACGTCGCCGAGTAGCAGAGGTGAAGCTGGCCGACCTTGTCGGCGATGAAATCCAACCTTCCGAAACGGAAAAGGTGGCCAGGGTCTGGGACAGCGCTGATGAAGGCGAACTTCAAGATGCTTCCCGAGACGAAGATGTTGTTGTTGACGAAAGCCATCCTGACTCGTGCAGATGGATCTATGCGCACAAGCCCCTACCTGGCGCGCCAACTGTCGGAGTATTATTCCGGCAATACTAATTATGGGGCGGTGTGAGCACAGCAAATCAGGATGGCTGCACACGGGAGACAAGATTTAGACAGGTTCAGGCCCTCTCGGAGAGGTAATACCCTACGTCCTGTGTTTGGTGGCTGGTATTGCTGTATCCCGGGTGCCGCAGGCCCTAGAGAATCGATCTCGAAGGGGTCTGAGCTATGAAACAATGGAGAACAGATTGGATGAGAGAGTCTGAGGTAGGATGCCGATCGGAGGTCCCCTACCGGGCCTTATATAGTCGGCCGGGGTAGGGTTACAGAGTCCGGATCGGGCTAAGAGATATGTTTCCTATTCGGTTACAATTGATTCCGGGTAAGCCGGACGGATACTAATCCGTGTCTTGCACTCCACGTTGGTGCGGTGCCCCTGCGTTGTAGTCGGACTCCGAGAATCCGGCCCGGCCCATCCCGTGGCTGGAAGGCCGGATTCGTCCTCCTTGGAGATACCCCGGTGGCATATCACCATCACTTGGACAACTACAATTACAAACAAGACCAATGCCACATCAGAGATATATTTGCATGGTTCTTCAACAATTATGTCTTATGGCCAAGTGGTGAATTTTACGTCGACCTCCAATTGCCCTCGAAACCTGTTGTCCCCCAACCCCAGCCATAGTTTTGTTCAAACTGATTTTGGATTCTATTGTGAAGTCCAGACTTGTCAAATATTATTGCTTCCAATGATATGTGATATTCTTGTGAAATAATGCTTGCACTTGTTGGTTTAAATATTAATGTTTATTTCTCTTTATCTATCATATTGTGCTTATATATGTGTGTGAACAATATATTTATTGTGCTTGTGCCTCGCAGCTTGGACTACTGAGAGGCTGTGCAGCTGGGTTTTTCAGAGGGCATGGCTAGCAAACCTTGAGGCTAGCCAGCAAAGTAGGTTTTTCCAACGGTGAAAATAAGTTAGCACTGACGAGCGGCTAAACTGTAGTCGTCAGTGGTAATGAGTCACCACTTATGGGCAGCTAAGCTAAATTGCGGTCGTCAGTGGTGACTTATTATCGTCACCAATAATAAGTCACCACTGACGGGCAGCTAAGCTAAACTGAGGTTGTCAGTGGTGACTTATTATCGTCACCGGTAATAAGTCATCACTAACGGGTAGTATCAACTTACTGTTAATGGTAAGTAGCTCCTCTGACGGACAGTAAATACAAGTCAATCAGTGGTGACCTATTACTGGTGACTAATAGGTCACCAATGATGAACCACCACTGATGGGTGTCACCCGCCCGTCAGTGATACTTAGTCACCACCAACAACCACGGTGACTATCAATGGTATGGTAGTCACCCGTTAGCGATGAAGTTTTTTATCCGTCAGTGATTAACTTTTCTGTAACAGCGACAAGACATCACATGGTAAGAATGAACATACGTTTCTGGGAAGCAGTGACTATTTTCTGAAGCTGTATAGTAATTATCGACAAAACAGCACAATATAAACAGCAGCAGTTGGTTTTCTGCAGAATTGGTGTCTTGGTGCACGTGTAATGCTTACTGAATAGCTCACAAATAGAAATTGCATGAAGAGGCATCAAGACAGATACAGTGGGTTCAAGTCTTCAGGAGGCTGTTTAGAGAATATCAATGTTTCTAAGGTTGTTGTGGAAGAACGGTGGGAGAGATCAAAGGCCAGAAAGCCATCATATGCATGACTGAACTCTACTTCATCTGCATCAATTCTACAAAGAGCCGGCCTGGTTGATGAATACACGCAGAACCGCCCTGGCCCTCGGCATTTGATCTGAATTGTGGTACCTGAGGAATCAACAGTGCTTGTGACACTGTCAAGCGCGCCACCTGAGTTGAACATGTTGATCAATCCCAAAGGCGCAGAGCAAACAGCCCCACTGAAAACCTGGTGCAAAAATGAGTGTGTTTCTGTAAGAAATTGGAATAAGTTAAGCTCAACACATATAAGCAGGGAGGTGGAGAGAAATCTGACCTTTGTTGGTGATACGGTATAGATCTCGCATGTCATGGTACACAATGAAACCTCCAAACTTTGGTTCTTCTGAAGCTTTGAAAGAGAACCTGTAAGGTAAAACAGAATGTTAATTAAGCTTCAAATATTGTTATTTTTTTTGAAACGAAAAATTGTAGAACTCGTAATCTATTTTGATAGCAGGAAAACTCGTAAACTTGTAAACATGTGCAAAAAAAACTCCCCAAAACAACAATTTCATCTATTAAACAGCAAACAAATGACTGCAGGGGTATTTCAGACTTTGCACCCTTCACCATAGACAATAAGCTCAAATCCATAAGCCGTTCCTAACAGGCAGTTACAAATGTGAGAGCCTTATTTTCACTATAGCTTATAGGAAGCTTATCTGCATAAGTAAGTCATCCCTAAGGGGGCCTTAGGGTAGTGAGGCTTCTACAGCTCAGGAGAGTGATGCTTGACTATCTTTGCACCTCTCAGAAGTTCTTACATGAGAGGATGGACTGGATGGAGAAGAGCAGAAGATTATCTACCAGGCCTGAAGATCTATCTTCAATCAGCAGATAGTACCGTTCCCAGTGGGTCTCCATAAGCATCTAAGGATGAGGAGTCTGCACATGCTGCTCAGTTTTCACCTCCTCAGTTTCAACCGATGGGGGATATCACATGATTTTGGTTCGTCTCGACATCTTCGTCGTAGCAATGGTGCACGGTTCACAGACTCGGACCAATTCAGGTACGCCTCAAAATCTTGATGTTCTAACTATTTTCGTGGACGACGGCACATGATTTCTTGAAATCTCGTCATTCGTTGTAGTGGCCCCTAGGTCACGAACTCGGGCCAATTCGGGCACATCGCTGAATCTCATCGTTTTTGTCGTTTTCAGGGGTAGCACATGGTTTTGGGGATCTCCACATTTTTATCGTAGCCGTGACTTGCAAGTCACATATTTGGGCTGATTTGAGCACAAGTCAAATCTCAACATTTTAGGCATTTTCGGGAGGGGGGGTGTAACACATGGTCTTGGTCTTGATATCTTCATCATAGTCGTGGTCATGTAGTTCATAAACCCGTGCCTATTCGGGCACCTCTCAAAATTGTGATATTTTGGTTATTTTCGTGGAGGGAGCACACTGTTTCATAGTTAACCATGGGTCACGGACTCGGGTCGATTCGGGGAGGTCACCAAATCTCGTTGTTTTTGTCGTTTTAGTGGAGGATAGCACACAGTTTCTGGATCTTGACATTTTTGTCATGGCCGTAACCGCGGGTCACACGGTTTGTGCTGGTTCGGTCACGTCACCAGATCTTGACTTTTATTTGTTTTTGTGGAGCATAGCACACGATTTGGCTGATCTCGAGAATTTCATCGTTTGGGTTGTTTTTGTGGAGGTGAGCACAAGGTTTTTGGGATCTCGATATTTACTTCATCGATGTGACCCGCCGATCATGAACTCAAGCCGATTCAGGCACATCGTTGAATCTAAACCTAAACGTTTTGGTCATGTTCGTGGAGAATAGCACATGGTTTTGAGGATCTCGACATTTTGGTCGTAGCCGTAACCCGCGAGTCACGGGTTCGGGCCGATTGAAACATGTCGCCAGTTCTCGAATTTTTGGTTGGGAATTATTTCAGGATTTTTTTGAAACTTGCAAATACAGTTTTGAATTTTTCAAAATAAAATGAGCACCGGGGGTCGGACCCAAAAATCTCCTCCCCCACTGCCCCCTTCCTGTGTCTACCCTTGACGAAACCTAGTGATAGGGAAAAGGTGACAAAGCACCAAGCTCTACTACGAGTGAACCGTGGAAAAATCAGTTTCAGAAAGTCCCAATTTAACTAATTCACACCAAGATAAAATGCCGAACCTACGTGTAGCGTAGTGGATGTGCAATGTTGTTCTTTCTGTCTGTCAAGGTGGAATGGCCAGCATTGTAGAGCTGCACTACAAGTGGATTCGGCATGTTAGCTCAGGTACGAATTAGTTAGGGTGGGGTTGTACCATGGGGACCATTTTCCTTTTTGGCACTGGGTGTATGCATCTCCCTTTTACCATTTCTGTTTCCTTTTTGCCACTAGATTTATCTCAAATTTGGGGTTTTCTGCAACCATAAAACTTAGGGATTCTCTGAAATTTACTTGGACAAACGAAGGAAGAAGACTAACAAGGTGAGGGCCATCAAGGCTTAAATGATTTGCTCCCTTGCGGGCACTCTTAACTGAAAGAAATGAAGGTAATACATTCTTGGCTGTGTTCGGTACCATAAAAACATGTTCCAAACACACCCGGTGCCAGAGACTGCCTGAGACTGGTAAATACTTGAATTAGTTCATAATGAAATGACTAACATATGCTATCGAGTTTCTAACAACGAAGAAAGCAAGAAGTCAAACCCCCTCACAACAGTACATCAGTGCGAATGTGCTGGCGCTGCCTTCTGCAAACCTAGATCATCCACATAGCACGGAACTATCGCAGCCGTGATTGTGGGTACTGTACAACTAATGCCTAGTCACATGGGCCGGGAGAGGCTTGCTAAGTAGGCCATACTTCATATAATGTTGATCCGATCTCTCCCAAATGACAAAAACGACTTGATTTTAGTTTGGCAACAGCCAGTCAGATCGTCAAGCCCATTTCATGGCCAGTCAGGTTCGCAGCTTGAGGAGACCCTGGTTAGATTTTTCATTCGCTGTCACCTGATTCTGAAACGGGAAGTCAGAACAATCAGTAATCTATAACTCATTGTCATAAAAACTGGTATCGCAAACATACACAAGCCTCTCATCAATGTTCATACCTGCTTGATTGGTTGTTCCATTTTGACTGTTATCTGGAACATCCTTCATAGTAGAAGATTCTGGGGGATCAGAAGATAACTTTGATCCTTCTCCTGATGTCGAAGCATCCAGCACCTTGTCTGTCCCAGGTATGCATTGCTGCTCAATCATCATTTGAAGGCACTTGCCTTGCTCCTCAATTCTCAGCTGCAAACTTCTTTGAATCTGCAGTGCAGGTAAGGATGGAACCAAAGTAAGGTAAAAGTTAAGAGATATTTTCCAATAATCAGTTTCAGGGAAAATGCAAAGCCACGTTCCTGGTCAATTCCCACTAGGAATCGGGACAGATGGGACTGTTCAGTGGTTACATTTTTTATCTCAGAAGCGGTAATCAACAGTTTACTTCATTAATATTTAGCTAAACAGATAGTTATCGTTTTTGTGGAAATAAGATATTACTACTCTTATTAATATTAATTCAAAAGGAAATGAAATTAAAAATGAAATAACCTAAAAGGAGAATAGTTTCGCATGAAAAAAGTTAAAAGATTTCAGAACCTAGACAAGATCAAGTTACAAAGCAAAAAATAAAATAAAATGATGGAACAATTCAATAACTGAATTTACCACCACCTCTAAATTATACTACCTCTGGTCCAAAATAGATGCCACTTTAGAATGCTAGTTTTGGTTTTTCAAGGCATCCTTTTCACCAAATGCCCCAGCTAATTCATTATTAGAAGTGTTGAAGAGTTTATCATAAAATTATAGGGTAAGGGGAAAACCATGTCAAAAGCTAAAGCGTTAACTCGTTCCTAGTTCCATGTGCATGAAGCCGAAACAACAAGTAGTTCAAACCATAGGTAGTTGTACATGGTTGTTTGCTTATGGAAAAGTGGAACCAACTACAAACAAATCAAATATCAAAAGATCAACAAAGGCGTTTGCAATGAGTTTTCAAAGCCTCCGTCAAAAAAAGAATCTAAAGCAGGAAAGAGCAAGGTTACATACCTCAAGCTGTTCATGAAGCCGCTTTTGAAGTTCTAACTGGAGACGCAGTGCTTCAGTGAGATCAAAACTTCTGCAAGAACACAAGAACTAATGCTCAAGATCGCATAACAACAACTCAGTAAGCCATAAGCCGTTCCATATTTGCAACCAGAATTTCACAAAAAAAAAGTATGCACGAAACTAGAAGAAGGCGAAAGGCCAGATCCATGTCACACAAAGAAATGACAGACATGAAAAGAAAAACCATCCAAGCAGAAACCTGTGAGCATGAATATCTGTTCGAAGTAATGAATCACCTCTAACTCTAAGACACTTCGAGCACAAACATAGTGTTGTAATGAATAGTAGTGACTAGTGACATAATCAGACTGCCGCTCAACAAAATGACATATATGTTTGAACTACAAACTATTTACGCCAGTTTTGCTGACAATACAATGGTATACAAGTTCTCAGAACAGATATTCTATATAAAAGAAAACGCAATAATGCATTCTGTTTTCTTATGGTATGTGGCATCAGTATCATCAGCACGACTAAATGAGTTCCGGGTAGTTGCAGGCTTACCCTTTCAGGTCTATAGATGGCATATCCTCTTTTGAGGCCTCCAGCTTTTCTGAAGAACCTGAAAATCTCAAATTGATGAAGATGGTACAGTACTTAAAGAAACCACAGCAAGAAATAAACAGAAAACAGAACATATTGGAAATGGAAAACGGCAGACCTTCAGATAATTCTGGTCTATATCGAGCTGTTCTGTATTTCTGCAATACAAGTTCTCCAAATCAGATACAAGAACAATTTTCTTTTGATTCAATACTACCAGTAATAGAGTGGATCACCAGACCTGGAGATGACTTTTTACATGATAAATGGTCAAATTATCTGCCTTCATTAGCTTTAGCACACCCTTAGGAGTAGCTTCTGCAATAATTAAAAGAAATGTCAATATTCATAAGTTCAATGAATGGAGAAAAATAATCTCTTGAAACAATACACACTTTCACTGCCACCAAGTATATTGACAGCATCCACAAAACGCTCATGAAGTTCAGGAGTCCATCTCATGCGTGTCTTGGAGGTATTGGAGCTGGCAGAGGGTGAGGGTGCAGCAACTGCAGAAGGTTCTCCAGATTGAGATGTAACTGTTTGTTGGGTAGCTGACTGGTGAACTACTAAGGTGGATGATTGTGCAGGTGGTCCGACCTATGTCAAAGCATACGTAAATTAACACTCAATCCCATGTTTAAAACATCTAGAAGAGTAAAATTGAACAAATTTGTTGAAGTCCAACTCCTATAAATATTTGAGTTGGTGGTGATGGTTATCTGCCATCCCACCACCCTACCACTCCATCACTGACAGGTAGGACCAATTGGAAAATTTGGCACAATTTAACACAAATAACCTGTCAAGAGGTTCAAACTGAAGATATCTTATGTTGGGAGTTCCAAATAGTGCCACCAACTAAGCTACCCATTTCAATTGTTTCTATGGAGACTTCCATCTATGTGAAGGTACTGCGCTAGTTTATGTGGGCTCCGTGCAACATACAGGCCATTTGCTAGTTATGTGTAAAAACAAATAGCATCGTGCAGTTAGGGGTAGCGATGTGCCCAAGATGAGCTAAGCTTGTCCCTCATCTGATACTCAGCTGTGCTCAAAATGAGCTAACCGTGTCCCTGTTTTCACCCCGAAGCTGAATTTGTGATCACCTTGGGCTTAACCAAGTTTGGCTTGCATAAGTTTCACATGCATATTGTGCTAAAAAGATTTTTCAGTTTGCACAGAACTAGCATGTTTTAGCCAGTCCCAAGCCTGATTCGAGCTTGACACCTTGCAGATTTTAATGCTGTTGTCAAGCACCTGTTGAGCAAACCAGTAGCCTCTTCAAACTTCCTCAAGAAAACTGTTATATATTGTGTACGTACATAATTCAAGCTGAATCCTTCAGTGCAGTTTGAACCAAGTAAGGCCTAGCCAGGCTCATTCGATATTAGTCGGTTTACAACTCTAAATGCAGCTTAGTCATGATATTTTTTTGCCTTGGTTCTATGCAACCAAGAATCTAGGTCTAGTGCATCATTTTGTATTGCAATCAGTGTTCTAAATCGCTTGCGATAGCTCCACTATAGCTTTTTCCGGTCCTTGCCACAAAGGCGCAAAAATTGCGATTTACAACCTTGATTGCAAAGTATCTAGCATTTCAGAACTGTCTGGATGTCAAAGAACACCATGCCCAGCTCAAAGCTTCAGATTTTGTGAAATTGTATTGTAGGGACTGGTTAAAACAGGAAAACGGCAGATGCTGTTTGGCTCGCATGTCACATACAAGAACAGTTTCATCTGTGATGTCAACAGTTTCACCTGAATGGTGAAGAGGCAGTTATAATTGAAACGTTTTTAAGACATTGAACTGTACTAATTTGATACACTATCATATACAATATGTATAAGAAAAGACCAATACTAACATTGTAAAACACTTGTTCTGGAAAACAACGGGATTTTTTTCAATAAGCAATGATATAAGGTGCAGTTAGGAAATAGGTAAACCCAAATAAGACGAAAACAGTTCATCAGTTAAAGACGAGCAAATGTTACTCCTCAAGTCGACCCACCAAAATGGAAGAATCAACCAGCATACCTGTGGTTGAGTTTCAGTACCACCTGTGTTGTCAACAATGTCCTTCCAATCATCATTCATAAATTCATTCCACCATTCAGTTTGTTTAGCGAGCTCATCTGTAGTTGCAACAGGACTGATTCCAGACAAATTGTTTCCAGCAGGGACATCATCCGAGTATCCAAGCATGCTCTCAACTGGATCAGGGCACCACGTTGGTCCAACATCCCTTGGAAAATTAGTGAAGGTAGGTTCGAAACCTCCATGTTGTGATCCATAATTCAGTGTTGAAGAACTTCCAGCAATTGGCGTTTGAGAATTATAAGGATTGGCACTGGTATATTGCTCAGGGTTTGAAACTGAAGAGAACCTCACAGCCTGGGGTGAACACAAAGGCCCAACAGATCCAGCACTGGAGTGAAACTGCCCACAAATAGGATCAGCAGTACTCTGATGGGGTGGAAGAGCGGTTCTTCTCAGTTCTCTCTCCATCAAAACATTCTGCGCATCCGGAAGCCTTGGGAAGCTTTCATCCATAGCGGCTGGTATAGCAGGCAAAGGTGATGGCACAGTTACAGGAATTCCAGAACTGTAGAACGGGTTGGTGGTTATTCTCTCCATCTACAAACACGCGCAAAGCAATTCTGTCGTTAACAAATTGATCCTCCGCTCTGCTACTCGTAAGACCTTTCTTGACTTGTGATTTTTTTCTCCTCTCTTAGGGCTGACACACCTGCAATAAGGAGGGGAAAGGATGTTCACGTTCATCATATCAAACATTTGACCACAAAAAGGCTATAAAACACAAATTTCAGCAGGAAACAAAAGAATCCTCCTGTCAGGATATCGCGTTACTCAAAGTCCCATCCGAACCCTCCTAGCAAACACAAATTGCGGTTCTTGCTCACCGCACCACAAGGCAAATAGTCCTTCCATCAGCCAAATTAAAACGCCTTCACGCAAATCCTCTTACATAACCAACTAACAACTATCACTAATCGAGAACACCGCGAATTACACGGTCCCATGATGCGCGAACGATCCATTCGAACTCGCACCTCATACGAATCCATCCTTCCACCAATCTAAAACTAAGCTAATTCCTACTCCCGGAACAGCCAAATTGCGCCGCTGCCCTAAACCACAGCATAAAATTCGAAGCTACACGAATCAAACCAGACAAGAAGACAGAATCCTAATCCCGCCCGAGAGCTCGAACCGGGGTGGATTTAATCGAGCTGGGGGGCGGGGGGAGAGAGAGAGAGAGAGGTGGGGATAGGTCTCACCTCCGCGCGGCGGCGCCCGGCGGGATCGGCGGGTCTGGAGGCGGAGTAGCTCCCCGGTGAATCGAATCCTTCGCGTGGAAGAGAGAAAGAGAGATGAGATTTTTTTTTGGGGGGGGAGGGGGGGAGGCGGCCTTTCGCGTGGTGGACCGCCGCGCGAACAAGGTTTGCAAGCCACACGCGAGCGTCAAGTGTCACTGACTCCTGGGGCCCATCCAGGTGGGTCGGGACTGCAGCTGGGAGAGCGTGAGGGGGAGCGCGTACGGAAGGGGGTTTTCCTACGGTGATGGGAAATCATTCTGTCAACTTGGCTGAGGGGCCGTGTGGAACTGGTCCAGGGAGTTTGGGCGTGCACCGGTGAGTGGGGAGCGGGCATGGGGCCGGTTGGCAGTGGGTGAGGGTGCAGTGGGGAGGGTGCGGGCGCAGGTTGACGTGGGGATGGATTCCCTTTTGGGTTCCGTCTCGGCGTCCGAGGGGGATGGAGTGGACGGAGATGCGACGCAGCGGTGCGGCAAGTTGTTGTAGCCCAAGGTGGGCCTCCACCGGCGATGCCCTTCTTTTCGCACAACAGTCCAAAGCGTTAGTTCTGAAAATTAAATAATAATAATAGTTCAACTAATAAAATTTTGTAGAATCTACTATATACTTCAACACTGCAGCACTACATTACTAAAATTATTAAATTTTACTTAGAAAACATAGTGCAAAGGAAAGATTATTTATTATTAGAGAGTTTGAATTGCCATATCTGCCATATTGTTCTTTGTTTTACATACGGATAGCCAAGGAAAGCAAGAGATTTAAAACATCCGAATGTGCCGCACCCGCCACGTCGTCAGAGTAGATGCTTGGGTCGTCAGTGATAGTTGAATCAATCCATGACATCTCGTTTGTAATTGAATTTGATTCTTGTGGCAGCAAAACAACATTCTTATTTGAATTTGAATCGAGGTGGAAATTTATGATTTTAATTTTTGTGGCAGCAAAACACTCTTATTTTTAGAATCCAATTTCAATTTTTATTTTTTTTACTCAATTTATGAGAGCCAAACAAGGTGTCAGTGTGTTTTCGTTTTTAAAGGAGAATGGTAACTAGTTCAATTTGTATGAAATCTGGAACTGGAAAACTAGAATTGGGTTCTTTGTGTATCCAATGCCTATAGAATTGGAATGGAGCCACATTTCTATTTCTCAATATTATGAAATCTAGTCTTCATCACTGTTCTAAGATCCTATCAAAGCGAAGAACGTCATTTGTGGGTACCTCCGCCGCCGATCCCCACCATGCTCGTCGAGATTTGTACCCCCAACGCCATGGCATCATATTTATGTTGAGATCCCTCTCCATTTCCATTTCGTGATCCATGAACGCGGTTGGCCCTTCAACCTCCGTCATCGCCGTCATTGAGGATGAGGCTACAATGTTGCACTTCAATTCAAAACTTGCTTGAACTGCTCGAGGGATGGGAGGATAAGGGGCCTAGGCTGGTAATGTTCATCGTGAGCGCATCACAAACGGCAGCCGTTACCTCACATGCCAGTTTGGAGGACTCCTTGGCTACATGTGTGTTGTTTTGGATGAACAGATGCATCGGATTTCCCGAAGTGTGTAACCAAATGTCAATCAGAAGTTTTGGTCGACTTTGAGTACAGTGAGGAAACTGGTTATTACGACTTGCATATGATATAATAAAATTTATCGTGATTTGATTTTATCTCTAAAAATTTCATGTACTTTAAATACACTCGTCTTCGAGGCCCAATAAACCGTCCAAACGCATTACGCTCTTCGTCCCCTTACATGGTATCAAAGAGTTTTATTTTTCAACCTAGCCTAACACGCTTCCATACTGCACCGTCTTTATGGAAATCAATCTTCATGATCTCACCTGGTAATTACGCAATCTGTAGCCAGGGTTCATGTTGTCGATCACATCGATCGGCCGTCCTACAGAATCGTTTTCTGATCACTTTTAGTCGGATTTTTCTCTCTCACAGATCGCTTGATTAGTTTTTCTTTTTGGTTTGCCGATCATAGATTGGTTTGCATCGCCCACCGTCGTTGACATAGCGCCTCTACTCTAAAATTGGCATGGATTCTCCTCCAGTTGTCCCTTCTTCTCGGATGTTAGGATGGATACCAGATGTGTTGCCGCGGGGACATCTTCAAGCGTCGCTGCCCGTCTACACTGTCTGCATGTTGCCTCCACGCTGGATCGTTCTCACCATCACCGAATGCGCACGCTACATCGTCGAGCATTGGACTGCGACTACGTTCACCCCCTAGGGCTATAGTGCAGCCGCCCGTGGACACCACCATCAGGCTGCAGAGGTGACTCTCCAAGCACCGCCTCTGCATTACAATCGTCGCCATGCTCTGTCAACTCCTCAGCTACTGTTGCGCCACCTCCTTTGGCGCGACATCATCGCCGATCGACACGTGCGTATGGTCTTCATCACACTATTGGGGTGTTTTCTCCGCCTACTCTGAGTATTGACACCACGTTATCACCTCTTCCTCACCTACCATATGTCCTCTAATTCAACACGCACATGTCTACAATGTCACAGTCTATTTTTTTCATGCTCCTGCACACTTTTTTTCTTCTTATCACCTTCGCATTCCGCGTCGCACCGACAGTCTCTTCTCCGCTGCTCTGGTATCACAAATGCCGTCGCGTGCGCTCACTGCTGCTGCTGCTTCTACAACTCTCCAGACATTGTTGTATGATATGTCTTTGTCCCTGTCTTGACGCACTCAGTTATGGCAAAATCAATGTTCCTTCGTCCTTGACGCATCCCAGTTCTGGCAAAATTGGTATGGTGCTTCGTCTATGACGGCTTCGACTACATCGTCTTCAGCACCAACTTCTTCCTCGACGACTATCTTGATCACATCATCGTCTTTCTTCATGGTGTTTCTTTGTGCCCACGGCTTTCAGTGCAGCTACCTCGACTATGATAATCTCGACTTCTGCTATGTCGACCACGGAAACCTCTTGCACGGCTACTCTACCATGTCTACGATGCCCCTCGCTCTTTACTACCTCGACATTGACATAAAGGGCTATGAGCTGCTTGAGCAACTCGTTGGTTTCGGCTCCAGTTTGAGCTTCCGTGACGCTCCCGTTCTGACTGTGGGGATGTTAGAATATTTTGGTTGTTACAAACTATACGGGATATGATAGAATTTGTTCTAAGTCGATCTTATTTCTAGGAATTTCTTGTACTCTAAGTTTTATTTTCTATATATACTTGCCCTCGAGACTCGATACAATGGTCCAACGCATTATGCCATATTCATGGAGTACAACAATTTTCTTACTAACTAAACAAAATAATATCAATTGTTGCCCAATTATTTTTCCACTTGAAATTGAATTGAATCTCCGTTTCCACGAGCTCAATTCAATTGCACAAATGAAGCGGATACCGGGAGATCCTAATTCTAAAGCTCGGAGAAGCAAATCATGAATTACGACTTCAAGACTGAGGAATCGAGTTACAGGTTTGCAACCTTGGGCATGGTAAACCGTGAATTCTCCGTATACGGAAACTGAAAAATTCCCGTAAACCCAAAACATTCAGACGCCTCGGTGCTCTGGTCGCCAATGCCGCTTCCCGCCGTCTCTCCCAACGCGCCCCGCTCCTCCGACGACCACCACCACCGCATCGCCTCCCTCCTCCACCCCGGCACGCCGCTCCCCCACCGCCTCCAGATCCTCGCTGTCGCTCTCCGCCTCGGCCTAGACCGCTCCTCCCCGCACCTTTCCGCGCGCCTCCTCTCCGGCCTCCCCCAGCCGCACCTCCTCCGCCTCCTCCACCTCCTGCCTCCGTCCTCCCACCTCCCCTTCAACTCCGCCCTCCGCGCCCTCGCCGACGCCGCGCTCCCCTCCGCCGCCTTCGCTACCTTCCGCGCCCTCCTCCTCGCGCCGCTCCGCCCCAGCTCCCTCACCTTCTCCTTCCTCCTCAAGGCCGCGCTGGCCTCCAAGAACCCTCATTTCTTGATCCAGCAAGTCCACGCGGTCCTCGCTAAGTCGCCGTTTTCTTGCGATTCTTCTGTGCTTAATGGGCTGGTTCTGGCGTATGGGAAGCGCAATGTGGGCGCTGAGGGCATTCAGGATGCCAGGAAACGTGTTCGACGGAATGCCAGACCGGAGGTCCGCGTGTCCTTGGAGCTGTCTGATTAGTGCTTATGCACGCCGTGGTTCAGTGGAGGATGCGCTGAGGCTGTTCCTGCAGATGGTAGGGGAGGGCGTGGGACCGGAGGATGACACGATGGTTGGGTTGGTCTCAGCGTGTGCCAAAGTTCACGGTGCAGACATTGAAAGGTGGGTTAACATTCTATATGAGCTCAGGGGAAGGATTGATAGGAATTTTCTCAGTGCAGTGGATACAGTGATTGTTTATCTGTACGGGAAGCTAGGAACGTTGAGGAGGGCAGGGCTTTGTTTGATGAGATGGTGGGTAACACAAAAGGGAGTCTAAGTATTGTTGCATGGAATTGTATGATTGGAACATATGTGCAGAATGACCAGCCAGTGGAAGCTCTTAATGTTTTCCACCATATGCTTCATCTTGGTGATCCGAAACCGAATCATGTGACAATTGTGAATTTGCTGTCTGCTTGTGCTTCAGTAGGTGATTTGGAACTTGGTAGATGGGCTTATGAATATGTGAGGACTGAAAGACGGCAAGGGGTCATCGAGTCTAATAGAATTCTTAGTACTGCTTTTATTGACATGTTTGTTAAATGTGGAAGCTTGGAGGAGGCTCAAAATGTCTTTGAAAGGGCCAGAGACAAAGATATTGTCTCGTTCAATGCCATGATAATGGGTTTTGCTACAAATGCTCAAGAAGAGAAGGCTTTGATGTTATTCCATGAAATGGAAAATAGCAGAATGAAGCCTAACGAAGGGACCTTTCTCGCTGTATTGTGTGCTTGCACCCATTCAGGTTTGGTGGATGAAGGTCGAAGATTCTTTAGGAACATGACTGTAAAATATTGCATGATGCCAAACATAGAACACTATGCTTGCTACATTGATCTCTTGGCACGGGCTGGCATATGGGGAAGCTCTTGATGTGGTGAAGACCATGCGTGTTAAGCCTAATGCCACTGTGTGGGGTGCACTTCTTGGTGCTTGCTTAGTTCACTCAAAGGTAGACATGCTAAATATGTTGCTGAGAAGCTTGTCAATATGGATCCTGGAAGCTCAGCTGGCTATGTATTGTTGTCTAATGCTTATGCATTTGACCACACATGGCCTGGTACTGAAGAAACGAGAGAATTGATGAAGGCGAGAGGTGTAAGGAAACTACCTGGATTGAGTTGGATCAATATCAGTGGATCTTTGTATGAGTTTCAAGTTGGTTCATCCATGTGTCCACAATTTAGTGAAATGTGTTTTGTTCTAAATTCTTTGTCACAAGAAATGAGATCAATGAGTAGTTAAATACATGGCCATTTTAAAAATTTGCAAATGAGTGATTCCCTCAAAAATTTGCTGGATTCATACTGCTTGAATCAAGCGGGAATAAAACACAGGTTTCTGTTGTTTGCTTGAGACTTTGAAATCAATACACGAGAAAATGAGACTGGAGCTTACATTTTCAGGCCTGGTGCATTACTTGGTTGAACATAATTATGTGCATGGCCGTTTGTGCTGTTCTCTTTAAAATTTAATTATGGTGGACTTGACCGTGAACATTCTATCAGTACAATCATGACTTCATACTTCTACTGTTCAACACTTGCATACCTGGGTCTGGGAAGGAAGCTGTTACAGGTCAGGCAACCAATTCGAAAGGCAGTAAATAGATTTCTCGGAGGTCAGATGAACCATTTTCTTTCATTTATATTATAGTTATGGTTGTGATTTTGATGCAGTTTTGTTTTGATGTTCCAGGACAGATGAAGTGAACGAGCCTGGCTAGTTATATAGTTTAACAGATAAGTATGTGATTATGCCAGAAAGCATCCCTTCCATAAAGCTAGTGGGAGACAATCCACCCTTGCTGCACATCCTCTATGCAAAAAACCTAAAAAATTTGACAACATTGACACAAAATCTAATCATGTCACAAAATTTCAAACCTAAATAATTAAATTTGATCTATGTATGAGGCAAAAAGAGAGAATAATATGGCAACCGACCGAGTTCTACCCATCTGCCCCCCCTCAAAGATGGTCAGCCCAATGGAGGCGGATGTGATTGATTGAACACCCAATTTTTTTTCATTAAGCGCAACTGCAAATCTGGAGATTCATGATAAGGTACATATCTTTCACCCCTTATGTAACCCTTTTGAGATGTATCTAGCCTACAATGTTTTCGTCACATGATTCCTCTTTACACATTACTCCATTCTTACCATGTGCTACAGCGTGTACCAATGAAATAATCGCATAGCAACATGTTATAATGTTTAGAGAGGTAAGTCATGGGTATCAGGTAAAAAGTTCTGCATGAATTTTGGGCAAATTGGAGTTGACTTCAACTTAAGGTCGTTGTTCTTATGGATGAGACTTCCTAACATTGCTTCTGAATTGAGCTGCCGTGTGTGTGAAATCAAATAAGCATGTACGGAATATGTAGGTAGAGAGGCAGAGGTATGTTCCTTCCCAGCGCTGAGGGTTATCTCCACTGGTGATCCAGAAAGCAACAAGCAATGGTCTTGGCTAAACTTGCGAATATCATAGCATTTTTAGTTTGGTGTGAACCTGATGCAGAAGCTGTTGCTACATGAAGAAGCTATGCATTACGGTCTGATACTCATATTCCATATTTCTCCACTGGCCTAATTTCGTTGATGTATTTTGTACAAATTCAGAATTCCTGTCCATGAATTGCTTCCCTGCGAGACAATCATATGATAGTTGAACCTCTGAATAGTTCCAGTTTAGAGCCTTGAGAATTTCATAAGCTCGATTGTATGTGAATATTGCAAGAAAATGCTTTCTGTGTATATAAATAGGGAATGTCTATTTATCAGTTGTCTGAATTTTTTTTTACATCTCAATCACTTTTTAAACCTTTGAATCAACATTCAACCATCTCATCCACGCCTCACTCCATATATAACATACAAACTAAAAATTACACTAAATTTTCACTAAAATTGCACACTTTCAAATACTGTAATTTTAGACCAAGTGTGTGTGTAATTTTAGAAAATTACATACTTTTAATACTGTAAATTTTAGGTGGCTGAGACTTACAAAAATTTCAGGCAACTGGAGTGGTGTGTAATTTTAGAAAATTGCATACTTTTAATAATGTAATTTTAGGTGATTGAGACTTACAAAAATTTCAGGCAACTAGGATTTAGCCAACACGATATAAATATGGATAACTTGGCTCTTGGACGCTGCACTTAGTTGGAATTTGATGAGACATGTCGCATAATCAATATGCCAAATTTCCTCGCTGTTCATGTTAAAGATAACTCGTTGCCCTGTATGATAAATATTAAAAAAGCACGAATGAAATAATTTCTTTGTCCAAAGAGACCGGTGAGAAATTCAAAAGAATATTTAGCTTTAGGATCTCCGGGCCAACGCTGACTTTCCCATGCGGCGGTTTAAAAGGCAGCAGCGGCAGCTCCAAGTTTTATTTCTTACACCAGGGGTACATAAATAGTACGTATAGTATTACTGTTGCAAAAATATTCCATGATTCAGAATTGCAGTTCTGCCTCTAGGGACACAGCACTATATGTACTAATTAAGAGAAGAAAGAAATGAAGTTAATAAATGAGGAAGAATAATAAATAAGTACAATCGATCACAGGAAGATAAACAGGATAGCCATCATCAGCTATGTCGAAGTACTCCTTGAATGGGTGAAACCCCACAGCTGCGGGAAAGAACATGTCAATAAGGCATGCAAAATAATCAACTTAAATATGTATACACTAGGGCAGAAGTGAAAGAGGAAAATGCATGACGACCAGACCCATCTAAACAAGATATCAGAAGTACTCTCTTTGGTCTTGTTGTCACCATTGGAAACACGCATATAAACTTCCTATCTTTGGACAATAACATCCTTGAATATATAAACTGGCACACTATAAGTTCATAACTATGTATGTACAGTTGTAATAAAAAGACATTCCTGGTATTTGTACTTGAAAGTTTTATGCATATACATGATTATGAATGGTCAAAGTAGACCTCAAAATCGTGAGAAGTTAAAAAATGTCAATAATTCGTGAGTTCGTGACGAGAGGGATACACATTTTTATCGGGAGCAAAGTCAAGCAATGTCATTCAGTGTGTTGTATATTTCATAAATGCCATATTAATGAGTGTTGAGCTAATATGACCAGTGCATACACATCTTTAAATATGACTCTTAAAAACATCTTACCTCAACATTCTTTAGTTCAAACTCCGAACTATGAGCCAAGCATGAGTTCCCAAATGTATCGCATGACCCACTGGTTCCATGTAGCCTACTCAGCAAAATAAAGACATCATGTTAACAATCATTGTTCTCCGTGAAATGAGGAAGAGACCATTTCAACATAGACAACTTACAGATCTTCATCAAGGCACAATGCAAAGTTCCCACCACCTCCAAATGCCAAAATATCTTTCACGCACAAATAGTAGTACCTGTTTGCACCTGCATATGTGTCAGACTTAGCTCTTCGGATTAAGAAATAAGGAAAATATAACTTAAAACTTTGATTGTATTAATTAATTTAGTATAGAACAGTTTTTTGGTGAACTACTATGAAAATGAATCAAGTTGTACTCAAATTTCATCTCATGTCTATTCAATAGTAAATGTCACGTTACCTTGCCACATCATAAAGTTATTGTTATATAGATCGTCAACATAAATTGTAACCTATCAGCATGCATCATGTACTCAAAGACAATATTAGAATTACTATAATTTTCCTGTCACACAACCAATGGATCAACTAAAGTGGCGTTGTACAAAATGCCAAGGGACTGGCCTGACTGAAGTGATATAACTGCAATGTCCTATAGACATGTGGCGCAATTCAAAGTCATAGATGACCACAGCATCTCCTATTACAATTGAGTAAACCAAAGACAACATGTAACGTGTTATCTTGCACGTTATTTCCAAAATTGATCCTTACCAGTTGGTCTGAAGAGTCTGGGTTCACCATAAATAGTTGTGAATACAAATGTCTGATTTGTTCCCTGCTCCATCAGGAATATAACTGTAATTACTACAGAAACTGGGCAAAAAACTTAGAAGCACGTATGTCAATACAAATGTCTGTTTTGTTCATGCAACTGTAACATGTAAAATTTCACTATGGCTAACCTGGTATTTCCTTTCTCCGTAGGCCTCAAAGGACTGTTCAGTAAGCCACCAAAAACAGCCCCCTGCATATCTCCCACAATCTAATCAAACAGGAGGGATGAGAAACATCGTCAGAAAAAACCCAACTTTGACAAACAGGCATCGTGGCGGAACAACTATGACACAAGTAATGACACGTCAAAATGGCAATTGCACGTAGATAGTTAAGCATACCAATAGGCATGGGCCCTGAAGATTTTCACTTCTACGAAGAAGTGTTCTTAGAGATATTCCGTGCTTCCAAGTGCTGCACTTCATTTGCCAAAAACAGGAAGGAATCAAGAAATTAAAGGCAACATTATACAAGGCACATCCAGAGAAAAAATTGTAAGCATGACATGCTAATTAAATAGTTTACCTGTAGAGCAATACCCAGTGGCATCCCTTTAAGGTCCCTGGGAGAGAAGACTGAAAGAACCCAAACAGTTTTGGCGATAGAAATGTAGATTTTTCAGTTAAATAATAAAGCGAGTCTGTGCAGTGTGACGTTGATGTTTCTTCATTTTCATTTGGGTTATCTCCAGATCTATATGACTTAAGGATCTGGTTGTTATTAGAACTCCCATTCCTTTCATCTCTCTCACTTTCAGAACCAGACTCCTCACTCAGTTCCAGTGGTTGATGATTCCATGAGAAAGCATTCCCTCTCCATCGTTTAGGAAGTGATTCAGGAGGTAATGGTCTCATACTTTTTGACCCAGGTGAATTACTTTCATGCCCCGAGTTTGAGGTTGGTAGGAGGGACAGCATATAAGATGATAATGATCCTTTTTGGGGGGGAGGTAAAATGCTCCGCTGGAAAGGGCCTTGCCTGCAAAACCACAATTTATTTGAATAGCTCAACAGCTCAAAACAAAAGATGCACTAGTATAACTTAATGGGTCAATACTCTAAAGAATTAAGAGTCATCTGCAAACTAATGGTAGCAATATTATAGGCAAGTCCCCTAAGATGCATGTGCAACTTGAATTGGCCCCCTAAACTCAAATTCAATTTAACGATTAGCAACCATCGTAAACCCCATAAGCTAAAACATAAAAACTGAATAAAGCACTTACACAACTCTAATTGGGTGATTTAAACATTAGTATGTCCCGTAAGTGCAAATATATGAGGAACCGATGCTTAGATTTCTAAAACCAAGCTGAAGCAATATATGAGGAACCGATGCTTAGATTTCTAAAACCAAGCTGAAGCTTAAAGTTGTACGAGCCACACAAAATTTAAAATCTGTACGGGAACCAAAGCTGTTTATCAGTTGTTAAGTCAGCCTCAATGTAGTAGAGGTAGAACTAGTTTTAGCAGTTGTGTTTTTTAGCTTCTTCTTCTTTGTGCTAGCTCTTAGTTTCTAGCCTTTTGTTTTCTTTTATTTGGTCGATGACACTGAGGAGGGTGGTGTGTCCACTTTGAGCCATTTCGGTGTTTTCTTCTAATACAAAACGACGCGCATCTGGGTGCGTGTTTGAGAAAAGAAATTGTTACAGCGCACATCTGCATATCTTTACTCCTATAAAGATGTCAATTGGTGGCGATGGTCTATCCACCTTTGGGTAGACCACCATTTAGACCCGATAGAAACGGTTAAGATGAGAATGGCTGTTAAGTTCAAAAAAAAAGATGAGAATGGCTGTGAATGATATAATGTAGCATAAACGATAGTATAATCTTCTTAAACAAATAATATATTTTCAATCCGTAGCAATGCACGGACATTGTGGTAGTGTCCTGAAATTTTCCATATCATTCTTCACATAACCAAGGTGAACAGTCATCAAGATCCTGATTTCTCAATAGTAAAAAGACAGGATTTGCATTTCATCCCGAATAAATAGTCTCAACTCTTGACTATCCAGTGTCAGCCAACGCACATCGATGCAATAGTAATAGCTGCTATGTCGTGTAACAGCAGAGAAGTTCCATGTTCCAACATTTCGCAAGTGCACACCCAATTTTGCCTCAAACGGGCAAGGACAGAGAAACGCCAGCAGCGGTCCGCATCCATCTATCTTCAAGAACTCGACCCGCACCGTATGCTCAGGCACCAACAGTGGCGACCGCATCATAGAATTATTCCATGGCACCAAACCAGAAGTCCGTAACGTCAAATATCCGCGACGGGAACCAACGTTCCTCAAATGATTCCGCTTCTCTGCTCCAAGACGGCCCCTTTTTGCCCAGGACACGAATCCCAGATCCGGCAGCAGCCTCGAGGATCCCACCTTTTTGGGGTTCAGCAACTACCAGAACGCGAGCCATTCTATTCTACCACGAGATCCCAACCGCCCCAGGCCGCCGGCCGCACCAGCAACCGAATCAATAAGAACAAATAAAACAAGAACAGAGATCCGACGCAATGTGAGGCAGGCATGCGGACAAGGGAGACGGAGAGATCTCGGATGGCTGACCTGCGGCTCAACGGCGGCGGAGGCGGGGGTGGGAGGAGAAACGGGGGAGTCGGCGAGGAGGCGGGCGAGCCTGTCCGCCACCTTGTCCTTCCACGCCAGCATTGCCTTGCCTTCCTCGGCCTTGCCCGCCGCGAGGCTCTTCCTTTCTCTTGTCTTGGTGTGTGGAAGGGAGAAGCGAAGGCAGGAGGGCGGAGGGGAAAGTTTGGTTGGTGAACGCGTCAAGTTAGGCGAAGCACGTCTCACACGGATGCACGGCACGAGGACGTCCACCAGCCGTCGGCTTGGTCGGTCGGTCACCCTAACTACGGTCGACCAGTCCACGCGCGTCTGAATCGAATCAAAAGTGGGCGTTCGACTGAACCTTGCGCAGCGCTCACCGTCCGTCCGATCGAAGCCCCGTCTCTCACCTTCTCCCTACGTACGCAACGGATTCGACATAACACAAAATCTAAGCAAAAAAATAATAAGAAATGACCATATATAATTTTATTATTACTCCCTCCTACTTTAATTGATTAAAATAAAGTTTTAACTAATAATTACTTCACTAATATATGATTTATATGATACAAAATTAATATTATTAGATTTATATTAAAAATACTTATCTATACTATATGGGAAGTTTTTCTTTTCTAAACTCCACCTCATAAATCGTACCCAGATCTCTCACATCCGTCTGATTCAACATATCTAAGGGCTATTATGAGTTTGGTTGTCAGCCAATCTAATGGCTAATATTATTTTGATGGTCTGCCATTTAAAATTACTCACCATGCCATTCACTTAAAGTTGATAGTAATTACCCACTATTGCCCTTTCTTAAAGTTAATAGTAATTACCCACCGTTGCCACTGCTATACCCTCCAGCGCCCCCTTCTCCCGAATCTGTGCCACGCGTGGCCGCCATGTCCACGCCACGCTTTGGCCGTGCCCGTGCGTCACTGCCGTTGTCTCTTTCGACACGATGCAGTATAGATTGCATTGCACGTGTACACTTACTTTTAAGTTCCGACGTCGTGGCACCATCGAGGACCACGCCGCCCTCCCCCTACTACCTGACGATCTCCGCCGCTTCCTCCTCCACACTGACCTCCCCCGTGTGAGCCTCCATTTCGCGCACGCAGCCTGTTGGAAATATGCCCTAGAGGCAATAATAAAGTTGTTATTATTCTATTTTCATGTTCATGATTAAGTTTATGTTCTATGCTAAAATTGCATTGGTTCTTGAATATGAGATTCAGAGGAAAACCTAATGCATGTGTGGAATAATAAACACCATTCAGATCCCTAGTCAGGCCTCTGGACTAGCTCATGTATTGTTGATGATCTTGTTTTCCTGATCATGGGCATTGTTAATGTAACAAGGATGCCGGCAATAATGGGAACACATTGTTAGGGTAACAATGGTGTTGGATAGACCCCTTATGAGATACTGCGAGATCACTTCGTCAATATGTTGTCAGTATCTTCTCATGATGTGTTAACGTTTACTTGCGTCCTTAGACCATGAGAATATCATAGACCCGGATACCGGATGGTTGCTTTGGGGTCATCAAACGTTACGCCGTAACTGGGTAATTATAAAGGTGACTTCCAGGTACACCAGAAAGTATATCGTGGTTCTAGATATGTCAAGACTGGGATTTGCCCATCCGGCGATGGAGAGATACACTCTGGGCCCACTCGGTATTACGGTGTCCAGCATCGCCTGGCCAGGTATTGTGACTAAAAGGTTAGTCACGGGGATACCGGAATACGGAAACGAGAAAAGAGTACAAACCGGTAACGAGGATAACTAGGTATGGTGATCAAGGAGTTGATCACAGGGATACCGTCAAAGTCTCGCCTCGGGTTGTGTAATGTATCGTGAGGCAAAAGGAATTGTATGCGACAATACAAGGTTTGCTCGATAAAGATCTTCGATGATATGTGGGAGTCGTTATGGGTGTCCAGATCCCGCTGACGATTATTGACCGGAAGGTATTCCGGACATGTCCACATATACTCGAACCTATAGGGTCACACGCTTAACGTTTTAGCGACATTTAGGAATGCTACGATTTATGGAGAACGAGAGAGAAGGGTTCCGAAAGTGTTTCGGATGATCTCGAAAGTGTTCCGGGAGGTCCCGGATGGTTCCGATGATGTCCGGAAGTGTTCCGGAAAGTATTGGAAGGTTCTAGAAGGTTCTGAAAGGTTCTAGAAGGTTCTGGAAGGTTCTAGAAGGTTCTAGTGGAGTTGGACTCCAACTCCAACAGGGTGTCCCTGCTGGAGTAGGACTCCACCTGCCTAGGGAGAGCTGCCCCAACCCCTATATATAGAGGGGCAGGGCACCTCAAAGGGTATCCCAAGCAGCCCCGGAGGCAGCCCTAGTCCCTTGGACTAAACCCTAGGCCGGCCATCTCTAGATTGGCCACAGCCTTCTTTTTCTCTCTTTTCTAGATTGGATCTAGTACAGCTGCCGGCGCGCTGCTGCTTCTCCTTCTCGTAGATCCCCGCTGTTCTTGTGTGCTGGTCCACACATTACCGCGGTGTCGCTGATCCGGTACGCGTGGATACCTCGGAGACGTCGTATACTTCGGCGTTTGATCGGGCGAACTATTCACGAGGAGACCGCTCTCGCGGCTGGGAGGTATAACCTAGCTGCGGGAGTCTGTGGACTTCATCGACATCGGTCAACTTCTCCGCTGCATTGACGTGATCGTCGAAGGTATGATATCGTTACCTACACCTCGATAGTGTTTCTTGGTTTGGTTCGTACGCGGAAAAATTTTGTTTTGCGTAGCGCGTTCCCCAACAGTGGTATCAGAGCGGTTCTATGCGTAGTTGTAGGTACGACTAGAGCATATGTGATATGCGGCATTGCACATATGATGTGCGGGGTGTTAGATGAGATCTACCACCAGATTTTCTTGTTGTTTCCCTCTCATTGCAAAATTTTGATCTCGGCGGCATCGTGAAATTTTCAGAGGTCCGGCGAACCTTACGATCTTCGGATCGAGACATGCTAAGGATGACTTTGGTTTCACTTTAGTTGAGAAAGATAAATTTGCAATGAGCGGGCTTGTAGATGTGATCTACACGGGGGTCATGCGTATGACGAAGTTTAGTATGGGGTTCGAGATTTCCGAGTCTCCAATTCCAGACACCCCGACAGTTAAATAACTGCAAGAGCAATCATGCTTATGGTAACGTAGGTAGCAAACGGTTTGCAACGTAGCCATAAAGCCACGTATTGTAGCATAAACGTTAGAGGCGTCTAACTTGTTTTTGCAGGGTATGCATGTGATGTGGTATAGCCTATGTGATGCAATGTGATTGTATGAGATGCAAAGTGTTTGTAATTTTAATTTTGTCATGACCTGCGTGTCATGAGTACGGCAATCGGCAGGAGCCAATACGATTGTCATTATTTATTATATTGACCTACGCGTCAACTAGAAAGCCATGTAATGCATTTATTTTATTAGCTATGTGATAGCAAATAGTTGTAATTACAAGGACATGGTGGTGACAATCTTACATCGATGGACCTCGACGCTACGTCGTACGCGAAGAAGGAGTTCTCCGCCAAAGATGTTGAAGAAGTCTTCTTCAACAAAAGGGGCTATACCATATCACAATAATTTAATTGCATGTGATGTTAATCCCTTTTATGCACCTTGTTTGATGCGTGGTAGACGTTGTTAAATAGGGTGATCCCTCACACAAATATCAAAGTAGTTAGTGTCCTTCCAAGTGTAGCACCGTCTGGAGTATTTGCCATTCTGAGGTGCGCCATGTCACATGGGTACGATAGGTTTGACATATATGAGGCGGGCGCGAACCGTTCGAGCAGCAGAGCACTCGGTTGTCTTGACGAGCTTTGCAAGATCGTCTTGGGCTCGGAACACACCCATCGAAAGATGAACAAGAGTCATATGGGATATGATTGGCATGTTGACCTACCGGTCTCGTTATTCCATCATCAGTGATGTCACATCAATGGTGGAGTAAGTGAGTCGTGGATCTTGAATCACTAATAATCAATTATGAGGGATATTGGTTTTAGTGGGAGCTTACTCTAATTAAGTGTTAATTTGAGTTGCTTTAATCATGAACAATGTCTAAAGTGTATTTGTTTTTAAGTTGTAGATCTATGGCACCCGTAACCACCTTTCCACTATGCGCGTGCTTGAGAAAGAAAAACTGAATTCATCTGGGAACAACTTTACGGACTGGTACCGTAATGTGAGGATTGTCCTCAAGAGTGCCAAGAAGGACTATGTCCTATTGCAAACTCTCGGTGAACTCCCCGCTAACGCTACGGATGATGAGACTCGTATCTATCAATCTAAGAGCGATGATTCCATTGCAGTACAGTGTATCATGCTTGCCTCCATGGAACCTGATCTTCAAAAGCGTTTTGAGAATTGGGCTGCTTATGAGTTAATCCAGGAGCTGAAAGCTTTGTTTCAGAAGCAAGCAAGGACTGAAAGATATGAGATATCCAAAGCCTTGTTTGAATGCAAGATGGCTGAGGGCAGCTCAGTGAGTCAGCACGTACTTAGATTGTCTGGGTACGCGCAAAGGTTGGATGCGCTAGGTTTTCCAATCTCCCAAGAGTTGGGCACTGATCTTGTTCTTGCTTCCCTCCCTCCAAGCTATAGTAGCTTCATCATGAACTACAACATGAATGGGATGGAAAAGAGTATGGGTGAATTATTCACTATGCTTAAAACTGCTGAGAGTGGAATCTAGAAGGACGCCAATCATGTGATGATGGTGAATAAAACAACCAACTTCAAGAAGAAGGACAAGTCTAAGAAAAAGGGCAAATCCAAGGGTGCTAGTATGACTGACACGCCTAAGAAGTCCAAGACTGGCGCCACTTCTGATGTTGAGTGCTTCTTCTGTAAAGAGAAGGGACACTGGAAGAGGAACTGCAAGAAATATCTGGCAGAAAAGAAGAAGTCTGGAAAGTCCAGCTCAGGTATGAGTGTCATACATGTTATTGATGTATTCCTTGCTGGTCCGCAATGTAATTCTTGGGTATTGGATACCGGATCGGTTGCTCATATTTGCAACTCGATGCAGGAACTACAGAGGCCTAAGCGACTGGCAAAGGATGAGGTGACGATGCGCGTCGGGAACGGAGTAAAAGTTGCTGTGCTCGCCGTCGGTGTCCTACCTCTACATTTATCTTCAGGATTTATATTAGAGCTTAGTAATTGTTACTATGTTCCGGCCTTGAGCAAAAACATTATTTCTGGATCATGTTTGTTGCAAGACGGTTATTCGTTTAAGTCTGAGAGCAATGGTTGTTCGATTTATATGGATAATATGTTTTATGGCCATGCTCCCGTTGTGAATGGGTTATTTATTATGAATCTTGATGGTAATACACACATCCATAACACTGACGCTAAACGTCGCAAGATAATCGATTCGAATTCCACTTATTTGTGGCACTGCCGTTTGGGTCATATTGGAAAGAAGCGCATGAAGAAACTCCATTGTGATGGACTTTTGGAGTCATTTGATTATGAATCATTTGACACTTGCGAGCCTTGTCTAATGGGTAAAATGACTAAAACGCTGTTCACAGGCCACGTAGAACGGGCGACTGACTTATTGGAGATCATACATACGGATGTATGTGGTCCAATGAGTATAGCTGCACGCGATGGATTCCTCTACTTCATTACCTTCACGGATGATTTGAGTAGATATGGGTATATCTATTTGATGAGACATAAGTCTGAAACCTTTGAAAAGTTCAAAAAATTTCAGCATGAAGTAGAAAATCATCGTAACAAGAAAATCAAGTTTCTGCGATCAGATCGCGGAGGGGAGTATTTGAGTTACGAGTTTAGCGAACATCTGAAGAGCTGCGGAATTGTTCCACAGCTTACGCCTCCCGGAACGCCACAGAGGAATGGAGTGTCCGAGAGACGTAATCGAACCTTGTTGGACATGGTAAGATCGATGATGTCATTAACTGAACTGCCATTGTCTTTTTGGGGTTATGCTTTAGAGACTGCCGCTTTTACACTAAATAGAGCACCATCTAAATCCGTTGAAACGACACCATATGAGATATGGCATGGGAAGAAACCCAACTTGTCTTTTCTTAAAATTTGGGGATGCGATGCATATGTAAAGCGTTTACAACCAAATAAGCTCGATCCCAAATCGGATAAATGCTTCTTTGTTGGTTATCCCAAAGGAACTGTTGGGTATTCCTTCTATCACCGCACCGAAGGCAAAGTGTTTGTCGCAAAGAACGGTGTGTTTCTCGAGAAAGAGTTTCTTGCGAAAGGGGTGAGTGGGAGGATAGTGTAACTCGACGAGATTGGTGAATCTTCGTCATTAGGTCAAAGTGATGCAACACCGGAAGTGGTTCCGGAGTTTCCCACAATGACTGATACGGAAGCCCCTACATGTGATGTAGAGACTTCAGTCGAGCCAGCAGCTGAACCACGAAGGTCTGGTAGGATTCGCACGAAACCACAGTGGTTTTCGGACGAGGTATTGTTGTTAGACAACGATGAGCCTGCGACCTATACGGAAGCAATGATGGGCCCTGACTCCGTTAAATGGCTAGACGCCATGAAATCCGAGATAGAATCCATGTACGAGAACCAAGTTTGGAGCTTGGTGGACCCTCCTGAAGGCGTGAGGCCTATCGAATGTAAATGGATTTATAAAAAGAAAACAGACGCGGATGGGAATGTATACATCTATAAAGCTCGACTTGTCGCAAAGGGTTTCCGACAAGTTCAAGGAGTTGACTACGACGAGACATTCTCTCCCGTAGCGATGCTTAAGTCTGTTCGGATTCTTCTAGCGATTGCTGCATATTTCGATTACGAGATATGGCAAATGGATGTCAAAACAGCGTTCCTGAATGGGAAGCTAACCGAGGACGTGTATATGATACAGCCCGAGGGTTTTGTCAATCCAAAGGATGCTGGAAAGGTATGCAAACTTCAGAGATCCATCTATGGACTGAAGCAAGCATCACGGAGTTGGAATCTTCGCTTTGATGAAGTGATCAAAGGGTTTGGTTTCATCAGGAACTGCGAAGAGACTTGTGTTTACAAGAAAGTAAGTGGGAGCGCAATAGCATTTCTAATACTCTATGTGGATGACATATTGTTGATTGGGAATGATGTATCTTTTCTTGACAATATTAAGACTTCGTTGAAAAATAGTTTTTCAATGAAAGATTTAGGCGAGGCAGCATACATATTAGGTATAAAGATCTATAGAGATAGATCAAAGCGCCTAATAGGGCTAAGCCAGAGTACATATATAGATAAAGTACTGAAGAGGTTCAGTATGGAAAACGCCAAGAAGGGGTTCTTGCCGATGTCGCATGGGAAAAGTTTGAGCAAGAATCAGTGTCCTTCGACAACTGATGAGCGAGAACGCATGAGTAAGATTCCATACGCATCCGCGATTGGGTCAATCATGTACGCCATGATATGTACACGACCAGATGTGTCCTATGCTCTAAGTGTTACGAGCAGATACCAGAGTGATCCAGGTCATGATCATTGGACAGCAGTGAAGAATATCCTAAAGTACCTGAAGAGGACTAAGGATATGTTTCTCGTATACAGTGGTGACGAAGAGCTCGTTGTAAAGGGTTACACCGACGCCAGCTTTGTCACAGATCCGGATGATTTTCGATCTCAATCAGGCTTAGTGTATACACTGAACGGTGGCGCAGTGAGCTGGAAGAGTTCCAAGCAGGACACTGTGGCGGATTCTACAACGGAGGCTGAGTATATCGCCGCTTCAGAAGCGGCAAAGGAGGGCGTTTGGATTAAGAAGTTCGTCACCGAGCTTGGTGTGGTTCTGAGCGCGCTGGATCCTATGGAGCTCTATTGTGACAATAGTGGCGCCATAGCTCAGGCCAAGGAGCCAAGGTCCCACCAGAAGTCCAAACATATACAACGCTGATTCCACATCATTCGTGAATTGGTGGAGCGTGGAGACGTAAAGATATGCAAAATACACACGGATCTGAATGTGTCAGATCCGCTGACGAAGCCTCTACCACAAGCAAAGCATGAGCAACACCGGAATGCCATAAGTGTTAGGAGCTTAAGCATTGGCTAGATTATTGACTCTGGTATAAGTGGGAGACTGTTGGAAATATGCCCTAGAGGCAATAATAAAGTTGTTATTATTCTATTTTCATGTTCATGATTAAGTTTATGTTCTATGCTAAAATTGCATTGGTTCTTGAATATGAGATTCAGAGGAAAACCTAATTGCATGTGTGGAATAATAAACACCATTCAGATCCCTAGTCAGGCCTCTGGACTAGCTCATGTATTGTTGATGATCTTGTTTTCCTGATCATGGGCATTGTTAATGTAACAAGGATGCCGGCAATAATGGGAACACATTGTTAGGGTAACAATGGTGTTGGATAGACCCCTTATGAGATACTGCGAGATCACTTCGTCAATATGTTGTCAGTATCTTCTCATGATGTGTTAACGTTTACTTGCGTCCTTAGACCATGAGAATATCATAGACCCGGATACCGGATGGTTGCTTTGGGGTCATCAAACGTTACGCCGTAACTGGGTAATTATAAAGGTGACTTCCAGGTACACCAGAAAGTATATCGTGGTTCTAGATATGTCAAGACTGGGATTTGCCCATCCGGCGATGGAGAGATACACTCTGGGCCCACTCGGTATTACGGTGTCCAGCATCGCCTGGCCATGTATTGTGACTAAAAGGTTAGTCACGGGGATACCGGAATACGGAAACGAGAAAAGAGTACAAACCGGTAACGAGGATAACTAGGTATGGTGATCAAGGAGTTGATCACAGGGATACCGTCAAAGTCTCGCCTCGGGTTGTGTAATGTATCGTGAGGCAAAAGGAATTGTATGCGACAATACAAGGTTTGCTCGATAAAGATCTTCGATGATATGTGGGAGTCGTTATGGGTGTCCAGATCCCGCTGACGATTATTGACCGGAAGGTATTCCGGACATGTCCACATATACTCGAACCTATAGGGTCACACGCTTAACGTTTTAGCGACATTTAGGAATGCTACGATTTATGGAGAACGAGAGAGAAGGGTTCCGAAAGTGTTTCGGATGATCTCGAAAGTGTTCCGGGAGGTCCCGGATGGTTCCGATGATGTCCGGAAGTGTTCCGGAAAGTATTGGAAGGTTCTAGAAGGTTCTGAAAGGTTCTAGAAGGTTCTAGTGGAGTTGGATTCCAACTCCAACAGGGTGTCCCTGCTGGAGTAGGACTCCACCTGCCTAGGGAGAGCTGCCCCAACCCCTATATATAGAGGGGCAGGGCACCTCAAAGGGTATCCCAAGCAGCCCCGGAGGCAGCCCTAGTCCCTTGGACTAAACCCTAGGCCGGCCATCTCTAGATTGGCCACAGCCTTCTTTTTCTCTCTTTTCTAGATTGGATCTAGTACAGCTGCCGGCGCGCTGCTGCTTCTCCTTCTCGTAGATCCCCGCTGTTCTTGTGTGCTGGTCCACACATTACCGCGGTGTCGCTGATCCGGTACGCGTGGATACCTCGGAGACGTCGTATACTTCGGCGTTTGATCGGGCGAACTATTCACGAGGAGATCGCTTTCGCGGCTGGGAGGTATAACCTAGCTGCGGGAGTCTGCGGACTTCATCGACATCGGTCAACTTCTCCGCTGCATTGACGTGATCGTCGAAGGTATGATATCGTTACCTATACCTCGATAGTGTTTCTTGGTTTGGTTCGTGCGCGGAAAAATTTTGTTTTGCGTAGCGCGTTCCCCAACACAGCCGCGCCACGGAGGGCGTGATGCCACCGCTGCCGGTGATCTCCTCCTCGCACGGCCTCACCACCACCACTAACCGAAACAGCTCACATGCCAGCGGAAGCTATGCCACGTCGACGAGATTGACGTGCTGCTCACCGACCTCGGCATCGGCGGCGTGCCCTCCTCGCTGTTGTAGTCCAGAACAATCCGCGATCCGGAAGATAGACTGGACGACAAGCATTTGTATTGTGTCATTGGTTATATTCCATGTTATATTTTTTTGATAATATATATTGATCATTGTTTAGTATTCCAGAGGAACAATGATGTCCACTTTCTTTTTGCACCATCTCCATTTGTAAGTTAATTTAGCCATTTGAACATCATTGTTGGTAGAATGCATGTATAGATAGTAAACTATGTTTGTAAATGTTAGAATATATTTTTCACGTTTAATTTATGTTAGTTGCGTTGTACGTGTACGATTACTAGTTTATAAAAATAATATACTTATTTTACAATAAAAATTAAAAATAATACACTTATTTTACAATAAAAATTAAAGAACAACACATCACAGAAAGTAGGCCATACATTTCGAAATGAATTGATTACATGCGATATTGAGGTAACTTTACAACTCCCTTTTTCATTTCTATACCTTTCTCCCTTTGCCATCTCCGATATTATATTATCTTATCTATTACCATGGCTAGAATAACATATCATTCCAAAAGCAATAAGTGACCTAATAAAAAAGTAATATGGTCTTTTCGATATGTGCCTCCCCTGTTGTGTGCCAGACCTTATATCGTTTTCTAGTCCTTACCCATTTATCATGTTTTTGATGTGTGCCTCGGTTGTTGTGCCAGACCCTATATTATTTTGTAGTCCTTTTTTGTTTATCATCCTGTACCGGCTTTGCTATTGTCCTTTTTTTTTGGAAAATCTACCACTCGCCGATCGATCAAACCAAAATAACCATATTCCCTTCCTTCTGCCAAACTCCCAAACATTCACTCAGTCTTAATCCTATCATTACTTACCAGGTAAACTCATCCAAATCACCAAGCCAGATCATCTATTGCACACATCTTGGTGATTTTTGTTGCACATGTTTCCTAGTAGGTTGTAGCGGTAGGTTGTTGTCTTTGTTGTAGATGCATAACTTTTTTTTGGTTGCATACGTTTGTCTACTGAAGTTGTAGGCTTTCTCTATGCGCTTGTTGTATTAGGTGACGATTTGTTGTATTCTTTTGCCGGTGACGCCGAGGCCGCCGCCCCGCACTAGCTACTGCTCCTGCACGTTGCGTCGACACCACCGCCCCGCGCCAAGCCACTGCCCCCAAAATATCATGTTCACGTTTAAGCCTAGAATGTGCAATCGGTCGGTTACTCTTTAGTATATCATGTTCTTATATTTTTCTCACTTGTATCATTGCATCACAGCACTAAGAAGCACATGCTGGATAACCTGGTGATCCAAAAAATCAATGATTTGCCAAACAAGACATCTTGCCAATCAGATTGTACATCAGTATATGCAGAGAATTTAAGGCTTGGAGTTTACAAGTACACCATTCGTAAATTAGACTTTGTACGGTACACTGGCTACATGTAATTCGATGTATGTAGAGAAGATCAACACAGATTCCCATTTGATTCATTAATGGCAAATCTGGCTTGTTCTACAGTCAAACACTTAAGGATCGCGGTACAGAAGAATACATCCTTTTATAGGACGAGCGCATTCAGTTGAGGTTGTCGTGATGGGAGTACTTCACATCAGGCAGCGCCTGGACGACGTCAGGATGCTCTAAAAAGGAGGGGGAAAACAAGCACAAAAATGTAAGGTATTTTTCCAAGTTAATTAGCATGTACATGCACCAATGGAAAGAACAAATGATAATGTTAACTATATATAGAGATAGAGATATATACTGGGTATATTTCATGACCGAGTTGGACGCCGAAAGTTTTTTCAGTTTGACAACAGAGTTGGACATCATAAGTCTGCTTGTCTTCTTGACAAAGAAAAAACACCAACAGGAGTTTCAGATTTACCATTTACTCACTTTTAAGTTATGCTTGGCGACTGATCATAATTTGGATAGCCAGGAAGGTTCCTTCCTTCAGTTAAAACTATTTACAGAGCTCCTTTCAAAAGAAAAAAAGATTAATTACAGAGCTGTATCTGTGTTCAAGTTATACAGTTCTTGGTCTTCTGGTGAAGGAATTGAAGTGTAGCACATTAACCATTGAAGTACGCCTTGCATTGATCTCGGCATTGCCAACAAGTCTGACTAAATCAGCCAACTTGTCTTAAAAAGAAAATTGGGTTTGCCTTAGTTGACTATCAACTATGGATTGCATCGGTTACGATCGTGTGAAGACCATCGGGAAGATTTAGTTTACCAGTAAAGAAAAATTAACGAAATTAATGCGACCATGCGCGCGGGAAGAGGAGAAGATTCTGTTGCACATTACGCGACGCTTGTAGCTGCAGATTTAGAGGTAAAAAAAGAAGCTTAATTAACTGAGAGAGCAGAGCAGCAAGAAGGGAACTCACTCTGCAACGCCACGAGCTGCGCCCGCGTGAGCTTCGCTGCGAACCCGCTGGCGACAGGCCTGTAGCTGTAGATCAACGCTTGCTTCGCCTTCTCCTCACTTGCCAAAAACAAAAAACGAAGCAAATCAGAAACAAGAAATTCACTCAGTGAAACAGGACAAACCAATCTCTAACTCCAGATACAATGAAAAATCGCTATGGAGCATGATTTTTGCCTCCTTCCTACCTGCCGAGCGCGGCGGCGAGGATGCCCATGTGATACGCCGCGCTGTCGACGCCGTCGGCCGGGGGCTTCACCAGCACGATGTACACGCCAGTAGAGCGCTGCTGCTTCTCCCTGCCGGCGGCCGTGGACGCGGCGACGGCAAGGATGGCAAAGGCGACGGCGACCGGCAAGGCGCGCGGGTGCCTCATCGTCAGACCGGAGTTGGAGACGGCGAACGTGGTAGTGGGCAGTCGGTGCGTTGGGTTTTTCTTGTTTGTGGCGGGAAGGAAGCGAGCGAGGAGATGGTTGATTTTATAGCCGCGGCGTGTTGCTTGGGTAGGAGAGGTTTAATTACTCTGTCCGGAGTTAGCACCACTTGTGCACTACTCCGTATTTTCTCTTGGTGTTGTGTAAGAGCTAAAACATGAGTGTGCTGTCGTGGAATCAAAGTGGACAAATGGGTCTTATGTCAACCCTAACCATTTGATTGCTTCCAAATCGGTATTTTTTTCTAGAAGGGTATACCGAAGCAGATTTTCTCGTAGCAATATTGCGACACACGTCGTCATCGATTGTAATCCACAGCGTAAAATGTTATTGGCATGCATTATGAGTTTTATACCTAGATGTATCTTAGACGTGAAATAAATGTACGATTCTAACAATAGTATGTATAGGAGAGGCCAAATTGTACAAGCGAGCAAACGTTTGTTTGTTGAGTGACATCTGCTATTAAAGGAATAACCAGTATCATTCCAATCATATATTTAGGTACCTGTTCGCTTTGCCTAATTTCAATTAAACCAAGGTTCCTACATAGAACTAAAAATTTTACCATTTGTTGGGTCTTGCTACATGCATAGACTGGAACTCTAGGCGTCCTCTTTTGCCTCTGGCATGGCCAGTGCAGTGCACACTGGCATTGTTCGGCGAGCATGTGCCAAAATCATTACTTAACATGGTCATTTTACATGAAAAATGATGGGATTTTGGCAGGGGGCCCTTCTTGCCATTTCTGTGTGAAATCTCAAACTGCAGCGCATGTTCTTGCACCATTATTGGCTCGAACAACATTCATCATTTGAAATTATCGGCCGGGGGGAGGGGAGGAGGGGTCTCATTCTCTCCTTTCCCCTCCACCAACTTTTGCCGGTTGGGGAGGGGGAGAGGAGCTCGGCTAGCGCCCCTCCTTTGCAAATCCATGTAGATTGGTTTGGTTGTTTGGCTTCATGCCGTTCATTTGGAATAAGGTGAAGCTCGGATCCGGCTCCTACTCTAGTCCTCTTCTTCCTCTTGCTCTAGATCATGCTGATGGCAATGAAGTGGAGGAGCCGAGGGGAGGTGCGATTGGTGCTCATGTCGGCTTCACTCCTTGTAACACCTGATATCCCTGAACCTGAGCGTTCCACTAAGGTAGAGTCAGGGGAGAAGATATAATTGTCAAAGGCATCATCGAATTAGAGTTATGTGTGATGTGGGTGCTTATAAGCTAAGTTGTAGCCTCAGGCAAAGGGAACATGAGAGAAACAAAAAAAGAAACACGTCTTCTTCTCCTATCTCTGAATCTCTCTACTCTTGCTTACCTTATTTTTGATCTCGCTCCACGGCTGACCGCCGGCGGCAACAGGGTGTTACACTCCTCCAGGTCCATGGTGATGCTCAAATTCGTCTGGTGTAGCCCCTCCATCCCGTTCCTCTTCCCTTCAAGAAATAATCCCCCTGTTGTTGGGTGATTTTGGCGGCTACTCTTCTACAAGATGTCAACGACTGGAAAGTGAGATTCAAAGCTTCAGAAATGCTCTGCTCGTGGTCAGAGCAGGACAGGCGGCAGTCAATGCATGTAAGCTTTCAAGATTTACTTATGGCATCGGATTCCGCTTGCGCTAGTGATGGTGTTGCTACTCATCTCGTGCACCAATGCAAACCTGTCCTTAGGCGAGGATCCCGCTGCGACGCCGCCAGGACCATCTCAACCTCCATTGGAGGCCCACTATGTGGTCTTTGGTCCAGGCGGTCAGACGACGAGATCACTTTGTTGGCATTGGCTTCTTCAACCTCTGACATCTTCAATCGTTCCAAAGGTAGTTCTCCATTGACTAGTGCCTAATATTTCTCAACAACCACTACATTGGCGATGACTTCTTCAACCTCCAGCATCCATGAATCCATCGGAGGCCAATGATCATGTGTTTCCTCCCTCTTGTTGGTGGTGGCAGGAGTTTGCGGCTTGTCATCAGCGAGTGGCGTTCTGGTCTGTGGAGGATGAGGTGGTGGGACATGAGCAAACCCTTGTTGAAGGCTTGGATGCATGTGTGTGGCTCTATGTGTGTTGTGTCTGCATGTTTGTGGGCATGGTTGTATTTTCTTTGTTTTTTCATCGCTTTTCTGTTTTCTTCAAGGGTTGTATAATCAGTGTGGGGTCTTCTGACTCCACTTCGTTCTAATCCAAAACAGGGTCCTTTTCAAAGAAAACAAGCATTCATCACTAAATCACCTCAGTTTTTAGATATTGATCTTGACTCCTAAAACCAATGGTTGAGCTTTACGTGAATATGAGAGGGGGCAGCTTAAGAATTAGGCAATTTAGATGAAATTATTTTGAATATTATTGACTAAACTACCCTAAATAACAAATACTAATAAATGATTATGTACAAATGTTGGGGAGGAAGTGAAGGACCTTCCCTTGGCCCCAACGAAGCTCCGCCCCTCCCTACAGCCTAACAAATTTGGAGACACTCTCCTTCTCTTCCTTTAGTCTCTTCCCAACTCCACCCCTGTTCTCTCCTCTCTCCCTCCCCTCTACCCGCCGTAGAGGAGAGAGAGAGGGTCGGTTCCCATCCTCTCTTTTGTATATTACCTTTAGACCTCGTCTAGTTCAGGGTTAAGGGGTGAGTTAGGGACCTAACACACCAAACACTTTTGGTTAGACATGGTTAAGTTACGAGGTCAAAATTATTTAATTCTCTTAACTTAGAATTAAACTAACACACAGAATAACTTTACTCAGCACAGTCAACCCTCCTAATTCATATTTTCTTCTACTAACCCCTATAATTTAAGTCAATTAGGTTAGTTACGAATGATAAAATTTAAAGTTAAGTTAATCTATCCGGATCAAGATTAGTTAATCTAGTTATCTTAACCTAAACCACACGCAGCCTTACTGTGTAGCATGGTTGCCTTAGGGGCAGGTTTTAGCTCACCATCGCCCAGGAGCACCCGAAGGACACTGCTGCTTGTCAACCTTGCCTAGTCTGGGCTTCCTTGCGCAAGCAGCGATGCTTTGCAATATCTACATGCGAGTATCAATAAGCAGCTCATGTCGATCTAGGGTGCTTCGACACCATCTTCTTTGCTTCGGTCTAGCTCCATGGAAGTGGATTAGCGACTGCAGCTCTCGGTAGTGCCTTCTTCTTTGGATCTATGGTCTTTCCATCCACAACGGTGCGTCAGTACTCATCATGCTCCATCTACACTTCTACAGCCCCTCCTCCTCCTGTTATTTTGTCCAACTAGCAAATGTACACGTGCAACACATATTTTTACAATATGTATATGGCGTAAAAACACAATTTATACTGCATCGTGTCGAAGGAGATAGCGGCAGTGGTGCATGGGCACGGCCAAAGTGTGGCGTGGGCGCAACGGCCACGCATGACACAGATTTGAGAGAGAGACGCTAGAAAGTATAACAGTGACAATGGTAAAAAATTATATATTAACTTTAAGTAAGGGCAATAGTGGGTAATTACTATCAACTTTAAGTGAATGGTATGGTGGATAATTTTTAGGTGACAGACCATCAAAGTAGTATTAGCCATTGGATAATTACGATTGAACGGTGCAGACTGAGTCGGAGATAAGAGGAAAAAACTTTCTCTTTTGTAAGGTAGAATAGAAGAATAGATAATCGTCATGCTAATTGTTCTATCCCGCCAAAAGATCGAGCGTATCTTTTAAATCAGGCCATCATAGAGCCATCAAGAAGGTCAGCGGTGACGAGGCAGCTTCATTATCATGCTCGCCGGCGACAGTAAAAGAACAAAACGGGTGCTGCAGCTGCCAATGGTGAGCTACGCCTCGTCTGCTCCTGCTCAGGCCCATAACCTCCCTTCAGGGAAGCCCAATCTCTGGATTCGGCCACTGCAGGTGCACGTCGGTCTCGAGGGTTGCACCACGATCTTCTTCAGCGCGGACAGATGGCGCCCCCGAAATATTCTGCCGCGGCGTTCAATGGCGCTTCCTCCTACTCCTCTACGAGCGGCAAAGGTGCCTGCTGCTGCTCATCGCTGGCGGAGCATCGTCTTGCCTCCGTTGGTTGGCACGTCCAAGCATACGTGCACAGCCCCTGAGTGGGTCTTTGGCCTTAGGGGTGACTTGGTACAAAAATTGGTATTGTGCCCCTGTAATATGGTGGGTTGTACTAGGGTAACTTGGCCTTGTGCCTCTTTCTCTGAGAATAAAATGCAGGGACTTTTCAAAGAAAAAACTCAGTCTTTTTAGGGCCGTTTCGTTTGCAACAACAATATGGCTAGCCAATGTTTAGACAAATCCCAAAAAAGGATGACTGCCAATTTGCCTTGCCAATTTTGAGATAGTCTAAAAAAGTTACGTACTTTTGGCAAATTTTGACAATGCCAAAACATTGGCTAGCCAAATTTTAGTTGCAAACCAAGCAGCGTCTTTTATTTTTGCTAGTAGCACTAACGCTTATCCAATGTCAATATATTTTTGGGAAGACTCTACAATACCCACTAATTTAGTCCTTTTTGAGGGAAATCACTAATTTAGTCCGAGTAACCATAACAGCATCAATATCGAACTTGTAGGTAACAAATATAGAATGTGCAACATCTGTCACAATAAAATGAATATCCAGCAAATGTCAAATGGCGTAAAAACCACCTAAAAATGCCTAGAAACAGATAGTAGTTATTCTAAATGAGAAACATACGGATGACAAAGCCTAAATGTAATGTATGGTATTTCTTATTGGCAGTCTGAGTACATTACACCACTGCTTTCTGTTTATGGGCGAGGAGCTTTCAATCATAATTTTTTTCTCCAAAATCCAAATAAAGCTGTATACATCATGCAACCCCCAAATAGAATCCGGCATGTAACATTATAACTGGATACAAACCAGCCCATGAGATGATATAAATGAAAGCACTAATGATTAATTTTACACCTATAACATACATGTGTGTATTAGTTTCCAAAAAAAAACTAAATGGAGCATAAAAGTAGTACTCCACCTGCATCCTTTACTTGGAGGTCGCCTTCGCCTGATTTGCCGCGACTGACATGGAACGAAGTCGTCCAGCGATCTCAGTGAAGGCTGGGCGCTGTGCCGGATCCGGGGCCCAGCACTGCTCCATTAGCCTTCTCCACTCCGGGTCACATGACGCGGGCACATGTGGCCTCAATGTGTTGTTTACAATGCCCCCTGCACCAGGAGTTTCAAGAGCCCCATATCAAATAATAATGGAAGAAGAGAATAATACAAAAAGGAAAATAAATGCATTGTCCTGCAAAAGAACTGAATCCGCATAAGAACAATGAAAGTTCAGCACAAGATTCATATGGTGTAGAAACACAACAAATTAAAACCTGGCCATCTTTTTTGGCCAGTTCACTTGGTAGCCAGGGGTCATCGGGAAGACATGTTACCTGCCCAAATCCGAGCACAACGCGATAGTTTAGAGTACCAGATAACCAGGGTGTAGGACTGCAAGTAATGAGGAAACGAGGCGCACAATATGTACTGTTTTGCAGTCTCTCGAACACCACTTTTTTAATCACATGGCATTGCCAATTAGTAAAGGTGCAATTTTTTTTTCATTACGATCGTTCTTGCGAATATTACCCTCGCTGCTCCAAATTTTAATATGGTTTTCAAAAGATTCCAGAATTAAGGAGGAAACAGAATTTAACACCACATGGCCTGAAATTCGCTGAAAACCCAAACCCCACACGGGACATGCTATGTATCATCTTATTGACCTTTCGTCCTCGCTTCACCCATATTGGTTAGTCGAACGTGCTACTATTTGGGCCAACAGAAGAGAAAGGAGAGGAAAATACATACAACATTTCAAGTTACAACATATTGCCAGCAAAATGCTGTAGGGGAAGAATTACACACCTATAATTGCGCCATAATGCATATTGGCGTAAGGTTCTTCTCCAGTGAGGATTTCCCACATGACAATCCCGAAGGAAAATACATCAACCTGTACCCATGGCAGCGATATGACTTAGCACCCTAATGTAACTCTTTTATATATAAAAAGTGAAGCAATTATGGATATTAATACCACTAAAATTAAATGAATATAAATCATATGGAACCTTAAGACTGGCAGAAAAAAAATCCAAGAATTTTGTTTTTACCTTCTCAGACACCTTATTGCTGCTTCCGTTGAGTAACTCCGGGGCCATCCATGGGAGAGTCCCCCTCACACCACCTGAAACCAGGGTATTTCTTTTTATTTTGGATAAGCCAAAGTCACCGACCTGAACAGAAACAGCAAATTCACTGGATGAGTGGACCACAAAGCAACTATTTGAAAGAAAAATATGTGCAAAACAGTGATACAACACTAGTAATAGAAATGCATCTTACTTTACATATCGGACGCGATTGATCTTTAAGATTCACAAGCAAGTTATCACACTTCAAATCAAAGTGCACAATATTTTTTGAGTGCAAATACTCCAGCCCAAATGCTGCGTCCATTGCTATGATGAGCCGCTTACGACAATCGAGGTTTCTACCAGTAAGAAAAATACTTTGTCATTCACAACAAAAGAACAAGTCAAATACAAGGAAGCACATAAAGCAATTACTTGTTGCGCTGCAAGACATGCCGAAGAGAACCATTAACCATAAACTCAGTTACAGTTGCTAAGGTACCACCTGGCCCATCTTTTACAACACCATAAAAGGCCACAACATTTGGATGGTGAAGCTTTGAGAGAATTTCAGCTTCACGCCAGAATTCATTCGCCTGAAAAACCAGCAAATATGGAAAGTAAATTGTGATACTCAACATGTCTGATAAATGTTATTTTGAGCAATGTTGGGAGTGAGGACATATTAATCAACATCTGGGCATAACAGTATCCTGTCTACTCTTCTGCATGTAGAAATTGTCGATAAATGATATCACTGCACAATAGTAACCCAAGTCCCTAATATGATCAAGCGTCGGTATATTGCAATAGTGATGTAACCTTTCATCCTCATGACCTGTTGCCATACTTCAGATGTTGCATATAATGGCAATGCTATCAGAAATATTTATCAGAGATGTACAACTAAGCCGGAGTGGAGCGGAGCTTACTAATCTTTCTAGCTCTGAAGATCGTCCTGCAAAACAGCTTTTCTTTATTCTCTTAATAGCCACATCACTTCCCCTCCATTTTCCATGGTATACAGTTCCAAATGTGCCAGAACCAAGTTCCCGAAGTTCTTCAAGGTCTTCATTCTTGATTATCTGCGGGAGAAAATTTTCTAGTTAAAATTCCAGTAAGATAATTCCAAAAGAAATTAATCAAATGTGTAAGAGGTTTCAATGTACCCTGTCTAGTCACAACAATTGGACATTGCAAAGACAAGGTATGCCACTTTTTCTGGCCTAATTTAACAAATAAAAATTCACAGAGAACTAACATGAAGATACATCAATCATGCAGAAAGAAACCCTGGCCTGGTAATAACTGGGGATATTATATTATGGAGATTACCACAAGATCAATGTGCATTCCAGATCAATGTAAATCTAACAAGGAGCAGAAAGCAACTGCAGGACAGTATCTTCCTGAGATGGGCTGGCCATGGTCCCTCCCAGAGCTAGACTCCACAGTGGAAAGATGGTGGCAGAGGCAGATGGAGGTGCAAAAAGACCATCAGAAAGACGACTCGATATTTATTTTGATAATCTGGTCAGTCTGGTGGGAACGCAACAACAGTGTGTTCCAAGATAAGCTCCAGGACATAGCGTCGATGGCCGACAGCATCAATGGAGAGGCAGGGCATATTGGCGCATGGCCTACCACCACCGGTTGAGAGAGCCTCCATGAGATTAGGCCTAATGTGTGTGTTGCTGGGGATGGTGTGGTTTCCTCTACCTGTGTGTTAAACTAACCACCTGTTGTACCCTTAACTCTTGTATTTCCGTTGCTTCTTTTCTTAATGAAAAGATGTGCAAGTCTGTTGTGCGTTTCTCAAAAAGCTGGACGAGAGGATGATTGCATCTGCTCAAATTTAGTGAAAAAATTGTTTCAACAAGGCTAAGCATCACCTCTGGAATATTTTGTCTGAAGCAGATTACAAAAAGTAATATCAAATTAAGGAAAACATTAATTCAAGCTGCTGACATGTTTAATAACAATTATACATGTAGTCAAAATGAAGAGACTAGATAGAATTGATTTTGCCTCAGAAGGAATGCTTACATGATCTAATAAACTGCATGTAGAATGTACAAGAGGTAGGCTTTGATGGTCAATTGTTTCAGCTCATTGCCCGTTAGTGGTTTATTTTGATCTCTTTCTTTGATTTGGTTTTTATTTAGAATAAATTACACACCGCACAGCCTATTTTAACTTGAGTTGCACAAAACAACAATCTAAGCAATATTTCACATAACACCACCTATTTTGACATTGTGTTGGCATGTTTCACAAAACACCAGGTCTAAGAAATCTTTTCACATAAGGCCACCTATGCTGACATCCTGTGTGTTGCACCAGCCCATCTAACATTATAGCACCTATTTTGATTTGAGTTTCACATAACACAATGTCTAAGGACCTTCTAACATTACACAACCTATTTGGACATGTTGGTGCATAGTTCACCAGCTCATCTACCGATCTGGTTGGACTCGTTCTCCTAGTAGCGGTCACCGCACGACATTGGGAGGATTCGCTTCCCACTTGCCACGTTGGCTTGGTCCAAATCAGAACACACCTTGTCACCCCATCTACTTGCATGGCAGCTACAAGCGAGGCCTGCCTATCAGGAGGCCATGTCCGATTAGGCCAAATAGATGGGCTAGTCCAATGTGCAGTAACATATCAAAATATGTGTTTTTTGTGAAAAGATCTCTTACACATCGTGTTCTGTGCAACTCAGGTCAAAAACTCAAAATAGCGGTGTAACGTTAGATGGGCTGGTGCAGTGTGCAACATGTTCAAATAGGTGGTGTGATGTGAAAAGATCGCTTAGACATGGTATTATGTGCAACTCAAGTCAAAGTGCAGGTGTAATGTGAAATGTACTCTTATATTTACCTATAGGTGCCATAAGATGTTTGTGGCGATACATCAAATTTGTCACTCAAACTTCTTAATTTAATTAACTGTATGGGTAACTTATTCACATAATCGCAACATAGATTTGGAATTAGATAACATGTTAGTTCATGCGCAGTTCAATGCTTGCTATTGTAGTCCATGATTTTCATGTGTGCCAAGGATCGCAGCAACAAGCACATGGCGGTAGGAATCCCTAGGATGGCGGGATTCTGCTAAGTGATTACTAATATCTGTTAAATTAGTTTATTTCCATCATAGCTATAGCCACGTTCATTAGGTCCGCATCTATTTGAGAGGATGGAGAGAATGGTTTCAGATTAAGTAAAGATGAATAAAATTCACCGCCTTCCTTTGGTGTCATTCTACTTCAAGTCGTCGGCATCTGACCTCCCTCCGCAGCTGTTTACCCTCATTATGTACTAAGTACACAACAATAGGTAGCAGACCCACTCACCAAGGACTCCAATGCCGATTTATGCGACCCATTCACCAGCGGCTCCGATGCCGATTTATGCGCAGATCACCTGGTTGGTAAGATGAAGGCCAGCATGGGGTGAAAGATCTGAAGGAGGTCCTGGCGTGTCACCATTGCCACCGTAGACATCATATCTGGTCTCACTGGTCATGGCTGCACAAGACCATGCCATATCAGGCAAAAGTTGTCTCAGGTTCCACCATGTAACAAGGAGAGGCCTTTCATAAACTTGGTCTGACCACCACGTAAGCTGTCACAGCATCGACGCATCTGCACCAACACCGCAGCACATCACCAAGTGAAGTGCGCTTTGCTGCTTTACATTACTTATCTCTATCGTCCACAATCTTCACGGCATTGTGCCACGTCAAAGAATTGTTATTGAAGTCCTACTACTACCAAGGGCTCCAACAATGGCTGCCACCCCACGCTTGAGGACAATCTGTCTTTCAAGGAGAGGAGAACTGTCATGTGCACCAAGGATGGCAGCAACAGCAAGTGCATGGCAGTAGCAAACTAGCAATCCCTAGGATTGCGGGATTCTAATATCTTCCCAATCGGTTTGCTTCCATCTTATTAATTAATTTGTTTCCATCTTATCTATAAGCAAGTTTGTTAGGCACCTCTGTTAAAGAGGATGGAGAGAATGCTTCCAGATTTAACAAAGATGAATAAACTAAGTCCCTCTAGTCAATAAGTGCCTCGTATTCCTCTCATTGGCCTGCTGTTCTAGGTCCTTTCCTCCCCCCATTGGTGCCTTCCTCGTCTAGCATAGTTCCACTTCAGGTTGTCGCAGTCCGACCTCCTTCCGGCAGATGTTTACTACATTATGCACTAAGGTACATAAAATTAATATCCACTTTGTTTATCTTTTGATTCCTTTTAGTAGATTGCAATAGAGTGATTACACTGCATTATCATGACATGTTGATGTATTTGTAGTCTGCTAATGCCTAATGGTTTAGTTACAATGCAACATCAAGAAATGGTTGTGTATGGTACCGTGACAAAGCATGTGCACTTTGTTAGTTTCAACTTTCAAATGAAGACCACAATATGAGACAGCTCCCACAAAAGCTATTTTTCCGAAGTATCATTAAAACAACATGATTATCACAAGTAAAATATTTTTTTCTTTCAAGATTGCAAGAATGAATTTTTCCTAGACTGGTGCCCAATTATTACTTTCCCATTTAAATTGGAATGACATACTAAAAAAAGGAGATAATTATAGCATAACAAAATATATTCAACTCTAAACTTTTGAATGTGTTCTATTCTAGTAAGACATGCCAGCATAAAGTGACGTTGTTGTCCTTCTCTCTATTGAAAGTCAGAGCAGCAGAGCATATGACAAGTAATTAAAATCTACTACTAACATGATTCGTCCAATAACATAGCATCATACAGAATATTTTGTTAGAGGTATGACCATATCAAGACTGGTCCAGGGTTAGAACTCTTTTTATGAGTTAATATAGAAGCAATTTTATGCAATCGAAGATTTTAAGGCTTGGTTCAAGGTTCTGACGGCCTTGGTTTTGGACATGGGTTCCCCCCAAAAAAAGCAATAACCAGAAAAGGCATATACCTTGTTTGACCAGAGAAAAATCATTGGCCAAGTTATGTTCAAGAAATCACATGTTCGAATGATTTTCTAAAGAAATTCATTGAACAAACAAGTTGGGACCCGCTAGTTACTTGGCCATGGTAGATCCAAATTTTGATTTTTGCAGTTGGATTTAGACAATTTCGACCAGTAAGAAGGCAGGTAACTGGTAACCAGATACCCAAAACTGGTCAGGAACTGGTTTGGATCGCTGGTTTTAGCTACTTATTTCTCACTGAACTCAGCACCAAGGAAAGAACATGCCGGTTTGCCTACATATAGATACATAGCCAGCGTGCAGACACAAACATGGAAACTCAGGGTGATTGCAATTGTAGAATACAGCCAAGCATTCCTAATATGTAGAAGGACACACTACAAGGACAGTGCATAAACTTCCCTGCAACTGAAAGCCATTTATACCTGCAAGTATTCAAAATTGTTATCCACAAAAGAAGCATCCATGACTGGTCCAACAGGTCTGCCCTCTTCAAACTTTGGCTCCTGAAACAAAGTTAACAATGCCAAATTTATGCACCATCAATGTCACGAATTAAAAGCATTTCAGACTTCCTTCTAGACATGTATACCTCAAACTCAGGAACAGGTGGCATCATCTCATGCATATTTGTAAAAGGATTATCAACCTGAAGCCCTTCAACATTCTTCATCATTGCTGGGTTGTCATTCTGTGATGGGACAAAAGTTGGAGGTAAAATACTAGAATCAGCATTGGTGCTGGAAGGCACTTGATGTGATTCCACATGAATATTATTCTGAGGGGGCAAATTCTTCGCATTAATTGTATCATGCTCTAAACGTGCAAAAGGATAAGAACCCTCCTCAATCTTTCCCAGGTATTTGTCCCTGTCTTTATGTTGAAACTCATTTTGTGCAAGATCCCTGAAGAATGACCACCGTTGGGGTTCATAATTAGGCATGTTCAAGCTAAGGACAGGATCATTAACAGGATGTGATGATTGTGCGGCATTGTTAGCCTTGGCAAAGAAATCAGAAAGGAAGTCAGGGGAGGTCATCTCATCAGTACCACCAGCAATACCTCTATTATCTGTTTTAGGGATGATAGGTTCCTTATGGAAATCATCTACTGCACTGGTAGAACATGGCACAACTGGATCACACTCAACATCAGTTGGGAATGCAGGCCTGGGAGCATCCCAACTAACATGATGTGGCACAGCAGCATGATCTTCCCGCGGATAAGCTACTTCTATGCCATCAGCAGTTGCCTCATTAAGTTTACCTTTGGCTACAATATTTTCCGCTGCATGCACAGTTTTGTCTGCATTTCTATTACTCATCTCATTTGAGGATATCTTCTCACCAGGCAGTTGTTCACTAAATGGAGAAGTTTGTTGTGCAGTATTGACACATTCTTTCTCAAACTGTATGAGACTATCATCAGTAGCTGGATCATTCAAATTTATTGCCCGGGTGGCTAAATTTGATTTTTCAGTCCCCTCAAATGCAGGATCAATGGCTTCTGCGATGGATTCATTTGCCATGCCAGACTGTGATTGAAGAATTAGAATTTGTGAATTAAGTGGATCATCAGATTTAGATAACCGGTTCAGAAACCCTGCCTGCTCCCTTGGAATCCACTCAGAATGAAAAACTCGTCCAGGGTGAGGTGGTGAATTCTTATTACTGTGATCCGACATGTCAACTTGAAACTCAGAACACCCAGATGCAAAAGCTTCACTGGATTGGCGATCATCTTCGTTACACTCTGAACCCTGAGTGGCAGACATAGCTTTTGATGCTGTATAATTCCCTAGGCTCTTCGCACTGTCACTTGGATGAGGAGAAGATGCTAGGCCTTCTTGAACAGAAGCAGTGGGGGGGACTTCTGAATGCATATGTTTCAGAACAGAAGAGTCATGATCCATCATAGGAGCACTCAGATTCTCAAGGGATTGAAAATAATCCAATCCATTCTTTTGAAGCAGCATTTTAGCAGAATCCTGGTTTTCCTCCTTCACTAATCCTTCCACCATACCTTCCTGATAAGACTGTTGCGCAAAAGATTGCAGTGAAGCAGTTCCGGAATAAGGTGCATACTGGGAAGTATATCTAAAACCGGAAGGTACCGATAGAGGAATAGACATCTGGCCCTCTGTGTCATTAAATCTTTCACTGGAAGTTGGATAAGAGTAATCAGAACCATGCACATGCTGGATCCCATGGCTATGGTAAGAAGGCAAATTTGCAGTACTATCACCAGATAGACCCACTGATACTGGTCTTGACATCATAGCAGGAGGCATGGAATTTGATGCATTCACACTATACAAATTTGAACCGTTTCTGCTTGAATTTGCCTGATTACTATCAACATTGAAATTAACGAACTGACCAAACTCATTGCTGGACGTCTTTACGAAATCATGCCCACTTGAAGGCTTTGCAGCTCCCACATCCATCCCATTGATGGCCACAACATACTGGATTCCAGAATCACTATCCATACTGCCCAGGCTGAAACTCATGTCATCAAAATCAATGGAGGACACGAGGAAGATCCGGAGCTTCTGGGACCCCTCTCCACTATCAAGGAACCCACATTCCTCCATCATGTTTCTCAAATCTTCATCATTTGAAACTGAGATCAATGCATCAAGATCTTCACCTGGTAGTTGATACTTGATAATATGAGGTTGATTATAGATGGCTGTTGTCTTCTGCTTGAGCTCCTCCCAGGAAATATTCCTACTGATTCGAATTATATGTGTCTCACCACCAGCATACCTAAGCTTTCCATCACTTGGTCGGGGTAATATTTTCCCCCCAAAGCTACAGAGAATTTTTATCCTTCTTGAGGTGTCTGAAACCCCAGACGAAGCATAACCATGGGTTAGTCCATGAATACTTCCACCACTGGATGGAGCTCGTGGAACTGACCTAGTTGACATGTGCCTGCTTCTGTTCTCGTTTTCAGCATAAGATTTCCTTTCAAACTCCTCTGTTTGTTGGTTATCTGCACTTAAAAAAATTGATGCATCGAACCTACTTTCTGCTCCTGTACGGTGAGCACCAAGGATTCCTCTGGAATTTTTTAGATCGGCACCAGGTGCAACATTTTGATCACGAGACATAACAGGAACCGGGTGCTTCTTGGATATAGCTCGATCTCTCATGAACTCAAGAGCAAACTCCTCCCCAGTCTGGATTGAAAAATTAAGGACAGGCTTAACGGTGCCTGAAGCAGGGTACTCTGGAGCTGGAGAACTGGTAGATGCTGAGCTTGAGGATCCATGTACAGTACTTTGAGCTGCAGAGAGGGCATCATCTTTTCTAGGTTCCATCAAGCCGTCTTGGCTAAAGTATAACAATTAAACAAGACCCACTACTAATTGCCATTTTGACCATTTATCTGACAAATGATTCATTGTCATCCATCCTTTATATCTGAAAAGCAAGGCGTCACTAGTTGGCAAACACCTAGCAAAATCTTGCTCAACCTACAGCAAAGAAGAACGATAACCATGCTTAACAAGGAACATGCAACAATAGTGTGTAAGCACTAAAAATCTAAGTATCCAGGTCAAGATTAAGGAAGCAACCATTGAGGTTGTGTTTGGTAGCACATAAAGTGATGGTACAACACTATCGCAGAGCAAGAATTGCATTCAAATAAATGCAGGAGGCAAGAAGCATGAACTCGCTAAATAGTCTAGACATGATTCTTGTGATATTCCACCATAGTCCCGACATACATACAAGCAGACAAAGATGAGAGAGGAGAAGCAAGTACATAACCAGTACCCAGTAGTATCAACAGCAGCTCAAATTCCAGCAGTGATGATACATAAGAGGATCTAGCCAAAGATCTACACCTAAATTAGATGCTTCATCGTCAACACATAACTAACAGTGACATAAAAATTTATTCTAGGCAAGCCCATTTGGTATGCAGAAAATTAGCCAGCGGATGCTCCAGGTTAAAATTTTGGGAAGGCCTCTTTCTAAGTCGACATAGAAATTGTTATTTCTAAGTCGACGATCTTGAGCGTTGATTCTTAATCTAATAGTTAATTACGTAATTGTACATTTTAGAGATTATGTGTAACTTCAAATTTCGAAATGTGCTACCGGAAAGTTGCATATTTCTATACCTAAAGTTGCACAAACATTTTTGTGCAACTGTAAGCTTGATGATTGTGCCGAGAAATAATTTCTATTAAGAAATAGCAAATCCGTAAAATATTTAAAGTGTCTATTTCTAAGTGGACCGAAAAATAGTTGACGATTTGGATGTTGATTTTTTTATGTAACGGTTAATTGGGTATTTACACCTTTTAAAATTATGTGCAACTTCCGGTTTAGAGATGTACAATTCACATCTGTATATTTCCAGAGCTAAAGTTGTACAAGTTTTGATAATATACAACTCGATTTGTGACTCACAAATAGCAAATCTATAAAAATTTCTAATCAAGATGGTCAGGGCAACCACCACCGGAGGCGATTCATCCAATAGAACAGCACATATCTCATACTCAAAACTCGCTAATCACAAGATTATTCCAAACAATCCAACCAAAAAGGACCCCAACAAAAAAAAGGGGGAATACCTCGCCGCGCCCTCGCAGCGCCGCCCACCCGTGGCCGCGCCCTCACGCTCGCCGCACCGTAGCCCGCTGCTGGACGGCCGGCCCGACTGGACAGGCACTCGAAGCAGCAGCTAGGAGCACGCAAGAGGGGGCGGGGTTGCCCTGACCTGAACTGATGAGCGCCTCGCGGCCGCCGGCCGAGGCGAACCGCCGCCGCCGCTGCGGATTCGGGTGGGGGGAAGTGGCTGGGGCTTGGGTTGGGGCCGAGGACTGCAGGAGGCGACGGGTTCAGGAGGAGTTCGGAGGAGGAGAAAGGGAGAGGAGAGATGACACGACGCTGACTTCACACTGGCCTCCACTTCAAACTGTTGTTGGACATGAAAAACAAGGATGCGTGATTGTGTCGTGGCGTGTGGGTGCTTATCTGGAGGCATTAGCCAAGGAATAGTTGGTAGGGTGGTCATCATCTCTAGTCGTCATCCGTCCTGTCTGTTTTTGGCATGTTCTGCCTGGTTTCGTCTGTTTTGAAAGTCCTAGGAGCTATTTGATTTTCAGCTAAAATTTTCAATCTTTAATTTTAAACGTGTCATAGTTTTCTAATATACATTTTGTTTATACCATAATTATAATTTATCATTCCTTATTATACATATAATCTATATACCATGGACTTAATTTTTTACCCTTTTTTACCACACTTGTGACCACAATTTTATTACCCACACTTTTATGACAAAATGACACTATACCTAAGATTAATTATAATAAAAATAACCTTGAAGCAAACAGACTCTAAACTGTTGCTATGAGCAGAGGAGAAGCGATAAGTTTCGGTTGTTGGGTTTTTAGCATTTTGATTTTGATCTGAAATTAGGCGACGCTCCTAGACGTCGGCCGGTCGGCGGTCGATCGAGGACGTACGATCGAAGCATCTTAATGCTTGTTATTCTGTGGCTTCCGTCTTTCATTTAGATACGTCCTGCCATTTCTCTGTTTCTATGCCACGCTTTGCCAACTCCTTCCACACGCTGCTCCGAGATGGACATACTGATCTGGCCTTCTCCGTTGTGGCGAGGCTGTCCTCTGTAGCAAAATCCACGACGAAGAAGGGGTTGGGAGAGGAGGATGGCCCATGATTTGGAGCTCAAAACCAGGGAGTCTGATTAGGAAGTAAACAAAAAAGGGATATGTATGCAACATACTTAATTAACTTGTGCAACAAATTTGTAAGGCGATTACAACAAAGAAGCTAGATGTATGCAACAAGAAAAAGAAACTTCTGCAACGAATATGTAAGGCTAATGCGACAGAAAGATACATGTATGCAACATACCAAATTAACTTGTGCAATGAATATGTAATACCAATGCAACACAAAATCAAGATGTATGCAATATTTTTCTTCTTTCGCAACAAAAGAACAAGTTATGGATTAACAATTGACAGCTTATGCACAAAGGTGTAATACCAATGCAACAATTAAACAAGATGTATGCAACAACAAATTTCTACTTATACAACATCTCTTTGCAACAGGGCCTCGAACCTTGTGCAACAAAAATCCCAAGCATATGAAACAGAACAAAATAACTAATCAAACGTAGAAAATGCATGTATGTGAGATCAAAAAGAACATCTCATTTTCATCAAACACCCCTACCTCGCATGCCTTCCCTTCTCGCTCCACGGTGGCATCTCCGCCCTGCTCGAGCAAGGTGCCTCCACTGAGAGTCAAGGCCACCACGCCAGTCCCACGGACCCCGATGCGCGCCGGTGCCGATTTCGACCAGCCCAAGCTCCGTCAGTGGTGGAGATCCGGAATAGAAACATTCGGACGGTTGAGCCTTGCATGCGTTGCTTCGACCTCCTCCTTCGATTTTTCTGGGCGCATGAGCTGACGAGCTTGAGCTCCCTTCTATCTCTTCCTCCCTCCGTCGTCCTAGGCACGTCCGAGCAGATGGGCCGTGAGCTCTCTCCTCCTGCTCCCACTCATCTCTTTCTTACTCCTAAGCTCTCGGGCCGAAGCCAGAAAAGGTAAAGCAAAGAGGGAAAAGAAAAAGCACGTGGTGTGGGCCCTACAGTTGGAGAAGCATCAGAAGAAATCGTTAGCAGCGTGGTCGATGCGCGCGCGATCAGTCGGTCGTACGTAAGGGCAGTGCCAGCGCATTGTCTTCTAACCTATCTTTTCCTATATTAAATCACCGTTTAGAGATAACTTTTCTAGTGTACTATCTTTTAAACTGTATTTTAATTTGTTCTATTTTGTGATCAATATCATCACTTTATTCTTATAACCAAATAACCATACTCAATCATAACAGCAGCCAAATAGCCAAATAAGCAAGCCAGAAATTTTATCTTACTATCATATGATTAGTTCAACTAATAGACAAAGAAATATATCTCTAGTTCATAGACTAATACAATATTAAGAAATGATATATCTCTAGTTTATAGACTAAATAGCATTGATCCAAGTATTGCTAACGTCTTTGCACGTTGAGCCTTCGCATTCTCGTCCATCCCACTAGTGTCAGCTAGCAAAAGGTTGTTGTAAACATCAAGCATTTTTGTCTCTTTTTAAAGTTTTGCTGCTTCAAGCTTCTCAGTTGATATCCGTTGTTGTATCTTTATCACCCTTTGCCATTGCTGCCTAGACTCGGCCTGCACCTCCATAAACTTGTCTAATTTCTCTGAAAGCACCGCTAACCCCTCGGGGATATCTCGCGCCTTATGTTTACCAGTGCGTTCGGCTTTAGCTGACTTGCAACCAATCGAGAGCTGCTCGTCGTCCACATCAATAACATGTGATGTGAGATCGATCCCCCTCCCGGACGGGCTCTTCTTTTTCTCTTCCTTCAACTTTTTCATGTATGCCAACCATTTTCTCTGGTTCTTAAGTACCCTCCACATATGGAACAATACGAAAGATTTGGAATACGTCACCTAATACTTCTCTAGCACCATGTTTGTCAATTGGTCATTAGAATAGCCATTTCTATACACTTTATTGACAGAACACCACTGGCCATGGAAAGCATTGATCTATGCCTTCACATAGTGAAAATGGAGCTTGAGTTGGTGTGCTCCTCTTCTCCTGTCCTTTGGCATGGTACTGTTGTATACAATAGCAATATCCTCCCAGTATTTCTCATTCTTCTTGTTATTCCCATCGATTGGGTCATTAGAATTTTCTAACCAAGCATTAGCCTACATTTGGGGGAAAAAAGAATTAGTTGTGGCCAACATGGAACTAAAGAAGTTAATTGACAGAAGTTACGCAATTACCAATTTCTTGTCTTCCTCGTGTGACCAAGACAAACGTTGCGCAGTTCTACCAGGCTCGTCATCATCGTCATCATCATCAACATTAATGACTTGTTTTTTTTCTTTTGGAAGCCACCCTATTTGATGAGCTAGGAACTTCCCCCAAGTAAACATGGATGGAGCTCCTGCATTATGCGGTGCTGGTGGTGGCGAGAATGCAGCAAAATGCTGAGGAACACCAACAAAGTGGGAATTCTCTGGACTAGGATACTTGATTTGATGGATGAGGTGACGACGGGAATGGTGAGAATTGTGGATGCTAAAAGTAATTTAAGAATTCATCAGGCAGACGGGGATCCATTGTCTTGCAATATACAACATATAGTAATGGAAGGTTAAATAGTATGTACTCAATCAAGTCTAGCACAGCAAAATGTAATTGTTGCGGTACGGCTGCATAGCAATGAAGGTTGAGCATATATACAATATTAAGAAATGATGTCTGTAGACCTTAATACAGAGTAGGCATGGGCTGCATAGCAATGAAATTCAAGACAGGGATAATCATCACTACTAACATAAAACTGTGCTCTATTACTGGGTTTTTTTGTGTGATCTTCATGATAACATTGGATTTAGTTGATTTCTCAGAAATATTTAGAGCAGGCTAGGCCGAATGTGCTATACATTAATTAATACGTTAATGGGAACTAACATGTGTACAACACTAAATGAAGACACATTTCTCTTCTTTCCCTAGCACTAATTTTCCTTCAAATGCATATGAACTGTAAGGTTCCTTCAAATGTAGATCATACTTCAATTTTAGTTCATGATCCATGCAGATATGCTCGCTATTTCCCCTTAGCTAATTTCCCAACCTATTCTATAATAAAAACAAACCTTACCATGGGTGGATACAAACTGGAATCAATAAGGATCAAAAGGAAGCAAATATATATCTCTAAGGTAGTAGTTGCATCAAAGGTACCCGTGAAATAAATAATCATCAAGATGCTCACAGTAGCTTCAAAATGTTCAAGCCATGGACCATGTTAAGTATGTGCAGAACTTAAAAGAATACCATGGACCCAAAAGGCATAAGCTCCAATAATTCCCATTTTCCAATTCATTTTTGCAGCATTCTAGGGTCTAACAATTCATTTTGTACTGCTCATACAACAATCTCATTGCATTACATTGAACAAGCTAAGAATCAGCACAAAATTGACATAGAGATGAAAAAATCACCAAGGATCGTCGGCATGGGTGGCAGTGACGCTCGTCGGTGTGGACAGCGGCGGCGGTGGCCTCGTTTGCATGGCAGGGGCAGCGGCGTCGGCCCTCCATGGCAGAGGCGGCGACGACGCTCCTCCACGACACGGGCGACGGCGGCGGCAGTCCTCCACAGCAGGGGCAGCGGCGGCATCTGCAGGGGCTCCTCCACGGGCAGCGGCACTCATCGGCATGGTCGGCGGTGGCGGCGGCCTTGTCTGCACGGGGCCTTCACGGCAGGGGCGACGGAGGCGCACCTCCGCTGGCACAGGGACGGGGGTGGACCGACGGGGGATGGAGGATAGGGGCGAAGCGTTGGGGAGATGGGGACGGGGTTGGAGCGACGGCGAGATGGGGAGATGGGGGATTGGTGCGGAGCGCTAGGGGATGGGGACAGGCTTGGCGCCGCACGGGATCGGAGTTACACAATTTTTTTCTCGGTCAAAGCGCTAGGAGTCGTATCGTAAACAAGAGCTGGCTCTCATCTCTCTCTCCTTCTTAATTATTTGCCATCTGAGATTTTTGCTTTGTTAGCATAGCTTAAGAGACAGCTGACCTGATGCATTGGGACTGCCCTAAGTATGTTCCTGGAAATCAGGGGAGATAAGTGTTGTTCTCTATGCTCAGGTTTGGAATGCCGGAGTTGGTAGGAATCTTATAAAATTCATGCATCGGAGCAAGCTCTAATACTTTTGTATGTAATGATTAAAAGACTAAATTACATTAGGGCACTCCCAATACATTGTATCTTAAGTTATATTTTATTACATTAAATAACTACTTATATAGAATCTTCTCAATGGTTTATATATTAGTGATGTCTCTAAAAGACTTTCATTTATCATATTTTATGATCAGTACTACCATTTTAACCTTATAACTTGTTTGTGGCATAACTCTAGTACATAGTAGTACGTGTGTGAGCCACATAAGATCACTCAAGAATTAATTTGCATCGATTACACCGCTAAGAGCCATCTCTAGATTAAGAGATATCTTCCCTCTCTCTCCTCCATAATTATCTTGCCACATAAGTTTTTTGCCTAAGTGGCATAGATTAAGAGATAGCTGAGGTGGAGCATTAGGACTGCCTTTATGGATCATCGAACTTGTCGAACTCGCAAACTGTGTATCTTATATCACTTGCGTGTTTAAGTTTGTCACTAGATATCATTAGTAGAACTATGTTTAAGTGCGTCACTGAATATCATCAGTAGAAGCGCATGGATAAAATTGCTGAAATGACTCTTTCAACTGGCTCAAGAATAAACCTTTTATTTTGTGTTTGCACCCCGCTGGAAAGTCAGACTGGTTCATTTCGCTAATTTCTACCCACATGCTCTAGGCAATCAACCCTTGTTCATGGGCCGGTGTCCGAAGACTTGCATGATGTTGGTGAGTGGAAGACCGGAGGAGAGAATAAGGGTGGGTGAATTTGGGGAGATGCTCGTGCCCTTGGTCATATGGCCATGAGTTTGTGAGAGAAAGGTGGTGCAAGACGTACCATGGTGGGAGAGGCTCGGACGCCTCCTGTTTCCTTGGCCCCCCTCATGCTCGCCTCCCACTGCTGGCTGCAAGAGTTGTCATGAGGTGTCCATGCTAGTCATGGACTCGTCGTTAGCCTCCAACCCTTTTACGCAACCTTGCACCTATGGAGCCACTGCATAGACACCGCCCATCGACCAGCCGGCGCCTAGTTAACAAAGCCACGGTAGTTAGTTACTTTCTCCGTTTCAATATATGTGTCTCTAATATCGAAAAATTATATTCTAATGTATATGTTTATGGGTGGGATTGAAGTTGTTTTAAATTCATTCCCTCCATGCCTCTAATAATAGCCTCTGAACAAAGCATCATTGCATGCAAAGTGACTATTTGGTCTCCTCACTGCCTACTCCAACTACGAGACAACTTAAATGCTTAGCTGTGTCACACTACTCCCATATAAATCCTGCTCCATGCATGTATAGTAGGAGAACGATTTTCCACTCAATGCATGCAAATGGATCCATCCAGGAAGAGAAGGCCGAAGTGGAACAATCGTTTTTGGTTGTTGATCATCTAGTTCGCCGGTCGGCGAGCTTGCCTCCTTCATGGTCACCTTCCCCGACAATCATCTCACTGTCAGCCGCCTTCGCCATCATTGCTATTGAAGCCGCCATCGCCGACCACGTGGAATAGCATTGAAGATGTGCCGGATTTCGTTCAAGACACGTCGCCGGCGCCACTGTCGCCGTTGAAGCCACCTTCGCCGACTTTGTGGGAGGACAACATTGAGGTTGTATCAGATATTGTTGAAGACACTCTTGAACCTGAGTTTGTTCCAGAATTAGAAGATCAAGCATATGCTCTAGACTCAAAAGATGAACGTGACTTGTTCCCTACTGGTTTGCAGACTATCCAATCGAGGAGCCGGAGACAATCAGAGTTATGCTCAAAATTCTTATGCCCAGTTTTTTTTTAATTTAAGTGTGGTTCCCTATGCGTGCTGTAATTGAGGAGCAAGAGCTTGTTATGTTAAGAGTTTAATGTTGTTTATTTGAGGTTGTTTTTTTCGTTTTACTAATGTGAGAAAAAATTGCATTGACGAACGAGACAAAGGATGACAAGATAAACAAAGAGAGATGCACTAGGTACTCGTTAAAGAAATTAGAGAATACATCAAGGTCCACAAATTACAAGATTATTGTGAAGCAAGATGAACCACAAATTACAGAGTACATAGACAAGCACGGACTATTGTTGTTTATGCTGAATCAAAAGCAACAAAGTAATCAGAAACTTCTTGAACTAATCCAGCGTCACATTTCAGCCAAGAAGGAAGCTCGTTATTCCTTTTGAGCATTTGCTTTTTACAATGTGGAATCTTGTAAGTCTGGGCTACCCTCACTCGCATAATTTTAATCATGCAAGCTTGCAAACTCAAGAATATGCGGTTCGACTTCTTTGGATCAAAATCATCATATGATTTGACAACAGCATCAAGAAGTTCATTCACACTTCTTGGAGCTAGCTGATGTTGTAGGGCCTGGATGCCATTGAAGAAACCAAGATCCAAAACATTCAAGTCTAGTGGGTTGGAGACCGACAAACCAAACGTACATCGAAGCCATCTTGTTGAGCAGCATGACAAAACTCAGCATCACCAGGACTAATATGAGTTTTTATGTTGTCTTATTGAATAAAAATGGCGCTCGCACAATCCTCTTTTGGGCATTTAGCTTTGATAGCTGGCAAGATCTTTTCGATCATGTAGGACCTTATGTGATTCTTCTTCACTAAACTCATTGATTTTGTAATGATTGTGCCTGCAGCTCGATTAATTGCTGGTTCCACTTCGACTAAAGGAAAGATGCTGATCTTTCCAGGGAAAATTACATTTCCTTCTTGATCAAATCTTGGACAAGCCTGAGCACAGAAGAACATGACCGTTGCGATAATTTTTTTGCTTTTAGCAGTGCATAATGGATCATCATCATCAGGCAGCAAGTATTACGTCGTGGATTGCTTCGTCATATAAAACCATTTTTCATCGATATGAACAATACTATACATCCCCAAGCAGTGGCGGACCTAGAATTTTGAGTAAGAGTGGTCCAACTTGACATTAATTTTTTTCTTAGGGTGAGCCTAGGAGTATAAAATATATATATATTTGGACTATAGTATATGAACCAACATGAATTCTTAGGGTGAACCTACCTCCACCCTGGCCAACCTTTGGACCCGCCACTGTTCCCAGGAAGGCTGGATCATGCGGCAAACTGCTTTCATCAAGCATCAACAGGCAGAAACGCAAGCATGCAATTTTGTTTGCATCGGTTAGCTGAATCTTTATAGCATTGGAATGTCGCGGCAGTTCAGAAGATCTTAGCTGCCTGAATTATGCGCCCGTGCTTGTGTTGATAGCAGCGGCTAAAGATCGAAGGGTTGTACGCTTACGCAAAGGAACCACACGGATAGCTTCCTTGTCAATTTGAACCCTCTTGCAAGAAACGTCCGGGCCTTCAGATTGTCCCCGCCGCCAAATACGCCTGATGGTACGTACGAGATTAAATATTGTGATGCCAAAGATGCTTGCAGACTTGGAGGCGCTGACCCTGCTATACTTCCTTGTAAAAGCATTGCATACACAGTTGCACGGTCAACATTGCTGCGGAATGTGAGGGGAGTATGGGATGATGGCTGAAGTGTCTCAGCGTTTGGATTGCTAAGGTTTGCATCACCTACTGAAAACAAAATATCAGGACCCAAGAAAAAGGTAATTAAGGGATACGTATATTAGAGAAAGATAGAAATGGAATTTTGGTACCTCCAGCGTCTATCTCAATCTGATCCTCACTTATGGCTGAACTCGTAATGTCTATGTTGAGATCAAGAACAGCAGAAAGAAAAAATGGAATAAAAACTGTAAAATCAAAGGCAACAAATGGGTGGAGAACTAGAGATTAAAGAAACAAGAAGAGTTATGCAGTTCCTTAACTCCATACGGATCAGTGAAGCTAGCCATGGTGCGTGCAAAACAGAGCACCTAGAAGCTAATGGTGCATATGTATCTTAAGGTGTGTTTGTTTGAGCTTTTGCTTTTAGCATCTACAAGCAGAAGCTCAATAAACAGCTCACATTTGAGGGTGTGTTTGTTTAAGCCTTAGCTTGTGCTTATAGGGCTTTTAGCATCTACAAGCAAAAGCTCAAACAAATAGCTTATATTTGAGAATTGCTTCAGAAAAGTGCTTGTGCAAAATGAAATACCAAGCCAAAAGCATTGGAAGAGGTGCTTTCCGCAGCCCTCGTTGATAGACTACTCTCGGATTTCAAGTTAATTACGAAAAAACTGCCATGCAGTATAAAATCCTCGATCTCTTCACTTTTTTTCCTCCTCCACCAGCCCCTCCTCCCTCCCCCCGCCTCCACCTCCCTTCCCGTGCTCCGCAGGCGCCCATCTAGGGTTTGAGGAGCCGCCGGCCGAGGCTCCCTCCGCCGCCGCCCCTGAGCAGCCCGCAAGCCGCCGCCGGCTTCCCTCGCCCCTGAGTCGCCGTCTCCCTCAGCCCTAAGCCTCCCTACGCCGCCCGCGAGCCACCAGCCGGGGCTCCCTCTACCGCCTCCGAGCAGCCCACAAGCCACCGCCAGCCTCCCTCGCCCTCGAGATGCGGGCTCCGATGCTCCCAAGCCGCCGAGGCACCGGCTCGTCGCCCTCTGAGCCGCTGTGCCACCGGGCCCAAGCTACCGGGTTTCCTCCTCTGGCCGTGTGAGCTCCCTCGCCCCTGAGCAGAACGACCCGCTGGCCTCCAATCCAAGCTGGCAAGGTGAGGTCTCTCCCTTCAATCCATGTGGTTTTTTTTTAAATTTTCCAGATCTTGTACAAAGTCTAAATGGAGCAAGTTTGTTGAAATGAAGATTGTGATTTTAATCCCGAGTATATGCGATGGATATAAAAGTATGCATGGACTTTGGTTATGCCACGGTATAGATTATAATACAAGAGTATGCACTATGCAAGAGTATGCTATATGTATCATTTATCTTTTGCAATACAAGAGTATGCTATCAGTAGAACATAAATACATGCCATGTCTTGGAGGACTGCCCAGTACTCAATTGTTGTCTGAAATTAAACATGTATACACGAATGTTCTGTATTAGTGTTTTGAAGTATATGGCAGCTATGGAATGTTGTAAAATGAAATTGCTCTATTAATGTTGAGAAGTAAAATTATGCTTCATATGGAATGTTGTAAAATGAAATTGCTCTGTTACTGTTGGAAAAATTATTGTTGATTTAATATAGTTCATATCATATATATAGATGGATCAGGATAAGACACCTAAGGCCAATTGGGATGCACTTTCGGTGAGAGTGTTTTGAGAAATATGTGCGGATGAAACAAAGACTGGAAATATGCTTACCGCTTTCTTGAGTTTTTTAGTAGGACCGGTGAAAACTATACAAAAAAAAACAATTCAAGAATAGATCGGGCGCAATAAAGTCTTTGTATGGAGCATGGATTTACTACAATGGCAAAGCAACTGGCCTTGGTTGGGATCCTAAGAAGAGAACTGTAACAGCAGATGAGGCTCAGTGGGCTGAAATAATAAAGGCATATTTTCAACGCTTGTTTTTTTCACACCATCAATCCATGCTTAGTATTCATAACTTGGTTTTTACAGGTCAACAAGCTTGTTGAGACCTTTCGCAACGGGCCCCCGGAGAACTTGGAGTTGCTAGAAGCAATGTTTGAGCACTACTATAGAATTCATTTAACGGGAGGCCTCTGTACAGACGGTTTTTTTAAGCCGTCTATACAAATAGTATCACAGACGGTTCCAAAAGAAAACCGTCTGAGAAAATGAGTACGAACGGTTCCCAACAAGTGGGACGCTACAGTACAAACGGTTCTAAACCAGAACCGTCTGTACAAATAGCACAGACGGGTCCAAACTGGAAACGTCTGTACAAATCGAATAGTACAGACGGTTCTAAGTTTGGAACCATCTATACAAATCTGTAAACAGTACAGACGAGTCCAAACTGAAACCGTATGTACAAATCAAATAGTGGTCCAAACTGGAACCGTCTATACAAATCGTATAGTACAGACGGTTCTAAGTTTGGAACCGTCTGTACAAATAGCACAGACGGGTCCAAACTGGAACCGTCTGTACAAATCGAATAGTACAGACGGTTCTAAGTTTGGAACCGTCTGTACAAATCTGTAAACAGTACAGACGGGTCCAAACTGTACAAATCGAATAGTACAGATGGTTCTAAGTTTGAAACCATCTGTACAAATAGATGAAGTAAGGCTGGTTGATACTCTGCTGTCGCGGCAGCAAAAACTCCAGATTTTCTTGCCGCGGCAGGAAAGTGGCAGCGTCGGGGAGGGAGTTTGACAGCTCCGATTGTCGAACGGTTTTCACGGCTGTGAGTGGGAGGCCAAACTCTACGTCTCCAGAAATTTTGAGCCAATTTCGAGAAAGTTGACGAAACGACTAGTGGAAATTCCGGCCCGAAATCGAAGATTTTGAAAATGGCACCTCGACAAAAGTGCTCGACAGAAGCTGAGATCAAGGTGGAAAGCAAGTCCTCGACTCAAGCTAACCAGAGAAACAAGAATCACCCAATTCGGAGTCTGGGTGGAGGAGATATGCCCTCCGCAAGATCAAAAAAAGTAACGAAAAAACTTCTGGAGCCAAAAAGTCCCACCTAGAAGCGGAATTTTGAGGGTCAAGACAGGTATAGGTGTATACACACGTATTTTTTTCGGATGTGCCTCGTCGTTAGCTTCGATTTGAGTGGTCGTGGACCCAAAATGGACTTCGTATGAGAAAGTTATGGCTGTTTTACTAAAACCTCTCAAACTAGGGTTGGATCTGGACTCAAACTAGCACTCGGAGCTACAGCATAGACGGCTCCAATTTGAAATCATCTGTACAATAGCATAGACAGGTCCAAATTGGAGCCGTCTGTACAAATCGAACAGTACAGACGGTTCTAAACTTAGAACCATCTGTGCTATTTGTACAGACGGTTCCAAATTTAGAACCGTCTGTACTAGAAGCGTCCCGCTTAATCGTAGGGATTAGTTAAGAGGAAAGCCGTCCCGTCTGTACCATGTACTCAGCCTAGTTCAACTGGCAACTCCCTTGCTTAGACAACACGAGGTTGCGGGATCGAATCCTGTTGGAAGCATATTGTGCGATTTAATTCCAGTGGTTGGATGGGACGACGCGGATGGCGGGATGAGACGCGACTGAAGACTAGGGGCACATGGCGCGATGGGTCATTTTTTTTATAACACGACATCACAGAACCGTCTGTATAAACCTGATTTGTACAGACTGTTTCATACAGACGGTTCGGAAAACAGTCCCGCACGAGAGTTCCGAACCATCTGTACAAATGATTTCTCTAGTAGTGGAGAAAGCTCATGTTGATGGGTCATCTTCGGTGATGCCTGGTGTGGAAGTTCAACGTGTGCCCGAAGATTTGCTTGATATTGATGATGATGAAGAGGTTGTTCCTACACCTAGCCCAATGGGTTCAAGAGCAACTGCAAAGCGTGGGGCAGCTAGAATTGCTTCAAGTCCAAAGAAGATCAAGAAGAATTATGTGCAACGAGACTTCAAGCGATGGGTTGACCATTGCATTAGTGAAGATCGCTTTGTGACATCTACTCGTAATGTCACCGTGAGTAATGACATTGAAACCATAATGGAACAAGTTGTGCAATGTAGAGCACCTGAGGGGAGTCATGAGTATTACATTGCAACTAAGTTATTTGGTAAACTTGAGAACCATTACTTTTTTATGCTATGAAGACAAGTGAGGAAAGACTGAATTGGCTTAAGAGGCAGTACGAGGATAGGCGCAGAAACTAGAGCTTATTTATGAGTATCCTTTTCCTTTGTGTTGTACCTTAATATTTGAACCTATGCATGTGTTGAACCTTAATAATTCGAGCAATCTTGAGAACTATGGTCATGTAACATTTCAATTATTTCATTGTTAGCATAATCTCTATTATATGCATGTGTTGTTCGTATTTGCCATATGGTGTTCCGTTCATACTTATTGATTTCTCATATTTTAATTATACACGAATGTGTTGTCTGTCACTTACTCCATGTTTTCATTCTTTTATATGAGTACAACAAGTGAGAGTGATGCTGAAAATGATGCTGAAAGTGATGTTGGGTCCAGCTCAACAGTGGGCAATTCAAGGAGGTGTAGGTTGCAACAGGACATGTATACCGCATTTGTTGCTACCTAAAGAAGAAAGCAAGGAAGAAACCATTACTTACCGGACAGGGTCTTTGAAATTTTGGGTGATTCAAAAGATTGCTACAAAATGTTTAGAATGCATAGACCTTGTTTTGATGCATTGCATGATAGTTTGGTAGAAAACTATGGGTTGAAGGGAATAAGGGACATGTGTTCAGAAGAGGCCCTTGGGATGTTTCTGTGGATAGTTGGTAAACCTCAGTCTGTAAGTGAAATACATAATCGCTTCAAGAGATCTACAAAGACAATCAACAGGAAGTTTGAGGAGGTATTGCAATGTCTGAATGACTTAGCTGGAGATATAATTATACCTGCTGATCCACATTTTAGCACTGTGCACGAGGGACTACACGACTCTAGATTTTCACCTTATTTCAACAATTGCATAGGTGCAATTGATGGGACGCATATACCAGTTGTTATACCATGTGTTGAGATGGCTAACCATGTCAGTCGCCACGGATATCCAACACAGAATGTTATGGCTGTTTGTGATTTCAATATGAGATTCACCTCCATAGGTACTGGATGGCCAAGATCAATACATGACACCAGAATTTTTAAGGACATATTGGATAAGTATGCACAAAGGTTTCCTCATTCTCCTATATGTATATCATTTACTTGCTAAAACCAATTTAGGTTACTATTTCCATTCTCTTTTACTAACACATGTATTATTTAGGAAAATACTATCTATTTGATTCAGGTTATCCCAATCAAATTAGATATCTAGCACCATATAGAGGCCAGAAGTACTATCTACCGGAGTTTCGACAAGGTCGAGAGCTTACTAGGAAAAAGTAAATCTTTAATCATGCTCATTCATCTATTCGCAATGTCATCGAACGTACCTTTGACGTGTTGAAGCAGAAATGGCGCATCTTAGGCGGCGTGCCAAGTTACCCAACGAAGAAGCAAACATGGATTATTGTCACATGTATGGCGCTCCTTAGTTACATTAGGAATAGTCGGTTGTTTGACCTACACTTCTATAGGTGTGATCATGACGAGAACTACATTCCTCCGGGGCATGTGGTGCCAATATCTGGGAGCAATGGTGGCAATGCTTTAGGAAGTAATGATGTAGACATGACCATCACTCGTGAAATTATTGCTTGTGCTTTGATGGCGGCAAGAAGATAGGTACCTTATAAAGTAGACATGATTATCTTTTGGGTTGCAGTGTTGCATTATATTTTAAATTAAATTAGACCTTAATCATGTATTGCAATGTTGAATTAGCTTCTATAGAAATCACATCATATAGTACTAAATCAGGCTTATTCAGCACTTGACATCATTTTCAATAGTCAGGGGTATTTCAGACATTTCAGACTTTCAGCCAACAGTTCCAGCTGTCAAACACGCCCAAAAGCAACCTTCCCAAACGGCTCAGCTGTTTCTCCGCCAGCTGCTTCTACTAGCTACTTCTCAGGATGGATCAGTTCCAACTGTTATCAGAAAGCTGTAGCCCAAACAAACACAGCCTTATAGTGGTGCTTTTATGCGATTGTTTGGAGCGAAGTGAAATCTTATTTGCGATTTGTGCCAAAATTTGATCTTTAAACTTGCCTCCAAAACTTTCGTCAAAAAAACTTGCCTCCAAAACCAATTGCTCACTGAAATCTGTACTATGGCATGGAGGGAACATACAACCGGGCGTGCAGCATTCAGTTAAAAAAAAAGAGCACGCATCATTCATTTAGAAAAAAAATGCATGCAGCATTAATTGGAGGCGTGTACGAAGCAATCAAGCACTGGGCAAAAGCATGCGTACATGCGCATTAACGTTGGCAAAGCTGGTTGTTTACCGGAGGTATTTTTTTTCTTTGATCAAGGGTAACATGATCTATTTTTAACTCAGTTAATATTCTTTTTATCTGTGCACACAATGTGCTACGAATAGATATAATGAAATAGAGGGAATAAAATGGATCATAGCAGTAGCTGGAGCAACACGGAGACTACAACGGCGTGGACAGTGGGTCACAAGGTCAAACAGTCAATAAACTAAATAACTGAAGTATTGTGGGGCGTAATCAATTGAAGTCAGCTTAACGGATTGTGGATAGCGGGTTGATATTCTGAACCCTACGTTCTAATATTGGAAATTAGAAAGAGCACTCATAATTTTGTGCTAATCATCCATATTTCTAGATCTATCTCTAACCACCTTAGTCAGATATAATATTGTGAATTATTGGAGCTAATCATGACAAAATGGCAAATGAATTCTGGTGCACAACATAAGTTCAGGCTTCAGACTCGCTACGTTTCATAAGGTTTTAGTCCGAAGTGGAGAGGTTTTGTCCAATCAACTAACCTAGCACTTCATATACCTTCGCCCTGGATTTTCGTCACTCCACGAGATCCACATGGCCGCCTTCTCCGGTATCGCGCACTTGCAACGCACTGGCGGGTCATACTCCAGTGGCGGCTTGCGGTACGGTACGGGCGAGGTGGAGTAAGTGCGGCCGCGGTGTTGAGAAGAAGATACCGACGAGCGTGACGGGCTTGAGCTCCATGAAGTCGACATCTCCCTTGGTGGGCAATCTTCGTCTGCGGCTAGTCGCCGTCCGCGCCAGATTGAAGCTAGGGTTCCTAATCGAGTCGAGTAGAGAGTGGGGGATTTTGACTCACCAAAGCGTTGCCTAAAAGCCTTAAACAGGTGGGAGTGACTAGGATGGGATTACGTGGAAGATCAGGTGGCTTACAGGGATAAAACCGCTTCACTCTGGACTAAAACCGGGTTTGACTGCGATCAGACCAGGTCAGGGATGACATCTGCCTGGTTTTTGAAGTTTAGGGACAAATAGCGCGACAGATGAAAGTTCAAGGACGAAAGCCACATTCTACCGATAGTTCAGAGATGAAAAACACAGATGAAAGTTCAAGGACGAAAGCCACACTCTACCGATAGTTTAGGGATAAAATACACATTTTTCCCCTTTTATTTTACTGAAACAGGGATGATCGGTCTAGCTTGCAATAGCAGTCCGACAAGCGCAATTGTGGCTGCAACATTCCATCCGCTATTTGAGAACACTACACTAAATCAGTAGTGGCTACAGCATGCTGCCACAATTACGGCCACTACAACCGCTATTTAGTACCTTCTCAATGGTAGTCAGGACTCGACACCAGTTCACCTCTACTCTATAGGTGCGGCGTTAACTTCACCATATCCCACCATAATCACTACAGGATGGCCATGCTTACTAGCAAAAACATGTAAAGGCATCTAGGGTGCCCAGAAACGGTGTTGCCTCGAAACGAAGACCCACAAACTGCCTTTAACCTTAAGCGCAAAACGCTACAGTATTTGTTTTCTACGGTGGGGCCCAAGATTGAACTAATTTAAAAGGAAAAATAATTCCTGTCTCATCTCAGTTCAATTGATCATTTCCTATAAATCTATGTATACGTGCATTAAGTGCATTCAGGTGAACAAGAAAAAAGATACTTCATTATTAACACATACAAGTTCAGATCTGTAGTGTCGTGTATCTGAAGCCCGGGACAAAGACTTCTCTAATGTCTGAACGATAAATTGAGCTAAACAAACTAATTTTACCTGAAAATAGCTTAGCTGAAGTTTGCAGAGCTCTTGTAATCTGTAACGATTCAAAATTTTCACTGGGCCTTTTTCTTTTCTTTCTCTTAGCCCAACTCCGAAATCCCGATCCACTCAGCCCACCATCTCCTCCGCCTTCTCCACCCCGTCGCCGTTCTCTCGCCGCCGCCCCTGATCTGCTCCGACGCAACCCCGGCGACCCTCGGGTCTCGTTCCACCACCGAAGAACACCTCCCGAAGCGCCTTTCCACGCGTCGCCCCTCCCCATCGTTCGCCCCGCCACCTCGCCCTCCTCTACAGCGCCGCCGTCGCATCACGCCGGCCACGCCAACCGTCGAGCACCGCTCCGTACCTGACGCCGCAGCAACCGAGGCCAACGGAGTCTTCCCGACGAGCCCGCCTGGCACCTTCTCCGGCCATCCATCCCTCTCCCCGCCGGCTATAAATAGGGCAATGCCCTCACCCGTGCGCCCCTTTCTCCTCACCTGCGCACCCGAGCAACCCCACACTCACTCAAGCCTCCCATCGCGTTCCCGAGCTTCTCAGCCACCTCCCCATTCCCTCCGCTGCCGACCGCCTTGCCGCTTTCTTCTTCGGCACCGGCGAGGTAAAACCCGAAGCTCCCCTCCCGCCGCCACCTCTCTTTCCCACGGCAACCCCACCGTTTTTCTTCAAAAATGGAACCAACACTCCCCCTAGATCCTCCCCGAGCCTCCAATTCCGGCCAACAGCCCTCACCGGCGATCAATTGACCCCTCCCGTCGCCGGCGGCCGCCCTCCTCTGTTTCCCCTGCCCTAATCCCCAATCGGGCACCGGCTCGATTTCAAATCGAGCCGAGCCGATCCCTGAGCCGAGCCCCGAGCCGATCACCCCGAACGGCTCGAGCCCAAGCCGAGCCATTCGGCTTCCCCTTCCCAGGCCAGCTCGGCTACCAAATGGGCCGGCCCAATTCCCCCTCGGGCCAAGCCCATTAGCCAAAAGAAATCCTTTTCTTTTTCTTTTTCTTTTTTTGCTGGCCCAAATCCAAACCCAATCCAAGCCCTAACCCATGTCCAATTGGACCCAAGTCCAATCCAGCCCATTGGGCCCGAAACCCTAAAAACACTATTATATACCATTTTAATCGTTTCGACGCCACGATTCCAAATTCCCACACTATAAATCCAAATTCCTACTTTTTAACACCCAAAACCCACAAATACCCCTTTATGCCACTCACGTCCCAATCCTTTGTTTAAAACCCTAATCCGTACCTACATTCCCTTTTATCCTTTTAATATCTTGGTTCCAACCTCCCAAACACCCCACCTCTTATTTTTAGTATTATTTATCTATTTAATTTACATTTTGCTCCCAGCTCGCATTCGTCGAGCCCGGACATCTGAATAATTGTCTGTTTGGATCTTTTTGCAATTAGGGAACGATAGTGGGGATCTAGCGCTAGACAAGGACGCTGAAGGTGAAGGACTTCCAGAAGAACCCGAACCAGTAGACCTCGGTGCAGGAGGCAAGTCACTTTCCTTGTTCATGTTGAACCCACATACCATTTTATTTATAGTATTAATAGTTTAGTTACTATTTTCTGCACATTAATTTCTTATTACGTTATCTTTGAATGACATGATTACTTAGTTACTACCTACCACCCTCACGGCCCAGTTAACTTTTGTTGGCCATATTCACCTCGAAAACTATAGAATAGAAATAAGTTACGGAAATTCCCTGACATGAGCTAAGGGATAAGTAGTTTTCAAGAAACAAATAACCCTAGTATAAGTCTAGTATAGATACACTAAAAAGAGGACTTGACAACAAAGGGAGATAAGGAAGATGGGACCCTCATGTATTGAGTATGCCCCATATATCACTCATGGAGTAAGGACAGTCAAGAGGACTACCCTACTTAGGGCAGTTATAAGGTAAAATTCTTGTGCTTGGTGGTAAACATAGAATCCGCTCAACCACATGTTTAACATGTTTAACGTGTTAAACCTGGCTTAGAAAGTCTGCTCTGTCCACTGAACAACTACAGACCAGCTTGCCATTCCAATTGTTTGGAAGGCCCGCAGTAGCAAAGAAAGTGATAAACCATGTATTGGACAATCACAACTGGAACCCACCCAACTCCTGGATTGCGAAGTTGGCACTGGCCCGTCGACTCCCAGGAGAAAGGTGATATAGTGTTCTTGGGTAGAACTTCAGAAGATAGAACAGATAAAAAGTCTTGTTATCTTACCTTAGTCGACACACCACCGCGAGTGTGTAACTCTCGAATGACTATTGAAGGTGTAGATATCATGTGGGTAAAGCTGAGCAACTCTGCAGAGTTAAGACTAAAAGTATTCGGATACACCGTGCTTCCGGTTAATGAAGCTATGTTTAGAATTAGTCCCCGAAGTAAAGCACAAGTGGGACCTGTTAATGTTTATTCAACTCCAACTTCAATCCGCCAAAGTCGTTAAGATAAAAGAATTCATTAACAAATATTCTAATGAGAAAGATTTAAAACTATTAAGGTGAAGTTAGGATCATGCATCCACCAGAAATTAAACTACATAACACCCCTCGTGAAATCCCGAGCATGTAAATATTTAGTAAATGTTCCCAACTGTGACTTGCTGAGTACTCCGTGTACTCATTACTGCACCTACCCCCACAGATACATCAGAAGAAGATCAATATAGAGACGAGGAACAAATTGATGGTGATGAATATGAATTCTAGGTCTTATCCGCGCTCGAGGCGCCTGTGGTAGAAGTTCCTTTTGTAATGTATGTTTTGGGCTCACTCGCCTCAGTCTAATGTAAAGATAAACCACTACTAAACTTATTTTACCGTTCTGTAATATATTTTGGACGTTTATCGATATGCTGGTAATGTATCAACTCTGTGACCTGCGGCTGAGAAACATCCTGGGCAGTCGTGGGCGACACATAGCGACCCTGAATTTTGGGGTCGTTACAGAGTGGTATCAGAGCCAGCCTTGACCGTAGGATAAGACCCTAAGGTAGGATGGTTTAAGGACGATGTTTTCAAAAATCTATTTATAAAATAAAAGATCATGAAAAATAAGCATTATTGCTGTTCTTTTCTAATCCTTATTATCTTATCTTTTTGAAAATTTTAATTCTTGATAAAAAGAAAAAAAAAGATTTTCTATTCTTTGCTAAACTTCAAAATTTCGTTATAGGATGGTGCATTTGTATTATACCGATCCTAGACAACTCGGTGGATGGGCAGCACTGCTATGGAGGATGTTAGAATATCTTAATGTGCCACGCCGAGATCTTCCATATTTCCATGCCAGAAACATTATAGTCCAAGGAAGATTTCACCAATGGAAAGGATGGGTCAACTTGAAGCTATCTGGAGAACGTTTTACATTCATGGGATATAGACCAGGGGAAGATGACGCAAGACAGGATGCCGCAAGAAGAGCAGTTCTTTTCCTTCGTCGACGGTATGATCCAATCTTCTGCTACTCCCAGTTCCGTCTTATTCCACAAGAAAATGAAGATGGTACTAGTATCCTGGTACCCATGCCGGACAATGATAATGAAGAGACAGAGATAGAAGCGGTACGCCATATTGTTTCTACTGAAGTACTCTATGAGGCACTACGGACAGACTATCTAGAGGTTAGCACTGAGCTGCTTCGAGTGCAAGAAGATAACAGAATACTCCAAGCTGAGCTGACTAGGAGACAACGCGTTGAAGATGGAGAAGAATCTTCATGCGGAGAGACGCCAAGAACTCCAGTCCATATGCCAAATTTTACCTCACCTTGCAGCGGCGATCAGTCCCAAGGGTTAGGAGCAAGGCAGCGTTTGGTAGCAAGACCTCGAGAGTATTTGAGGAACTTTATTCTTAGGCCTGTTGATAGTAGTGTCGCACCTCCGGTAGAACAAACTCCACCCCAGAACCCAGTACCCCAAGATGATGAAGGAGAAGAACCAATGGAGCGTGTATGGTATGCATCTAGCAACCCACCATCGGACGAGGAGTAAAGAAGGAAAAGAATAGTTAATGTATAAAGTATAAGCTGTCAAGTAATGTAGTTAGAAATAATGCTAGTATGTAGGTAGAGTTTGGCCATGTTAGTAGACGCTACTTTTGGATGTGTATGAGTGTGAAAGGGTTGTAGCCTACACCCTAAGAGGTGCATGTACAACTCATGTTTGTAAAAATCTATGTCTATGTGAAATATAATAAAACTAGTTTGAGTCCTGTATAAAATAATCCTCGTCTACTCTCCTCATGAATTCTCTTACCCTTCCTCATTTCAAAACTTATTAAAAAAAAATTATATATATATAAGACCCTCACCCGATTTTACATTTTGAAAATTGTGCAGGAGTAAAATCCTAAAATAAACAGAATGATGGGAACCCGATCCCAGGGCACTAGAAATGACAGCACTAGAAATGACAGCAATGGGGAAAGAGAACAAAACAGAGGGACACCAGGAATGGCAGAGGTATTGGCAGCTATGGAGAGAAGCAGGCAACAAGCAGAAGCAAACCAGACAAAAATGATGGAAACACAAGCAAAGATGCTAGAATTTATTGCAGCTAAACTAGCAAATCCTACATCAGGAACGGTGGCAGAACAAGAAAATGGTGGAAAAAGTAAATGGGGTGACTTTCAGAAAACCCACCCACCTACATTTTCAAGCTCCGTAGAACCATTAGATGCTGACGATTGGTTAAGAGATGTGGGACGAAAATTGGAAACCATACAGTGCACAGATAAGGAAAAAGTCTTATTTGCTTCACATCAACTACAAGGACCAGCATCATCATGGTGGATAAATTATCAAGAAGTACATCCAAGAAAGGAGAACATTACTTGGAGAGAGTTTTCTGATGAATTTCGCAAGGTACACATCCCGTCAGGGATATTTGCACTTAAACGACGAGAATTTCTTGATTTGAAACAAGGAAATCGGACTATACTGGAATATCTGCACCAATTTAACTACCTGGCTAGATATGCCACAGAAGATGTTAATACAGAAAAGAAGAAGATGGATCAATTTGAACATGGATTACAGTCGTCACTCAAATATCATATCTCTTCTCAAGTATATCCTGATTTTCAGACTATGATTGATAGCCTGCTGAAATCAGAATCCACAAGGAACAATTTAGAAGAAACCAGAAAAAGGAAGACTCGTCAGTTTAGCAACCATTCCAATGCCCCACGAGTAAAGACATGGATCCCTACGACCTCTGGGATACAACAGAAAGTGGTGCCTACCCCTGTGTCCAAACCACGAAATCCAACTTCACAAGCTCGACCTGGGTGTTTTAAATGTGGAGGTAATCATTTTCATAGAGAATGCCCTTATAGTAACGCAGCATGTTTCCACTGTGGGGATGCAGCTCATCTTAGAAATATGTGTCCAAGGAAACACTTACCATCTGAAGTTGCAAAGGCTCAGGTTAAGAATCAACAGAATGTCAATAGGACAAATCAACAAAACCCTGCTGGAAGGGAGAAGGGAATGTTAAACTTTGGTGGACAAAATAAAAGGGAGAACTACCAGAAGATGAACAAAGGAAAGCCGACCCCCACGACAAATCAAGGGCGTGTCAATTATGTTACTGCTGAAGGGGTTACGGATGCTACGGACGTCATAATAGGTATGTTCTTGATTCATTCAAGACCCTCTCTAATATTATTCGACCCTGGAGCTTCCCATTCATTCCTCTCTTTAGAATTTGCCATGAAAAACCAGATACCATTTTCTTCTTTAGAAGATCCCTACACAATTGAATCACCTGGGGCTAGAATGAAAGCCCAATACAGAAGCAATGGAATAGAGATAGAAATTAGAGGAGAAAAATTTAAGACAGATTTACTACTCCTAGAAATAAAGGGATTAGATGTTATATTAGGAATGGATTGGTTATCCCAGCATAAAGCAAGAATGGATTGTGAGAAAAAGACCGTGACTATCTTAAGTGACGAGAATCATTGGATACAAGTAAGCTCTAATCATGCCATATTAGAAGAGCAAAAGAAGAGAATCTACAGTCTAGCTGTGGAGGGAATAATACAAGTACCAATAGTAAAGGAATACCCAGATGTATTCCCGGAGGACCTACCTGGAGAACCACCAGACCGAGAAATAGAATTTACAATAGAATTACTACCTGGAACTAAGCCAATTACCAAACGACCTTACCGTATGTCCAGAGACGAATTGGAGGAACTTAGGAAACAGATAGATGATCTGTTAGAAAAGAAATTTATACAACCTAGTATATCACCATGGGCAGCACCCGTCTTATTTGCCAAAAAGAAGGATGGAGGACTACGAATGTGTGTAGATTACCGAGCATTGAATGCAGTCACTATCAAAAATAAATATCCGCTTCCAAGGATAAATGATTTATTTGACCAGTTAAAGGATGCAAAAGTATTTTCAAAAATAGATCTGAGGTCAGGATACCACCAATTGAAGATTCGCCCTCAGGATCGACAAAAGACTGCATTCACTACTAGATATGGATTATATGAATTCACAGTAGTACCATTTGGATTAACTAATGCTCCGGCATTTTTCATGAATCTAATGAACAAGGTGCTAATGGACTATCTGGACAAGTTTGTAGTAGTATTCGTGGATGACATTCTGGTTTATTCTAGTAGTCAGAAGGACCATGAACAACATCTAAGATTTGTATTGACAAGGCTTAGAGGACATCAGCTATATGCAAAATTTTCTAAGTGTGAATTTTGGACAAAGGAGATTGCCTTTCTAGGCCATATTATCAGCGAAGAAGGAGTTAAAGTGGACCCTGAAAAGGTGAAAGCAGTATTGGAATGGAAGCCACCAACCACGATAACGGAAGTTAGAAGTTTTCTAGGATTGGCTGGCTATTATAGAAGATTTATAGAAGGATTTTCAAAAATATCAAGACCCCTCACGCAATTATTAAAGAAGGATCAACCATTCGAGTGGACCAGCAAGTGCGAAAAGAGTTTTCAAGAATTGAAAGCTAGATTAACCACTACCCCTGTACTCACACTACCTAATACCCGAAAAGACTTCCAGATATATTGTGACGCATCTAAACAAGGAATAGGATGTGTACTCATGCAAGATGGAAAGGTAGTGGCTTACGCCTCACGACAACTCAAACCTCATGAGAGAAATTACCCCACACATGACTTGGAATTGGCAGCCGTAGTGCATGCCCTAAAAATCTGGAGGCATTATTTGCTAGGAAATAAGTGTCAGCTATTTTCTGACCATAAGAATCTAAAGTACATCTTCACCCAACCAGACCTTAATTTGAGACAACGAAGATGGTTGGAATTGATAAATGACTACGACCTAGATATCCAGTATAAGCCAGGCAAAGCTAACATGGTTGCCGATGCATTGAGTCGAAAGATGTATCATAGCTCTGCAGCGATACAAAAGAAACAACCCGAGTTATGGTCAGAGATTCAAAAATTGAATTTAGAGATTGTAAAGGAAGGCTTTGCAGCAACACTGGAGATACGATCGATCTTAACAGAACAAATTAAAGAGGCTCAAGAAAGAGATGAAGACATACAGAAACTCAAGAATGGATTGCAAAAAGGCAACATACCAAATTTCTCCGTTGATGATCAAGGAATATTGTGGTTTCAGGATCGTTTATGTGTACCAAATAAGAAGGAAATAAAAGAATTAATTCTACAAGAAGCACATTCATCACAATTTTCTATGCACCCTGGTGGAACAAAGATGTATCAAGATTTAAAGAGAAAATTCTGGTGGAGCAATATGAAAAGAGAGATAGCCGAGTATATAGCACTTTGTGATGTATGTCAACAGGTGAAAGCAAGTCATCAAAAACCAGCCGGACTACTTCAACCCTTACCTATACCAGAATGGAAGTGGGAAGAGATTGGTATGGACTTTATCACCGGACTTCCGAAAACACAGATCGGATATGACGCTATATGGGTTATTGTTGACAGACTAACCAAAGTGGCACACTTCCTGCCAATAAAACAAACCTATGGTAAAAATAAGTTAGCCGAACTCTATCTGACAAGGATAGTAGTTCTACATGGAATTCCTAAAAGGATAGTCTCTGATAGAGGACCACAATTCACATCAAAGTTCTGGGAGAAATTACATGAAGCAATGGGGACAGACTTAGCCTTTAGCACGGCCTATCATCCACAGACCGGAGGACAAACTGAAAGAGTAAACCAAATACTAGAAGACATGTTAAGATCATGTGCCCTAGTGTATGGAGCAGCATGGGACACCTGCCTACCATTTGCAGAATTCTCATATAACAACAGCTATCAAGCAAGTATTGAGATGGCACCATTTGAAGCCTTATACGGAAGAGAATGTCGAACACCACTAAATTGGACTGACACTGGTGAAAAGCAATTATATGGGCCGCAGATTGTTCAAGACGCCGAAGCCCATGTAAAGATAATCAGGGAGAAATTAAAGACAGCCCAAGCTCGTCAAAAGCAGTATGCAGATAAGAATCGACTAGACTTTAGTTTTGAAGAAGGAGATTACGTTTACCTTAAGGTCACACCGTTCAAGGCAGTTCGTAGATTTCAAACAAAAGGAAAACTAGCACCAAGATATGTTGGACCATTTAAAATAACGAAGAGAATCGGAGAAGTGGCATATAAACTCGAATTGGACCCAAAGCTCAAAAGGATACATGATGTATTCCATATATCACAACTTCGGAAATGTATACAACCTTCAGAAAAAAAAGTATCTCTAGACGAGATAGATATTCAAGATGACTTGACATACCAGGAAGAGCCAATCAAGATTATTGAAACAACAGAGCGGCAGCTGAGAAATCGAAGTGTCAAGTTTTGCCGAGTCCTTTGGAAAAATCATACAGAACAAGAAGCTACATGGGAAAAAGAATCAGATCTACAACGAGACTATCCACACTTATTTTCCAAGTAAGATAAATCTCGAGGACGAGATTTTTTTTAAGGGGGGGAGGATGTAACGATTCAAAATTTTCACTGGGCCTTTTTCTTTTCTTTCTCTTAGCCCAACTCCGAAATCCCGATCCACTCAGCCCACCATCTCCTCCGCCTTCTCCACCCCGTCGCCGTTCTCTCGCCGCCGCCCCTGATCTGCTCCGACGCAACCCCGGCGACCCTCGGGTCTCGTTCCACCACCGAAGAACACCTCCCGAAGCGCCTTTCCACGCGTCGCCCCTCCCCATCGTTCGCCCCGCCACCTCGCCCTCCTCTACAGCGCCGCCGTCGCATCACGCCGGCCACGCCAACCGTCGAGCACCGCTCCGTACCTGACGCCGCAGCAACCGAGGCCAACGGAGTCTTCCCGACGAGCCCGCCTGGCACCTTCTCCGGCCATCCATCCCTCTCCCCGCCGGCTATAAATAGGGCAATGCCCTCACCCGTGCGCCCCTTTCTCCTCACCTGCGCACCCGAGCAACCCCACACTCACTCAAGCCTCCCATCGCGTTCCCGAGCTTCTCAGCCACCTCCCCATTCCCTCCGCTGCCGACCGCCTTGCCGCTTTCTTCTTCGGCACCGGCGAGGTAAAACCCGAAGCTCCCCTCCCGCCGCCACCTCTCTTTCCCACGGCAACCCCACCGTTTTTCTTCAAAAATGGAACCAACACTCCCCCTAGATCCTCCCCGAGCCTCCAATTCCGGCCAACAGCCCTCACCGGCGATCAATTGACCCCTCCCGTCGCCGGCGGCCGCCCTCCTCTGTTTCCCCTGCCCTAATCCCCAATCGGGCACCGGCTCGATTTCAAATCGAGCCGAGCCGATCCCTGAGCCGAGCCCCGAGCCGATCACCCCGAACGGCTCGAGCCCAAGCCGAGCCATTCGGCTTCCCCTTCCCAGGCCAGCTCGGCTACCAAATGGGCCGGCCCAATTCCCCCTCGGGCCAAGCCCATTAGCCAAAAGAAATCCTTTTCTTTTTCTTTTTCTTTTTTTGCTGGCCCAAATCCAAACCCAATCCAAGCCCTAACCCATGTCCAATTGGACCCAAGTCCAATCCAGCCCATTGGGCCCGAAACCCTAAAAACACTATTATATACCATTTAATCGTTTCGACGCCACGATTCCAAATTCCCACACTATAAATCCAAATTCCTACTTTTTAACACCCAAAACCCACAAATACCCCTTTATGCCACTCACGTCCCAATCCTTTGTTTAAAACCCTAATCCGTACCTACATTCCCTTTTATCCTTTTAATATCTTGGTTCCAACCTCCCAAACACCCCACCTCTTATTTTTAGTATTATTTATCTATTTAATTTACATTTTGCTCCCAGCTCGCATTCGTCGAGCCCGGACATCTGAATAATTGTCTGTTTGGATCTTTTTGCAATTAGGGAACGATAGTGGGGATCTAGCGCTAGACAAGGACGCTGAAGGTGAAGGACTTCCAGAAGAACCCGAACCAGTAGACCTCGGTGCAGGAGGCAAGTCACTTTCCTTGTTCATGTTGAACCCACATACCATTTTATTTATAGTATTAATAGTTTAGTTACTATTTTCTGCACATTAATTTCTTATTACGTTATCTTTGAATGACATGATTACTTAGTTACTACCTACCACCCTCACGGCCCAGTTAACTTTTGTTGGCCATATTCACCTCGAAAACTATAGAATAGAAATAAGTTACGGAAATTCCCTGACATGAGCTAAGGGATAAGTAGTTTTCAAGAAACAAATAACCCTAGTATAAGTCTAGTATAGATACACTAAAAAGAGGACTTGACAACAAAGGGAGATAAGGAAGATGGGACCCTCATGTATTGAGTATGCCCCATATATCACTCATGGAGTAAGGACAGTCAAGAGGACTACCCTACTTAGGGCAGTTATAAGGTAAAATTCTTGTGCTTGGTGGTAAACATAGAATCCGCTCAACCACATGTTTAACATGTTTAACGTGTTAAACCTGGCTTAGAAAGTCTGCTCTGTCCACTGAACAACTACAGACCAGCTTGCCATTCCAATTGTTTGGAAGGCCCGCAGTAGCAAAGAAAGTGATAAACCATGTATTGGACAATCACAACTGGAACCCACCCAACTCCTGGATTGCGAAGTTGGCACTGGCCCGTCGACTCCCAGGAGAAAGGTGATATAGTGTTCTTGGGTAGAACTTCAGAAGATAGAACAGATAAAAAGTCTTGTTATCTTACCTTAGTCGACACACCACCGCGAGTGTGTAACTCTCGAATGACTATTGAAGGTGTAGATATCATGTGGGTAAAGCTGAGCAACTCTGCAGAGTTAAGACTAAAAGTATTCGGATACACCGTGCTTCCGGTTAATGAAGCTATGTTTAGAATTAGTCCCCGAAGTAAAGCACAAGTGGGACCTGTTAATGTTTATTCAACTCCAACTTCAATCCGCCAAAGTCGTTAAGATAAAAGAATTCATTAACAAATATTCTAATGAGAAAGATTTAAAACTATTAAGGTGAAGTTAGGATCATGCATCCACCAGAAATTAAACTACATAACACCCCTCGTGAAATCCCGAGCATGTAAATATTTAGTAAATGTTCCCAACTGTGACTTGCTGAGTACTCCGTGTACTCATTACTGCACCTACCCCCACAGATACATCAGAAGAAGATCAATATAGAGACGAGGAACAAATTGATGGTGATGAATATGAATTCTAGGTCTTATCCGCGCTCGAGGCGCCTGTGGTAGAAGTTCCTTTTGTAATGTATGTTTTGGGCTCACTCGCCTCAGTCTAATGTAAAGATAAACCACTACTAAACTTATTTTACCGTTCTGTAATATATTTTGGACGTTTATCGATATGCTGGTAATGTATCAACTCTGTGACCTGCGGCTGAGAAACATCCTGGGCAGTCGTGGGCGACACATAGCGACCCTGAATTTTGGGGTCGTTACATAATCTAACAAGAGATTGTAAAGACCAAACCTTTTCTGCACAACTGAGAATAGCCAATTCATGCTTTTATGGCATATCATGCTTAACTTGGCATATCATTTATGGCTGTTTACGAACTAAATCGACAATATCCAGCCAAGGTTTTTATTTCAGCTATCACAAAGTTGGCTCGAAGAAGAACAAGCTACTTCTGATACAAAACTAATTTACTCCCTCCATCCAGAAATATAAGACATATTTTGACTATCTGAGTTCAAGTTTTGATTGTAAATTTCTTCTATAATATTCATTCATAGTTATCAAATCACAATTACAAGAAAGTGCTTTTGGATATAAATCCAATGGTATCAACTTTGTGTCACACAACCAACTTATTAGATTTATTGTTGGTCAAACTTTGAATTTTGACAATCGAAATACGCCTTATATATCCGAACAGAGAAAGTAGAAAACCCAGTCTACTAGCTGACATATGAAGGAAACAAATATTGGGTTGATGAGTTCGAACAAAAGGATTATTTGCTTAGAAGAAGGAAAGTTGGCTGTGAGAATGATTTATCGACACGTAGTCTTTCCTAGGACCATTCCAACAGGATGCTCAGAGGTGGGTGGAGAAAAAGCTCAAAAGGCATACTTCCTGCGCTTTCAGAGGATCTAAATCAGTCTTCATCATTTCGCTTTTCAAAGCCCCTCGCAATAAATATGTAAATTCGTTTCGCAGAAATTAAGAGATTTTCGATCACCTCGAAAGAAAATGAGTTCGATCAGCAACACCGGTCTCCGCAGCACCAGGATAAAGACCTTCTTTTTACCCATAACCTTTCTCTGCAGCATTGGAACCAAGATCGGGCTTGGCATAGTTACGAGGTTCCCGTTCTATTTAACTAACACTAACTGAAGCTAACCGGAAGCTTTCTTCTCATGCGACTCTTGGATCGAAAAGAGGCTGCTGGACTGGACCACGGCTGAAACTGCCAGGCACGGACTAAAAGCTGGGCTCAGGGATTCCCGAGTCAAACGACTACCATACATAGCATAGAGCTGGAAGCTGCACTAGTGTACAGAGAAGACTGGATGTGAACACGAAACTTTACAGGAAGAAGAATCGCCCCACTTTCCCTCTTGGAAGGAGCATAGCGCTGTAACACCTCTAAAGAGGAAGAGGGTGTAATGCCTTAAAGATCTCATTTTTGATTATGATTACTCTAAACTAAAGAAGCGACGGGCCCTTCTTGAGTGAGGAAGGAACTGATTTCCGATTTTCGGGAATTGAATCCGGTGCTAATTTTTGGTATAGAATTGGACAAGCAACTTCTTTGCCGAAACTACTACTTCAAAGAACTCCCTTTTCTTGACAATCCCCCTTCTCTCGAGCTTCAGCTTGACCAGAATGAACTCCTATTTGGCCTATTAGAGTCAGCTCCATACCTGACGACTCCCCTCCCTCAAAGAAGGACCTCTTTCGCCTAAGCTTGACTTGAAATACCAAGTCTTTGTCCCTAATCAATGCATCCAGTAGGTCGGTATTCTCTGTACCATAACTCCTCTTTTCCCTACTGAGATAGATGCATGATTGTTCAGGAGTACCCTGGCCGATCAAGGAGTCTACTTTCTTGCTTACCTACCCAAGTCGGCAACTTCCTTTGATGAGTCACATCCCTCCTTTTTGGCCTATCGAGTTCCGCTAAGACCTCTTTGACTTATTACGCCTTAACCTACCTGGTACTAGGACTCATTGTGGAAATCCCATAGGCCTATCCTCCTTGGGCTTATCCCCTAACTACTTCCACGGAACCATAGTCAAGGTGGTTGACCTACTTCCTCAGGTTGGAATCCTCCGTTTTGGAATACTTTACCTCAAATCCACCTCTAAGGAACGATTCAGATAAATTAGCACATTATTTTATGCATATTGAGATTTAGTGTAACAACCCAGTTTTCTCGGTACTTTAAAACCTCTTAATTATCTTTAATTAAGAGAAAAAATTGTGTATTTACATGAATTAATAAGCTTAGTATGGACTTTCATAAATTTGCAGGATTTAATTTGGTCTAATTTGAATTTTATTTGAACTTTAGGACCCATCACTATTTCTTTTCCCCTCACTTTTTCTTTCTTTTCCCCTTACCTTTTTCCCTCCTTCCTTTCCTTCCTCCTTTTTCTTTCCTGCTACGCCTTGCCGCAGCAACATTTCCTACTGCCGCGACAGGTCCCCTGTGCCACACCCCCTGCTGCAATAGCTTCCAGTCATGCCACACTCTGCCGCGGCATCCAAATCTGCTGCTGTGGCAGCTGCTACCAAAGTACCTTTCATGCTTGCCGTGGTAGCAAAAAGATTGAAAACCGCGACAATGACTCTTATCTGTTTGTCACCACATCTCTACTGTGACAACAAAAACAACCAAAAACCTTGCTACGATAGCTCTGCACCATGACTGTTTTGTCTGTTTCTCTCTGTTGATCGATCTAACCATAATTTCTTTGACTTGGACCACTTCGGCAAGCTTAGTAGAGTTCTTTGACACCTATCTACAATATCATCTACCAAAATAGGTTCAAACCCTAACTCTAGCACCTCTGCCCCTCCGACCCTAATCTTTCCGAAATCCTAATTTCTTCCTCGATGCTCCGATTGAATACATTCTTTTTCCACCTCCTCCACCACTTCTATCTACACTTGTCTATCATATTTATTTCTACATTTGATTTTATCTGATCTTTTATTGGATTTGTTTCTTCTTTATTTGGACTTATTCTGAGTTATAGCATATATTAACGTGTAGACTCGAACATGCCGGAGGAGTGCCAGGAGCAACAAGAGGGAGAGTAACCAGAGAGCTTTAAGCAAGCAAAGTCACCTTTGATCATGTTGAATCCCATATTTCCAAACTATTACCTTTGATTGCAAAACTATTATTGCATGCATGTTAGCAAAATAGTAGTAGTTGGGGTAGTGAGCCTACTGTCGAGTTGTCATTACCTCCACTCATATGCAACCATTATGTTGTTACCGTACACCTAAAACCTAGGATGTGTTATCTAGAACCTCTTTAGTGCATGCTAGTGCTAATGACGATAACATGATTTGAGTCTATTCAACTTTAATAATTTTGATTAAGATCTCTAAGTATGATGCATCGAAGGGTTGATGATCATTACTTGATTTAACTTAATTTTGAGAGCACGATGTGATGATGTCTCTTTGATCCAGTTATTGGTACCAGTTTAGTTAATTTGTTAGAACTAGACTCAAACATGAACTTGTCAAGTTGGTTGATAGTCAACAATGAAGGACTGCTTGTGAGTACTTTTTTTTTCTCAGCAACAAAGGGTTGTTTGTGAGCAAATTTTATCCCTTTTGTTTATCCTTGATGGTTGGTGGAAGGTCTCGCTCGATGTCAACCTAAGAACTTAACATTCTAAACTTGGTTGAGCCTTACAGTGCAACCACAAGCACCGGTGTGTGACGGTCTTGGCCCACTAATATCAGGGATTACCAGTCACGTGCTGATGGAAAGGGTTATCAGGGTTAGTACCATGAGAACATATTTGTAAAAGCTTGCTGTGACTCCTAATTGGTACACTAGAGTGAGTATCGATAAAACAGATACATCAATCTTGTGGGTAAATTTGTACAACCTCTATAGAGTGTCAAAATTAATCGATTAGATTGCGGTCATGAACAAGCTCAGTCTAGCAAGCTGTTGGAGTAGCCACCTATGTTATAATTTTGTGATACCTTGTGGTATCGTTTGTAATTACTTTTGGTAGTTCGTGCTACCTTTGCTTTCCAGTTATTACTTTGGATCATTTGTAGTTTTGTCTACAAGTGTTGGGATAGGTCATGTGTTGGTCAATGATCAATATCTTACTAATGTTACTTTATGAACTTATTTACTTTATTTACAATTACTTGTTCGCTTTATGCAAATGAACCATAGTAGCCTTTCTTTGAAACCTTTGCATCATGAGTATTCAGTTACATCTCCTTGGTGACTTGAGGAGTACGTCATATACTCACCCTTGCTATAAACAATCATACAGAAGGAGCTACCACTCTTTTCCCCGAGGAGGACTACTTTGGAGAGTGTTAGGGTGCGTGTCTCGGTTAGATGCTTGTGAGACTAGTGGATGGGCTTATCTGCCAGAGTTTCCCTATTATTATCTTTTCCGTTGCATTAAACTTTGTAAATTGTGCCATAAGGTAAGACGTTTTCTATATCAAAAGTACAATGCTACTTGTTAGTCCGAGTATGGTTATGGTTATCTTCTTTGTCCGTGTGTGCACTAGTGTGATCCTAGACTGGTGCAGTGTACACAAAGGGTTCAGATTTTCAAATCCGCTTCTGATAGAGTTGGTATTAGATCCCTACTAATTGTAGTTGAACCCTTAGTTAGAATGGTCAGGTTCAAAAATTGTTTTCTAAAATTAAAAATGGACAAGAGCAAAGTTAAATTATTTCTTCTTCTCATGTGATCTTCTTTCTTCTTTATTAACTGCATGAGTATTTTCTTTACTCAAGTTGGATCCTTGCTGAATTTTACTTGTTGTAACGTAATGTCTCTTACCTTGTTTCTTGTCTAAGGTATAGTTGGTCTGCTGGTCAATCTCCTATATCGAGAGGCAAGGAGCCTATAGAGAGCGACTATGGGATGTGCTGTAATGGGTTGGACCATCGTGGCTCTCCTTCTTCCTTCCTGACAAGACTGCACTGACCTCACCACCGGCGATCATCACACTCCCTCCATCGACCTCCTCTACCTCAGCCACAAGTTCAGGACACCTCCCGATGAGGTCCTCGACCTAATGCGCCTGTTCCAACCCTATTTTTCTCTTTGTTTTGCTCACCTCGGTCATCCCCTATTCCAGCCACCATTGGTGATCACTAGATCAGCCCCTTCGGCGAGCTATCCGCTTCGGTGACCACTTAGATGAGTAGATAGTGATGCCCGAAGCAAAGCCCCTCAAAGAGCGTGTGAAGTTACCCACTGGATTGCGAGATAGGGCTTATGCCATCATGTTCTGCCACTCGAGACTGCCGGTATTGAGCCGTTAGGGGGATCTAGCAAGTGGGGCCCGACCGGGAGTTAGGATAGTTATAACCGTTACATTAGTCAGTAGCTGACATGCGGGTCACATGACAGTTATTTCTGTTAAATACTGATTAGGGTTTAATGAATAGATGACAGGTGGACTCCTTACTTAAATCGAATGGACTAATAAGAATGAGAAATAAAATAAAAACTGACACATGGGACCCCCTGTCATAGGCTTAGGAAACAAAAAGAAAAGAAAAATAAAATGAGAAGAGAGTGATAGATATGCCCAAAGGCCATTTGGACCGGTCAATTTTGACCAGGCCAAGCTGATTTTTGGTCCCACCTGTCATACTCTCTAGCTAGACTTCAACTGAGTCTAATTTTTATACATATATTTCCTTTATTTTATACATATATTTCCTTTACTAAGAAAAAGATATAAAAAGAGTAAAAATGTTTAAAACTTATATGTAGAAACTTCATATGAACTCCAAATGAGGTGATTCTTTTTTGTAAATTAATATTTTAGTCTATATAATTTAATGGTATAAATTTAGTTCATGTTAATGTTGTGGAAAATTTCTAAATTCCTAAAATGCCCTTAAACCCTAAAATTTGAATTCAAATCGTAAAAATTTCATATCTTTAGTTCTATAATTCCAAATTGGATAAAACCAATTGAATTAATTTAATAATTTAATTTCCTAAATTTTAGGATTCATTTCATGCAGAATATACTCTCAGATATTAGTAGTATTGATTGATTGCCTTTTTTTGTCATTTTATGACATTTCGGTATTCCGTTCGATAGAACCAGGCAACGAAGAATTATACAAAGTTGATCCTCAGTATGATCAAGGGTATTACTAGAAAGGAAAGCTCAGAAGCTTGCTAAGATTCCTAAGTTAATTTATGTTATGGTTTTGGATGAGATATTATGCTTGGTAGCATATGTTTATAGTTGTTATTGTGATTGATGGAATCGTTAACATGATCAGGTTTTGATTGTGTATCATGACCAATGGGTTATAAAATTAAATGGACTAATGAACTATGAAACCTAATAAGTGAGATGTGAGAGGTAGGGTATTGCTTCCAGATATGGGAGTGTCGACAAGTCATAGTTGGCCAACTACAAACTTATAACATTTTGGAACACTTCCCGATTGATAAAATTGGTCAAGTCTGGGTTGACTTGGTCAGAAAATGAAGTTAAGTCTTGGTTGACTTAATGTGAGGAATATGAATGAAATCTTAGTTGATTTTAAATGCTTTCTGATCTGAGATTTATGTGTTAAATCTTAGAATGAATGGTTATGATGAATACATGTTGATATTGGTTTATCTATCATGTTCATGTCATGCTTTCCTATGTTAATGATGAAATACTTGTGTATTATTTCAATCCTTGTTCATTTCCATGCTTTAGTTAATTAGCAGCTTACAAAGCATCTTGTAAGTACGAAATTACTTATATGAATTCAATTCCTAAAATGTCGTGGGTGATCCTAGCGTAGGTGAGTACTTCAATGCACAACATGTCGAATCTGACATCTTGATGTTCCGTTTGTTCCTTTTAGTTGTATCTGAGTTAAAGATGGCTTTTGGATATGATCATGGATGTCACTTCGAGTGTTTTTAAACATGTTCCGCTGCTGTTCTTAACTTTACTTTTGATGTGAACCACCTTCGAGTCATTTTGTTTCCCATGTATGGGATGTGATATATCTATTCTGTAACTCTTTCTTTAGAGTTTGTTCTGATATTGAAGTTGTTAATGTGTCATCCCATGCACCATGCATGTATGTCTTTGAAGTGTATGGGGCCGTAAAGAATTAGAGTTGTTCTTGTGTTGCATTAAGTGTGATAGTTGTCAGTTGAGTACCCGCTAGCTATGATTTCCTGGCCAGCTAGGCTGGGTGTGGGTGACTGTACCAGACTTTTGAGCAACCCACCAATAGCTTTGGGGATAGTCCCCAAGGCTAGGTTGAGCTCCTTCGAGATCATTGTACTTAGTGCACTTGAGAATGGCACTAAGTCTTTACAAGATTTTGGAATTGACTGTGCTTTGGTTGTGATGTTTGTGCCTTTGCCTGGCTTGACCAACGGCGAAGCGTACACCTGTGGTGTGTATGAGATGTTCTTCTGATATCAGACTGTCCAACGGTGATGGATACATACGTTCTTTTACGTATGGTATGTTGGGAAATTTCTCGGGTATTAGGGTCCTGACAATCTGACTACCCTGTACGGCGACGAAGCGCCTTAGCAATTGCTACACTAACTCCGGTAGGTTATTATCAATGCCGGAAGCATGGTTAGCCTGAACACGAGGTTCAAATCCCTGCGACCAATCGAAGAACAAGCAAGAATTATGAAAATAACAATCTGAATATTGGAAATATAGATGAAGGTTGGACAGAATTTGGGGTTCTGATAGCTGTCGGCCGAAGGTTGTTGAACACAATGGAGAAAACATAGTTTGCATGTAGCTAAACTAGAGTAAATAAAACCCAAGTAATGGGGATGGGGCATTGCCCAACATATAAAGGAGGAAAGGGGTTCGGCCAAGCCTTGGGGAAGGGGTGGCCGAATCCTACAATGAGTCCTCCAGCCTTACATCTTTATCTCTAATTTCCTTTAACTAAGACTTTTGAATGGAAATGATTACATGGCCTTAGGCCCACTAAGCTGAAGGAGCGCAACACCGAGACTTGTTGGAGTCGAATCCCTTTGGGGTGGGGCTGTCCTGGCTGAAACATCATAGGGGAGGGGTTCGGCCACTTCCTTCACTCCCTTAGGGTTGCTTCAAAGTCCCAAGTCTTCACATGTATTATTCCTTGATTGTTGGCTGTCATCAACTTGATCCTTGATCTTCATGCTCCAATACTTGTCTTCTATAGCCATGCTTGATCATTGGTTCTTTAATAACAAAAGAACATCTCATTTAGGCATCATCATATTCATAGTAAAATTATGTGAAGTACCGAGAAACGAAAGTACCTGATAATTAAGTTGTCGTGCATGAGCTCTAGTTAATAGTCCTTGTATTTTAGGTAACTTGAGGAGTAGTAGTAATCCAAATAAGACTTCAAATCTGCAATATTAAATGTGTAACTAACCTCAAAATCTACAGGCAACTCAAGCTTATATGCATTCTCATTAATTTTCTCCAACACTTTAAATGGTCCATCAGCATGAGGCATCAATTTCGACTTTCACAAATCAGGGAACCTATCTTTTCTCAAATGCAACCAGAGAAGATCACCAGGTTCAAAGTTAACATTGTTTCCTTCCCTAAGTACCAGCAATTTTATACTTAGCATTCATGCATTCTATATTCTCCTTAGTTGTCTCATGCAATTCATCACATTTTTTACATCAAAAGTAACCTCTTGGAAGATGGAAGACGTAACAAGTCAATTGGTGCATGTGGAAACAAATGATACACAACTTCAAAACAACACATGTTAGTGGTAGAATGCAGTGAACGATTATAAGAAAATTCAATATGAGGCAAATATTCTTCCCACTTTCTCAAGTTCTTTTTCAAAACAGCTCTAAGCAGAGTAGACAAAGTTTTATTAACCACTTCGGTTTGACCATCAATTTGGGTGTTATAAATTGTACTAAACAACAATTTAGTCCACAATTTAACCTATAAGCATCTCCAAAAGTGGCTAAAAAATTTAGTATCACGATATGAAAACATAGTATTGGCCGCACTATGCAAGTGAACAATTTCACAAATTAACAAATGAACAACATTTTTAGCATAATCACTCTTATGACAATGTAATAAGTGTGCCATATTAGAAAATCTATCCACGATCACAGAAATACTACCCTTCCATTCTTTGTTCTAGGGAGTCCTAAAACAAAGTCCATAGAAATATCCTTCCGAGGTACACTAGGAATAGGAAGAAACATATATGAACCATGAGGGTTAAGTCGTGGCTGAGTTTTTTACATGTACTGTGCATCGAGTAGTGAGCAACGAAGATCACAAAATCTTGTCTCATCTTCGGCCGAAAGAAATGTTCAGCAACTATGTCCTCCATCTTCATCACACCGAAGTGTCCCATCAGTCCTCCTCGATGCGCCTCGTCTAACAACAAAGACAAACAGAGCTATCTAGGATGCATAGCTTGTTTGTAGGAACACAGATCCATTATTAATGGCAAACTTGTTCCATGTTCGTCCTTTATAATTTTGCAAAACATCTTTAAATTTAGGATCATGCACATATTACTCTTGAATCGTTTTCAATCCAAGTATTTTGAAATCAAGTTGTGAAAGCATAGTATAACGACGAGACAAATCATCAACAATAACATTTTCTTACCCTTCTTGTGTTTAATGACATAGGGAAAATACTCAATAAAGTTGACCCACCTAGCATGTGTACGGTTCAGTTTTGCTTGACTTCTAATATGCTTCAAAGATTCATGATCAGAATGCATAACATATTATTTGAGCTAAAAAGTGTTGCCAAGTCTCTAAAGTCCGAACAAGAGCGTATAATTTTTTATCATAAGTAAAATAGTTCAGACTAGGTCCATTCAATTTTCACTAAAATGTGCAACAGGTTTGCCCTCTTTTAATAACACACCACGTAATCTACCTACTAGCATCTTTTCAAGCTCAAACATTTTATTAAAATTAGGGAGCTGAAGTAAAGGTGCATGTGTCAACTTCTTTTAATATCATGAAGGCTTCCTCTTGCATATTGCTCCAAACAAATGGAACATCCTTCTTTGCAAGTGTCGTAGGTACAATTATAGTCAATGCGCGCTTCGTATACAACTCGGAGCGGGGCTGCCTCCACCTCTCTCAAGTGCTTTTGCAATAAATAAATAAAATATAAGCATTACTGAGAGAGAATCAAACCCCCGAATGAGAGGGGGGCTCCCCTATTTATAGGGTGAGGGGTGGCTTGATGTGCAATTACAACCTAAGCTATTTACGATAATACTCCTAAGTCCATAGCATTGCTGGGGTATTTTGATCTTTTTCGCTACCCCTAATGGAATATTCTAGAGCATCTTGGGGGCATCTCCGATGAATTCTACTCCAAGAGGCACCATGGTACGAGATAAATGCAGGTGTCGGAGTGCAGACAGATGACAGAGCGTAGACGGACGTTGGGGTCATGTCGGACGATGGAGTCGTGGCGGATGTCAAGGTTGTGTCGGAGGACGGGGTCGTGTCGGACAATAGAGTCGTGGCAGACGTCAAGGTCATGTCGGATAACGGAGGTGTTATGGACATACTAAAACCCTTAAAGAACACTGATGATATAAAAATATTGACAAAGGATTCAAGTTTCGGGTTATTGCGTTATTTATGTTGATTCAGGGTACCAAGTGAACCCTTCCCTCAATAGTAGCCCCTTGCCATCCCGGGCGGTCGTGGAGCATCTGTCACGATCGCCACATCAATCTTGAGGGGTTGACATGCTGGTTTGGATCTTTGCAGGTTGTTGCTGACGTACTTGACAGCTTGCCCTTCTAGGATGTGCATGTGCAAATGTTGACATGCTGTGCCTCCCGTATATGTGCAAGGCGAAGCCAGGGCAACCTTTTCTCCCCTTGTACATCCTTCTTGGCTTCCTGGAATTTTTTGGACTTCTTCGAAAGTTTTCTTGATTTTCTTGGTATTTATCCAAGCCTTTTTGTATTTTTCTTAACATCTAGAACTATTCATATTTTATTTTTTTGAAAGGTGCTCGTGTATATGAACGTACACCCACGTATATATACATAGATACCAAATAGGGTGTGTTGTTCCTTTGCTGTTGTATGTACCTAGCAGATAGTCCTATCTGGAATAGTAGTCATTAGTGAAAAAACAATAGTTATACAAACGAGTGAAGTGAACCCATCTCCAATAGTCCAATAATTCTTATCTTTAGACCATTCTGAGCCATTTACGAACATTACAGCGAATATGATCAAGATATTTATGGCTCCCACATAAATAAGAAGTTGTGCGACAGCTACAAAGTAGGAATTCAATAAAAAAATAGAATAAGGATATACAAACAAGAACTAATCCCAGCGAAAAGGCAGAATAAATTGGGTATTACTCGGACAAGTGGGTAATGTTGGAGTGAACCAAAAAAGTTTGGGTAGAGCCGGATCTAAGTGTTGGCTAGGTAAACGCCCCGTAGTAAGAGGGGTAGTTATGAACCATGTGGACCACCCCCATGGGAGCGGTGAAGGGAAAGCCCCCATTGATAGAAAAAATTCACAACCCCTTGGAGTTATCCTGCACTTGGAAGAAGAACTAGGAAAAGGAAAAAATATAACGACAAGTTGTGATACTGCTTGCCCTCACATATATAAATACATTATCTCCATTCTGTTACCAAGAAACATAACTAGCTTGGTTGGTGGTTCAAGTCCTTCTGGGAGCAATTATCCTCACCCTTTTTTGAAAGCTGCTCGGGCCAACATGGGCAGACAGGCTCCAGGCGGAGCGCGCACGGGGCAGGCCTCGGGCCTCCCTGAGTCAGAGCGAATGCGTAGCAGGGCCCTGGCTGGAGCGAGTGTGGAGCCCGCACACGCGGCATGCCTTGGGCCTCCCCGATTCAGAGCGAGTGCTGAGCAAGCCCCGGGCTAGAGCGAGTGCGGAGCAGGCTCCAGGTCGGAGTGCGCATGGGACGGGCCTCGGACCTTAGCGTAAAAAAAAATCAACGCTCTAACACATAGACCCGCTAACTCAACTGGTTGGTGCTCTTTGAAGATGAATGGAAGGTCTTGGGTTTCAACTCATAGATACAATGCTTTCTTTTCCTTTTTTTATTTAGGATTTGGATGCTTGGGCTATAAATACCCTACCGCATCCAGTTTCTTCCGCCATCTTCTCTTCCTACCACCACACACCTCCTCCTTCTGTCCCTTCCTCTCTCCTGCACCCTGCTCCCACTTTCATCTGTCTGACGCTCCAGGCCGGAGTGCCATGTGCCACACCTCAGGTTGAAGCCTCAGAGCATGCACGCGTGGAAGGAGATGCAAGGCTCTGGTTTGTGGGGCCGCTCTCCCCGTCCGGCGCTGATGGGAGCACGACCTCGAGTCAATGCAAGGAAATTGGCGCGACGTGAAAACACGAACCGGCGTGCGAGCGTCAGTGTGTCTCGGGTCGAAGCGTTCCGGAGTGGAGTTGGGCCGACGTCACGGGATAGGCCGGGGCGGAGCATGGGAAGGGCCAGAGCGGGTAGGCTAGAGCAGAGCGTGGGCCGGGCCAGAGCAGGGCAGGCTGGAGCGAGTAGGAGGAAGGAAGGGAGGAAAGAGGGGTGACCCTGGTAAACTTTTTTCGTCAAGTACAGGTTTTGCTCACCTCTTTAGCGTGAGTCCTTTGGTGCACACCTTTGTCTTCCGTGCTCTTTTCCTTTTATGTGACGCTTCCTCGTTTACTCATGTTACTTTTGTAGGATTTCTGGCTTAGGGAGGAATTTACCATTGAGCGAAGTGGGTGTTTATCTCGGGTCTAGTCCCGCATAGGGACTTAGCTGTGTCACACGCCTTTCCATAGGTCTAGTCCAGGGTGGGGCCTTAGCCGTATTGTGCATGTTTCGCGTGTCGCATGTGGGTCATGCGTTGTGTCATGGACGTGTCACGCGCCGTGCAAGTGTTATGCAGGCGTTGCGTGTGCATCACGTGCCTTATCGCGGGTCAAGTCCTGTGATGGGACTTAGCAGCATCGCACGTGGGTCATGCATCGCACACCTTATGACATTTCTTGTCTCAGGTGCAGGTGGTCCTCTGGCGCACGAACGTGCCTTCTCGCCGTTATTGTCCCGTGTCACTTGAACCCTTGGCCTTGCATCTCTTATATGTTTGCACATTTGTCATATGACTTTGCTCAAGAGTTATTTAGTACTTGGAGAACTTTTTTTGACCATGACTTTGTTCTATCTTGGTGACTTTTCCTTCCCTAGTTGTTGTTGCTGCATTTCTCTTAGTATGTAGGTTAGCCGCGAGGCAATGTGCCATGCAGCCTCTTGCACCTGCGTTATACAAAAGATGTGTCTCGCCTTGTTTGTGCAAGGACAAAAATTTATCAAAAGGCAATTGTGCGTTGTCGCTTCTTGCATTCGCGACTCATGTCTTTAGTCATTCGCATCAGTGGTGCCATTTTCATTTCATCTTGTTGTAACATTCTACACATTTCAATTCTCACTTGCAATAAATGCAGCAATGCGGCACATGGTACCTTGTCTCCCACCAAAAAAAACATTTAGCATGTGAGAATGTAGTGTCGTGCTAATTATCATGTAAACAAGCTTGTTATTTTTTTGGGCTTATCGGCTCTTGATGCAATGAAAAAATATTTAGCGCTTGATATCGTAGTGGCGAGCGCGTTAGCCCTTGTCGTGATGAAAGGCACTTAGCACTCAATGGTGTACCAGCGAGCACGTCGGCTCTTGCCACGACGAAAATCACTTAGTGCTCGATGGTGTAGTGGCGAGTGCGTCAGCTCTTGCCGCGATGAAAAGCACTTAGCGCTCGACGATGTAGGGATGAGTGTGTCAACTCTTTCGGCAATGAAAAACACTTAGCTCTCAGCGGTGTAACAGCTAGCGCATCGGCTCTTGTGGTGACGGAAAAGACAGTGCTCGGCAGCATAGCAATGGGCGCTTTGGCTTGTGCATTTTAGTACATTTGCATTTTGTTGGGATTTCGATACAGTTTCCTGTGTAGATGGTGACATCTGTAATGTCTCCCAGTATGGTTGTGGGGTTTTTGCTTGCTCTAGGCACGGGATATGTCTTGTCATGGTCGTGGAATTTTAGCTTGCTCACGGACAAGCATAACTCGCGATCATACAATCTTGCCCAGTCTACATTTTGTGAGAAATTCTGGCAGAGTTTCCCCTACAAATCATGACATTTATGCTGTGTAGGAGGTGCATATATTCTTGCTGTGTGGTTAAATCTCCTTGCTCATAAGCCTCGACATGGCCATAGAGGTTTAGCTATCTCTTAGTGATGAGAGCAGTGGACTGCCTTTCGACAGTATGTCTCGACGTGTTCACGGAGTCTTAGCTAGCTCATGGCGACGAACTATGCCTCAACATGGATGCAGAGTCTTAGCTCGCTCACTGTGACGAAGTATGTCTCGACGTGGCAGTGGAGACTTAGCCGCTCACAGCGATGGAGGATGTATTGTTGCAAATGACCCTTTTACGGGAGTTTGACCGTCATTGCTTGTGTTTTCGTGGCGTATTACTTCGTATGGCATATAACTTCGTATCCATCAGTGGCCTGTGTTTCTTAGTAAAGTAAGTTATTTCAGTCTTTCTGGTGCAAAATAATAATATTTAACACATATAATTGCAGGCTTGAGGTGCTAAATTTTTCGCTCCTTAGGTTTGATACTCAATGCTCCCACATTGAAAATTTCTATGATTGATCCTATGCATTTGAATGTCATCAGGTGCCACCAGACGAGGACAAGATCAGCACCGGTAGCAGGAGCGGCGGTGGTGCCAACATTAGACGGTGCAGTGGTGGCACCGACATCAACACAAGTGATGGCAGCGACATTAAAGAGTGGCATAGCGTGGGTACGGGAGGCGCTAGACACCACCGGAGGAAATCCTCCAATGCGGACACCCTTGAGGCAGAGTTGTTGAACGGCTGTAGCGGCCTCCGAGGTGAGGCCATCCTAGTCGAGGCGGCGCACGAAGTCGACGTCCCAGTGGGTGAGAGCCTCCTGGGACTTGTCACTTGTCGGTGCTAGGGCATGCTTGCTCCACCATGAGAGGGCGTGGGTGGTGCTCAGCCACTCGTCCCATGACAGAGCGAAGAGCATGCACCTTGCCGTTGGAGCTCCGAAGCAAGAGCGCCTTTGCTATGAGAGTTCCGATGTTGAGCCAGGCTATGGCATACCCAGTTTTAGTGACCGGATAACCCTTGTTTTTCCTATATTGTTTCCATGATCAGTAGCTAGTACACATAAGTTAACTTGAATACCATCACCATACACGTATATATCAGAGTTTGATATATAAATAGACATTTATGGTCGATGTCTTACACATATAGCATATTGGCTAAATTAAAGAGTCTTTAGCGGAAGAATAACGCGACAGCAAGGGCCCATCAGTATGTCAAACCCTACAGGCAACCGAATAGGGTAACAACCTAGTCCTCATAGTCTCCTCGTTTGGCCAAATCAACAAGTCAAGTGAGTACATTGAATGTACTGGCAAGCATCCCACAAGAAAAGTGTAACAGCTAAATACATGCTTGGCTTTGTTCAAGAATGATGTACTAGCCTAGGTTGCATATTGTGCGAAAAGCTAAGTTCTAATTCAAATACATTTAATATATTGATAAGCATTTAGGAAATAATAGCATATCTTCAATGAATAACATAAATAATGTTCATATGACGGGTAGCTCGGACTACCGTCTCACAACTCGAACTTTTGATAGCTTCGACTATCGACTATATCATCACATTTGTCCAACTCATGCCACCTCGTAGTACAGGTTAGGTTTTCCTTCTGTAGTTCCCGTTACCTTTCTCTTAGCTCATAGCACATTGTGGGCAATTTATGCTAGACATCTTTAATCTCATGTCCTTCATTTTTAAACCTTTGAAAACATAGTCTAACCAATGTGTGGCCTAACCAAGTTTTGTCCATGACCGTAGACACGGCTATTGGAATGATTTCTTAACACTCCGCAGAGGTTGTACGGCTTTATCCACAAGATTATAGTCTCTCTTGTTGCCAGGATCCGTTGAGCACACTCCACAAGGTATGCCTGCAGGGATATCACTACGAGTCTTTTCCTTAGTCTAGTCTCAAGATGAACCCGCCAGATGGACTTAGCCCACATCTAGTTTATATTCTCTACGATGCTACAATTAGAGTGGGGTTACCACCTTTGTATCGAGTATATCCACACGCTACAATGGGAAAACCTCTGTAAAGAAGCTACAACTTCATATGGACATATCACCTATGGCCTACGGGTTCATACGCTAGTCCTAAACAGAATAATATGTCAAGCCCTTCCAATTAGGACATGTGGATGTATGATATGAACTTGGGCGAGTGGCACTGAGGTTCGGTCCTTAGTTGATCTGAGCAAGACTCCATATGACATCACCCTAGCCATGCTACAACCATCTTCTTCAAACTCCAACTTACATTCTCACCCGGATCTAAAATCATCTTCCCTTTTATTTTTGGGTTCTTGACATAAATCTATTTTGAACAATATTCCTTGGACAATAAAATGTCTTCCAAGGATTTATCCCACAAATAGTTTGAATGATCCACAACCTTCCAGTAAAACTTATTTTTCTAAAGTGGGTATAAGCCATAGTATATCATTATATTTGTACCTAATTTATCACCAGCACTACCATGACTAATGGGTATTAGTCTAGGGTGACAAGGAAATATTTATTGAGGAATATTAGGACATAGCTACTTCTAACATAATATATCAGTTCACATTAAAGTAAGCATGCATGTTTACAACTAAGATAATTACATTTGAACTTATGGGGTTCAACATGGTCAAGGCGGGAGTTTGCGTGGCAAGTTTTGGTCTTGGTCTCGGTATGGCAGAAGCTCGGGATCCTCCTCGCGAGATACCAAAATGTCAGAACACGTTAAGAGATTTCAAAATAAGTAAACAACTTGAGATAAATCCAAATAAAACAAGATCAAAATAAAACAAGCATGACATGTTTGGATAGTCTCTGATTTAAAGTATTTCAAAATTTTAAATTGAGTGAATTGGATTAATATTGCAAAAGATATTGAATTATAAAATATATTGGATTAATAAGGGAACCCATATTATTCATTGGTTTAATGAAAGTATTTGAGTTTCCAAAGTTGGTTTGAACCAAAAGGTTGGATTTGATTTCATATGAAATCAGAATTTTTTTTGTTACACGTGGTTACGACAAGGGAGAAATAAACAATTTATACATTTGAATTCAAAGGAGATAAATAAAATTAAAAAAATTATGAAAATGGTAGTGTTGGGTAGCATTTGAAATTATATGAACTTAGAAAAAGAATGAAGTCAATCGAAGTAGTAACGAGGAGAAATGAACTTCTGAAGTTTTGCTGTGAGAGAAAATAAGAGGAGGAAGTCTTCCAACCGAGAGGGGAGGGGTGACATTGATGATGTAGTTGGGAAATACTCTTTCAACGTTGTGAAGGTGGAAACAGAGAGGGTTTCTATAGGGGTTATGCATTCTAGAAGGAAAATAGTAAACCGAAGAGAATAAAAAGTGGAGTACGCTTTCCAGTGGGGAAAACATAACGATAGAAATACACCTCGACTTAACTTGTCGCATGGGTCTGGGATGTCAACAAAAGACACTTTTAAAAAATTTCCAACCGTTTTTAGCACGTTGTCGGGGGAAACCTCCATGAGGAGAGAGAAAACAGAGGGGGTGCTCATCGACGGTGTTCTAGGCAATGGTAATGACCGAGTAGAGCAGAGGGCGCCGAGAGGGAGTGACTGGCGGTGGTAGAAGGTGCTGGCGGTGGCCGGAGTGACAGTGAGAGAGCAGAGCGAATAGGGGAGAACAATCGTCAGCTTGCTCCTTAGTTGCAACAATGGACAGGGAAAGGTCAGAGGGGCCAAGGGAGGAGCCATAGGTGTAAGGAAAGGGAATGGGGATTGCCAGCAAGGTGAGAAGCTCGTTGGTGGCCACGGAGGCATTCTAGTTGCTTAAGCCGAGGAGGGAGAAGAGCTAGGCAGAAGTGGCGCTCGGCCTGAGGTTTAGGAGGGACAAGAAGATGATGGGGAGGAGCAAGGAGGGCGAGAAGGCCATATATAGTTGGTGGTCGGCTCACCGTGCGCTAGGTGCACAGCAGGGCTGATGCTGATGGCACGAGATTCCGGTTGCGGGTTCGTGCACAGGGGCGATCAGGTCGAGGTCAAGTTGGCGTTGTGGATGAGACGGCTCGATGCGAATCAGTGGCAGGGAGTGGGAGGTTAGGCATGGCCAGGACGTTCTCGGGCGTGCGCAGTGCACGCCCTCGTGCACTGCCGCGTGCCGGCAACGATGTCCGTGTGAGGGGATAAGGGGAGGAGGGAGGAAGGTATGTTCGGTTGGCCTGGGGTCTACATGGAAGAGAGAGAAGAGCAAGTCGGTCCGTAGACAAAGGGTGGAGATAGCAAAAGAGGGAGAGGGAAATTAGAATATCGTACTGCTCAAAAGGTTTGTGGAAATTTCATAGGGAGATTTGAAAAGGGGAATGGGGTTTTCTGCCACAAATAGATTCAGGATGGAATAAGGATACCCCACAAATTTTATGAAATTTTTCTGACATTTAAGATAAGATGGAAAGAAGCTAGGTTTGAATTTAGCTAAAATTTATTTTTGAAATTATTCAAAAAATTTGAATTGGAGATATGGAAATTTTTGCATATTTGAGTTTCTTGGATCACATAGCTTCTTGTGGAATTTTCCAAAAATTTTCTGAAATTTATTTATGTGGGAGGTAGTTCAAAATTCAAATCAGCCTCTAATCTACATTCGAAGTTGTTTGAAAGTTTTTATTGCACATCACCATATTATTTTAGAAATAGGTTAGAATGGATATAAGATGTCGCCAGAATTAATTGGAATTTTTTTAGGCCAAAAGATAGCATATGATCATAGATCTTGATTTAGCATTATTTCATTTTCTAGTTTTAAAATGAAAATTGATCTCAAAAAGAAATATATGGTATAAGGGCGATGTGTAGGGCCGTGGAATGTTTTAATACTCTTGTTATACTTATTTTAGAAATATGGTCATTGCTTTGATATAGGTTTTCACCTTTTTATCAAGATGAAAAGGGGAGTTAGGGTTTATATATATTCATACATATATATATATGGTATATATATATATATATCTCTCTCTAAAAAGACGTATGGATGATCATGAGAGAGACTAGGGTAGATGAGTTGATATGATGTCACATACATGTTGATATATACATTTATGACCTTGACTTGAAAATAATCGCATGAAATGACAATGTCCCAAACAAGATTTAATAAGAGCCAATAAGATGCAAAAGGACAATTTCCCAAAAATATATTGTTGTTATATTTATACATGCTTTAAAAAGGCATACGGAAATAGGATGTTACATTGGCGATCTTAGGGAATTGGAGAGGAAGGCAAGTGGGGGACCTTGATTCTTGCAGAGGATCAAAAGGAGTGGGAGGGGAATTGGAATTGGAGCTACCACTGCTTTTATTTATCCATCGAATCCTCCTAATTCATACCGGACTCGGAGTAGACAAAAAGCCCGGTCCTGTTGGTGGGCAAACGTTGGAAACGCCCAAGGCCACCTAATGGCAAGGGCCTCTCCCGTAGTACGTATGTACATATGTGTTTGGACTTGTAGTTGTTACTCGTATTGTATTTATAAATTCTATTGTAAATTGTGAGGAGTGCAAAATGATATATAACATACTTCCATGCCACCACTTCTTTCTCCACAATTCAATTTAAAATTTAGTGGACACAATTTCTTCCAAGCCACAAACTCATAAAATAAAGTACAGGAGAACACTATATTACCATATCTTTCTCCTCATTCAGTTTGGAACTCAAACGATATGGTTGCACCTAAACTAGTTAGTCATCTCTCTGTAATTCTCTTTTAAGTTGCACCTAACCTTGATACTAATCTAGTCTAGAAAAATTTATCAAGATATTTATTTGATACTCGTGCATTTAAGAACTCTTTCAATACATTTGCTAAATTATATACTCTAGAATCATCTATTATGATGTATATAGATTAATTTAAGATGAACGTAATTATATACATATTATTAGCATGATTCAAGGGCAAACATCACCACATTCGCTAAATGGTTTTCTATAAAAGAAATATAACTATCACAAGAAAGTGTTTAGGTTTAGTTTAGCACATGTATAATTTCAGTGATAAACATTCAAGTTGTATTAAAAAGATAATTAAACATTAGTATTTCATCGTGTAATTATTGGATAATTCTATAAATAAAATATACAATATTTAAATATGTGCATATATAATTTCAATGATAAACATTCGAGTTGTATTAAAAAGATAATTCTACATTAATATTTCATCGAGTAATTATTGGATAATTCTATAAATATAATATACAATATTTAAATAAGAAACTTTTATTTTATCTCGTCTCGCCCCCAACTTTATGGAACGGCTCTGGGAGTAGATGGTTTACTACTATCGCTGCTGTGTCTCGGGTTGCGGAATCGGACTCACAGTGACAACGAGGTGGAGGCCAGTGGCAATCTAACACAGCGGTGGTGGAGGACCTCACAGTTCCAATATTCCAAAGAGTCCTAACCATTACACTTACAGTTCCAGTTCTGGTTTTGATCAGCAAACCATGGGAAGTCCTTCTTTGGTTCAGCTTGGCAACAGTACTATCCCTTCTTTGGCTACAGTTCTGCAACCAACTTTTGTTACTCATAGTGCACCATACCAAGGTTTCCAATCTCAGGACCAGCAAGTTAGCAACCAATGGGTACAGAATGTGGTAGCATCTTCTATTGGACCACATTCAGAGGGTACTCAGCACTGGGCTATGCATCCTACTCATATGGGCAGTGAATCACAGCTGAGTTTGGATTGCACTAGCCATATTATTCCAGTCCAGAACACTTTATCTCATGAAGTTTGCAATGAAGTCAGGACAGATGGTGTGGAAGAAAATGTGCAGCAAGATAATTCACAGGCAGCGGCGCCGGCCTTCAAGGCGCCATTGCAGCAATGAGTCTTCTGTCTTGGAACTGTCGAGGGGTAGGCAAGACCCTTGACAGTAACAAAATGTGTTATCTTGCCAACTTAATGTTCTCTTCTCAGGCCAAGGTAATTTTTATTTCAGAAACTAAGACTTCTAAATATAAATCTTCTGATTTGATTAACAGATTTCCCATGGCTCATAGTCTTGTAGTGCCTTCCCGTGGGAGATCTGGAGGGCTTTGGCTTTTATGGGATGACGACATTGACTTCACTCTAATCAAATCTACTCCTAGCATGATATTAGGTTCTATTGTAAATACTACTACTTCTGAAGCTTTCTCTTTAGTCTGTTTATATGGTGACCCTACTCACTGTAACACTGCTAGTTTGTGGTCGGATGTCTCTAATTTTGCTAATGTTAGTCCTGGGAAACCTCTTTTTTGTATGGGAGACTTCAATGAAATGATGTACTCTTATGAAAAAAGTACTCCCTGTAATGTAAATCATAGAAGGCTTAGATCCTTCTGTTGTCTTGTGAAACAATGTGGTTTAATGGATCTTGGTTTTAATGGCCCTGCTTATACTTGGTCCAACAAGCGCTTTACTTCCAAGCCCATATTTGAAAGAATAGACCGTTGCTTAGCCAATGCTGAATGGTGTTCTTTATTTCCCAATGCTAATGTTTATAATCTTCCTATCATCCTCAGCGATCATGCTCCTATTTTAACGGTACTTCATTCTAAATTTAAGAAGCCTGCTTACCACTTCAAGTTTGAAAATTGGTGGCTCCTTGAGGATGATTTTCAGGAAACAGCAAAAGAGGCATGGAATAACATCAAAACTTTCATGTTAGAACTAAGCATCTTGCAGGTTCACTTAAAGTTTGGTGCAAAAAGAAGAAACCATTGCAAGATAAACTTGCTGAACTGGAAAAGGATATTCAGAGTATACAAGAAGCCCCTTTACATCTGCAGGATCAGGTAAAAGAAGGTCAGTTAATTTATGACTATGAACAAACCATGACTCAGTTAACCCAATTCCATAAGCAAAGAGCTAAGAAGCACTGGTGCACTGCTGGGGATAAGAATACTAAATTTTTTCATATAGCTGCTCAAAAGAGGAGGAGAAAAAATAGAATTACTTCTATTAGAAAACCAGATGGAGATATCTCCTTTAATCCTGAGCAGATTGCGGCTTGTTTTATTGATCACTATAAACAACTGTTTTCTAATAATAGTAGGCCAAATAGAGATCAGGTTTTCCAGGAGGTAACTGATCAAATTCAAGATGAATATACAAATTCTATACCGTCAAAGCAGGAAATCTGGGAAATTCTGAAGGAAATGAAGAGCGAAGCCTCACCAGGCCCTGACGGTTTAAATGTGGCCTTTTATAAAGCAGCATGGAGTTGGATAGGAGATGATGTTACCAGGTTATTTGCTGATTTTTACAATCGAGGTACAATTCCTACTCCTTTAAATGAAACCTGTATCACCCTAATCCCTAAAAAGCCTGCTCCTGTTAACCTTCAAGATTTTAGGCCGATAAGTCTTTGCAATGTTATTTATAAAATCATTTCCAAATCTCTTGCTAATCGTATTAAAAATCACCTCCCTAATAAAATTATTGAAACCCAGCAAGCTTTTATTAAAGGGCGTAGAATAGCCAACAATATTATTCTAGGTCAAGAAATTACTCACTCCTTTAATCTCAATTCTTGGCATCAACAAGCTTTCATGATTAAAATTGATCTTGCTAAGGCTTTCGATAGACTAAATTGGGATTTTGTTATAAATGCTTTACTGAAGCAAGGTTTCAATGAAAATTTCACTAATCTTGTTAAAGCTTGCATTTCCAATGCTACTTTCTCTATTATAATCAATGGTCAAATTAATGGAAAGTTTAAAGCTGAAAGAGGTATTAGACAGGGCTGCCCTCTCTCTCCCTATCTCTTTGTTATTGCTATTAATGAGTTGGCTGCTACACTTCAAGAAGACTTGGATAGACAACATTTGCAGGGTATTACTCTTGGTCCAGGAAGTCCTACAATACATTCGCTCATGTTTGCTGATGACCTTATTGTGTGTGGACAAGCAAATACAGAGGATGCATACACAATTAAAAGAACTTTACAACATTTCTGTCAGCTGTCGGGTCAAGCGCCAAATTGGGGTAAGTCTTCTGTATTTTTTAGTAAACATGTGACTCATGCTCAAAAACTAATCATTAAAAGCCTTTTCCCGGTGCAAGACATGGATTTAAATTCTATTCATTTAGGTCATCCTTTGATTATGCCTGCAAGAAAACGTTCTGATGCTTACTCTTTTATTCTTCATAAAATTAAAGCAAAACTCTCTAACTACAAAGCTAATAAGCTATCTCATGCTGGTCGTCTTGTTTTGATCAAGTCTGTTTTTGCCTCCATTCCAGTTTATTATATGCAAAATATTTTGTTTACTAAGAAAATGCTGGCTAAGATGAATGCAGTTATCAGAGATTTCTGGTGGACTGGAGTTCAGCAAGAAAGTACAACTAAACCTTTGTATCTAAAAGCTTGGTCTGAAATCTGTAAACCTACAAACGAAGGCGGTTTAGGAATAAGAGACTTGGATACTGTCAACAAAGCTTTATTAACAACTGCAGCTTTGCGCATAATTTTGAATCCTCTTGACTTCACCTCCAAGGTATTGAAGGCCAAATACTTTCCTGCTACTTCTTTTTGGTGTTCTTCAAATTATGTACCTAAGTCTGCCTTCTGGAGTTCCATCTCCAAAGTGAAAAATGATCTACTTAAATCCTGTATTATGCACATTGATAAGGGAAACACAAATATTTGGAATAACCCTTGGTGCCCTTTCTGGAATAATATTCACAATATTCTTAATATTCAACCTTCTGGCTTTGTTTATCCCCAAACTATTTCAGATTTATGGCTTCCTAATACAAAAAGATGGAATCTTGATTTGCTTACTCTTCTTTTTGGTACTGACAATGCAAATCAAGTCTGTCAGATTTCAGTGGATATTCTTAACAATGATGACACAATTATTTGGAAGCACACGCCGACGGGTATATGCACTTCTAAGAGTGCATATAGAAACTATAAGAAACCTGTTCATATTAATCCCAATGTTCGACAAGTCTCTTTTACAGGAAGCATAAGGAACATCATCATGGCGGCTTGGAAGGACAAAGCAATGCCTCCCAGAGTCCAAACTTTTGTTTGGATATTGCTCAAACAAGCCATTCCTACAGGAAAAAGAGCTTCAGCTAGATCCAGACATATTCTACCTTTTTGTGCAAGATGTGGAGAAGAAGAGGATGATATACATCTTTTTTTCAAATGTGATTTTGCTAGAATGGTTTGGTTTGTTTCTCCTTTAGGTCTTCGGGTGGATGGTCTCTTCACTCAACAACGAAGTTCTATATTGGAGGCCATTGCGTATATTCTTAGTGCATATGCAGGCCAAGATTGTTTGGCGCATGTGTTCTTAATTCTCTGGAACATATGGAAAGCAAGGAATGATAAACTTTTCAATGCCAAAGATTGGAAAATTATGCAGGTTTTACATGGAGCTAAAGCTTTGCTAGGGGAACAAGTGCAGGTAGCTACAACAAGGGGTGAAGCTGTCCAAGTTCAGCACAATACGGTGTCTTCGCCAACTTATTCTAATATTTTCAGGGAACGAATTAGGAGGGGGCCAAATGTATTCACGGATGCTGCTTGGAATGCTTCTTCTTCTGTTGTTTCACAATCTTTTGCAGGTCCTCTAAGGCATACGAGACTGGGAGTGGTTATTAACATACCTCATCAGAATCACCAAGATCTAATCTACATCTCAGCGGCAACAACGGCACTTTCGGTTTTGTAGGCTGAAGCTGCAGCTCTGGAGTTGGGGGGGAACATTGCTAGGATCCTGGAGCTTCAAGATTGCAACTTTCTTACAAACAACCAAACATTGGTGCAAGCCATGCAGGAAAGGCACTCTCAAAAATTTCCTGGCCACTGGTCCATCAAGATGAATCTCAACCGTTTTCTGGAACTCACAGATAAACAAGCTACAAGAATTTACAAGATTGACAGGAAGTATAATAGCTTGGCACACAAAGAAGCACAAGAAGGTTTTAGATTTTTAAATGTTTCCTCTTGTATTTTCTCTTGTGCAGGAAGCAAACATGACAAAGATAGATGTCCTGTGAAGGCTTCTCTGCAAAACCTCAGTGTGCATTCTTGCACACTTCTGTCAGTTACTTGCCTTTAAGTAATAATATGTTTAAGTTTCAAAAAAAAAGAGGAGAGATCGAGGGAGATGGGTGATGCTGATGCGTGCTACTGCTAGCGAGGTTGGGGAAGCGAAGAGAAGACGAGGCTGTGCAAAAAATTTGGAAAAGAATTTTGTACGCGTGTGTGGAATAGGAAGTGATAAGTCGAGAAAGACGACTGACAGGTTGGATGCGACTATCGTTCAAGGGAGAAATCGGATGGCTAGAAACAATTACCTCCGTATTTATTTCCACTAGTCACCATATGTCTCGGTCTTCTATAGTCTATCCAACAGCATGCACACGCGCTGTTGCCTGCACATACATCCAAAGTTTGGGCTCGACAAATTTCAAATAGTGCTGGGAGTGTCATTTTTTAACGGATTTTTTTGTAAAGCTAATTAGCTGCCACTGTCAATAGTTTTCTTTTTCTTCTGATACTATTATGATATCTATCACGCTACTTCACACTTTTTCGTATCATTCACCATTGTCAACATTGGCCACCAACAATAGCAAAAAAAAACACCCTTTTTCCCACCCCTTTTCTCTCGCTACAGTGCTTACAAGTGATCCGAGGGAGTCTTCGAGGGTTTCCCTCCCGCCGGCGCTCTGGCCATTCCGTCCTGCCTCCGATGGCTCTCTTAGCCCTCGGCAGTGCGGCGGATGGCGGTTCCTCGCCGGCGGGCGGGGCTTTGGTCCCTGTAATCTAGGGTTTTTTACCCGAGCGGAGGCGGCGAGGCGGCGTCGTCTTCGTGCTGGGCTTTTGTCCCCCCGCTTGGTCCCCGCTCTGGCGTTGCTTCCTCCGGCTCCGCCGGCAAGCGTGTGGGGTTTGCTTTCCATCGTTCCTCTTTTGGTGCTCTTGGCGGATCTTGTGGTCTTCTTCTTCGTTTCACAGGTGACGTCTTGGTTGTCTTCTCTGGTGGTTGCTTCTCGGCTGGATCTCTGTGCTCTGCCCTCTAGCAAGACGAGACGGTTTCTTCCCCTTGCTAAGCTTGGGGCGCCGCAATGGCCGTCGCTCCTTCATCGGATGTTAAGCTCCGTCTCTAGAGGCGGTCTACAATTGCGGCCAATCAATGGACCGAGGTCCTTTCCAAGCTGGCGTAGGGCGAGTCTTGTTTCCGGCAGGAGGTGCAGCTCGGCGATGGCTCCAATGGCGGCCAGTGGAGCGGAGAGGAAGTCGGCCCTAGGGGCCTTGATGTATTTTCTTTTTATCTCAGGGGCTTTTGTGTATGTTGTCTTTAACTTTTATCAGATATAATAAAAATGCCTCCGGGTGTTTTCTCTAAAAAAAAACATTGACCACCAACACCTTTGTAATTGAACCAACTGAAGATGTGAAATTGTTATATTCTTAAGTGCCGGCGCCCAAGATACGAAGCCTTGTTGACCGCCCACCGGTCTAGTAAGAAGCTATCGAGCAAGCGGCACACACTACGGCACCGGATGTGGTGTGAGCTTGACCACCGGCACGATCGACGTGGTTGAACCCTCGAATGACCGTATTTGAGAGGAACAATATGAAAATGTCGAACACAATACAAGCAATGTTATTTGAGGAAACACAGAAGAGAGACGGAACGACGAGCGACAAGGACCAAAACTACGCCATGGGAGGGGAGGTCACATCTTTGGCCTCATCCGCACCACCCCCAGCTCTGATCACACGGCTGCTGTTGCAGATCATGCCCAAACGGGATAGTAGACCATCAACGAATAACTGATCTAGACCTGTATTTGTTGCCTCTATGGCAACTGTACTTGAACGTCATAAACAGGCAAGAAGTCAAAGACTGAACCCCTCTCCCTCTCCCCTCTCGGCGCGGCCGACGGAGGAGAGAGGGAGATGAGACGTCAGGGAGGGCAGAGGTGGCAAGATCAAACAAGAGATGGAGGAGATGAAGGCATCATATGATAATGAATTTGTTTGGGCCGTCAAGAATTGCCATGTGCATGCTGTGTTGACAAATGTTGTGAATTGTATCGTTCACATTAGCATTCATCTATTGGCCAATCTGGATAGTTCTTGGATCAATTGGTCCAGTACAAAACGGTATAGCAGGCCTTTGCACAAATTGAACTCGTTTTTTAACCAAGCTGGAAAGTGCACTCGAAGTCGGCTGGTTTCTTTTCAAGCCGAGCCAAAAACATAGCAAAATTTAAGCCACTCTCTGACAGTATATACGTCCGTTGTATAATCTATTATTTTCTATTAGATACAAAAAGTACAATATAATAGAAACATGATAGTTGATTAGAAATTCAGTGTATCATAACCGAGAGATCTTCATAAATGTATCTAAATAGATATCAACTGATACATCATTATAACCATACCTAAATAGATAGATCACAGCCGATAGATATTCATAAATACACCTAAACAGATCAGACCTTCATAATTATACCTAAACATATCACCATCGATATATCTTCATAATTATACACAAATAAATCACAAATGAGAAAATTTCATAACTATATTTGAACATCATCCGGCCATTGATCTGTTGAACACTTCTTATTAATAGATCACAACCGATAAATCGCCACAACCATATGTAAACATAATCAACATTGATCTATTGTACGTTAATTATGAATAGCCCAGAACCGATAAATATTCTTAATTTTACACATCATAAAAGCTACCTAAGCTTCTTACTAATCTAATATCAACCATTAGTAATATGAACATTAACTCACGTATTGATCTAACATCACGTAAAAATGGTGAACTAATCGTGTCCAAATTTTAATTCGCCTGATCTAATATCATGTATAAACAACCTACCATCTTAGTACAACGACTGACTTACAGGCTTGTGATCTGAACTTTTATTTTTCTCACACAAGTCTAAAAAAGTTAAAGATGATTAAATGTGTTTCCCGCATAATTGCGTTGAACACCCTGCTAGTTAAAAATGAAAGGTGAGCAACGTGTTAATTTTGGTTTTTCTTGCATGACAGAAGCAATCTCAAAATTGAAAAAAGAAGACCCATTTGGGGAGATTCGGCTTATGCATACGCATCAAAAGTCTGGCTTCCCCACTTCCCCAGGAAGCTGCTCTCGGCTAGCTTCTGCTTCTCTTAAGGTACTATACATTAACTATTCCTGCTCGTAAGGCCCTCCTGTGGATGATCAGCATAATCACAATTCACAATTGACACACAAAGATGATGTGCTCGAACCAGCTCTGATGGGAGGCACAAGCAGTCCCAAACAAATTTGTATGCAGTTTGCAGTAGCAGCTTACCTGGAATTTCTTTTGTAACTTTTTGGTATCTCTGTAGAATCAGAGACCTGAATACTAAGCTGAATCAATGAGCACTTGCATTTATAATCTACACACTCCCTAAGAGCTTGGTGGCCTCATCTTGCAGAAGCTTCCAAGCGGCATCCACATGTCCCTCCTCTGTCAGCGGAGCTCGCGTTGCAAATCTCAAGACAAACTTGCTAGAAAGAACCTGTTCAAGAAAGTGCGAAAAACAAAACTAAATAAAAGAAATTGGAAATAATGTTTCATGAGTGTATATTGAGATCGCCGAAGGATTTTCTAGTAACCCACCGTATGAGATATGAAGATTTTGTCACTTGAGTTGGCTGTATCCATTAGGTCGTAGTTCAGTTTACGACCATTGTCGTTCTCAGAAAGTTGGGGGCAGAAGGCGGAAATAAACAAGGGAAAAAGTCCTCGAAGTTACTACCTGAATTAATGAAGTGAATGAGAATTTTTTTAACAAATACTTCCAGTTGGAGAAGAAAATATAATGTGCTTCTAACTACAGTCAACGGAGAGTTTAATAGCCAACTGGATGTGCTTTCTGATATAGCTCTGCAGGTTTTCCACGCCATAAAACCTCAAGACCATCCATAGCTTAAGTGATCTGAAAGAAAAGCTCCACTTGGTAAGAGAAACCAATATATATTGTCATACAAGGAACTACTGCATATAACCTGAGCAGCAATGCAATGAGTCATAGTGACTGCAATTAGAACAGCAGGATGTTAACTATATTGATATGTTGTTCTAAACAACATTAATTGGAAAACTTTTCCTCTATAATAGCCATAATGGTTCATTTCTTGCAATAATGTGTATGGTTACTGGTTATTTCTACTGAAAGAGATAGACGGACATGCAATTTCACATAACATCAGTTACTGATTCGGATATGGAACATACATGCTAATTGAGGCAACCAATGGCAAAACATTTTTCTCAGTAGATAAGTTAGAATGAACACAAATAATTTTAGTTTATGAAGAAAGAAATAATTTTGCAGGAGGTCACCCTCTCATCGGTTGCGTGTCATCCGTTGTGCAAATTAGCAACGATTTTACCAACGGTGCACAATTTTTTACAAGTGGAGAGAAAATTTTGAGCAAGCGAAGTAACTGTGTAAGAGGAGATTTACCAGAGAGAAAAATATACACTACGGTGCACAATTTTCAAAATAAACGTGTTAGGAGGAATAGCAACTTGATCTATTCCATGGACTTGCGGCCAATATATATACATGTACATGAGAAGAGATAAGGTAGGAATCCAAAATACAAAAGAAAATATATAGAGTCCTACTCTAATACAACTATATCTCTAATAGATACCCATCCCCGCCCCTCAAACTCATGGTAGATCAACAACACTAAGTTTGGAGAGATAAAAACTGCTAATTGAAGCTTTGAAGGCACATACTGAAAAGCAACAATTTGCCTGTACCTATGACCGCATATAAGAAGCATCACCACTAATATGTTTAATGAGCTCATGCTTCACCGGATCTCTAGGAATACTTATGGCACCTATACTGACAAAAGATGAGTCGGTGCAGAAACAGAAACACCAAAATCCTCAAGCAACCATCGTAGTTAAGTGGCCTTTGCGATCAAAAGAGCCATAACTCGCAACTCAGCCTCAGCACTCGAACGAGAAACTGTTATCTGCTTCTTAGTCTTCCAAGTAATGAGAGAACCACCAAGAAAAACACAGTAGGAAGAAAGATACTAGTGATCATCTAGGTCACATCAGAATAAGTCTGAAGCTGTAAAGAACTAGAATAAGGAAAGAAAAGGCGGCAAGAGATAGTCCCACAAAGATATCACAGAACACGGATAAGATGACTATAATGGAGCTGAGTGGGAGCAGAAACAAGTTGACTCAAAATATGCACTAGATACGAAATGACAGGATGAGTGACACCAAGGTAGACATGACTCCCAACAAGGTGACGGTAGCGAGTGCGATCCGCAAGAGACTCACCATCAGTGGGCTGAAGGTGAACATTGAGCTCCATGGGAGTCTCAGTTGTGCGATGATCAATAAGAGAGGCACGATCAAGAAGATCCTACATAAAGTTCTCTTGAGATAGGAATAAGCTATCAGACGTAGAAGAAACCTTAATCCCAAGGAAGTAATGAAGAAGACACAAATCAGACATGAGAAACTGCTCACTGAGATGTGCCATCACAAAAGCGATATACTAATAATCATCTCTAGTAATGATCATGTCATCGACACATAAGAGAAGAAGATGGCACATTAGAAGAAGATGACTCATCAAAAGAAGATGATTTAGCCGAGGAATCCTCAATTCACGAACGAGAAGTATAAAAGAGATGATAAGAAGGAACAATGTCAGGAGGGGCAACAAAAGAAGGCTCTGGTGGTGGAGACTCCATAGGAGGTGTCGCTGGTGGAGGCAATGGAGGCACTGGGAGAGAAGGCACCAAAGAAGAAGGCACCAACGGTGGAGACGTCGCAGGAGAAGGTTTTGGTGGTGAAGACGGTGAAGGCACCATTGGAGAAGGTGCCGGAGATGGCGCCATAGGAGAAGGCACCAACAATGGTGGTGACACAGAGTTGAAGGGAGTATTAGGGAAAGAAGGGGCTCGATAAAAGAAGATAGAGAAGAACCAGGAGAGAGACGAGGGTAGAAAGGATGAGACTCATCAAAAGTAACACCACGAGAAATCCACATCCATCGACCAATAGGATCCCAACAACGATAACCCGTATGCTCAACACTATAGCCTAGAAGAACACACTCAATAGAGTGGTTAGCTTAGTGTGCTCACGAGATGCAAGAGACATAGCAGACACAACCAAAGAGGCAAAGACTAGAATAATCGGGCATCATTCCACAAAGACACTCGACGGGAGTCCTACCTAAAGAGTAGAAAAATACTGAATATTAATCAAATAAGTGGCACTAAAAACTACCTCGGCCCAAAAGTGAACAATGGAACCAAGCATAAGAGCACGAGTAGTCTGAAGAACATAATGCTTATGCTCAGCTATGTTATTCTGAGCATGAGCACTAGGACCTGAAAACTAAGAAAGAGTGCCCTGCTCATATAGAAAATGACGAAGTGCTTCGATAAACACTCTCCCGCAAAGTCGACATGAAAAATACGAATGAGAGTGTCAAACTAAAGTGCCTTGTCCTACAACATAATGAGAGGTGCGGTCTACAGTCTGAACAGTGACATGTACAGATGAATGACTAATGGGAGTAAGATTGGGAGAATCAGAAGTCATATGAAAAGAGGCACCAGAGTCAAGAACCCATGGTGATGTACCTAAAGAAGACGAAGGTGGCCTCTAACTAGAAGACTGAGTAGCAGAACTTGTTGGTGTGAGGGTAGCAAGGCGACAAAGCAGCATGAGCATCTCCTGAGTGGTAAGGTCTGCAGTAGTGATCCTTTGAGGAGAAGCATTTGAGCCTGGAGAATCCGAGCCTCTCATGCCCTTAGAAGAGCATTGACGAATATCATTCTTCTTCTGGTAACAGTACCGTTCCACATGTCCATCCTTGCCACAATAGGTCCAGTAAGACCAGCACCCCTCCACCCCAAAGGTAGGCACCACGGAAGAAGGCGCCGCAGGTGGAGGGGCAGCAGGTGTAGAAGCGGAACGAACACCCAGAACTAAAGGAAGCAATAGTAGACTCGCACCATGATGGCGAGTCTCTTTAGTACGAACCACAGCAAGAGCCTCCAGTAGAGTCACACGGGGATGTTGAGCAGGCAGCTATGCACGAAGCTGCTCAAACTCAGCCCGAAGACGTGTTAAGACGTAGTAGACGCAATGAAGCTCCAGATGAGAGTACTGACACCGACAACACTAACAAGTGCGGCAAACCTTCGGTCCAAGAGAGTCAAGCTGATGCCACACCGAGGATAGTTCCGTGAAGAACTCATCCACAATAGCATCACCTTGCTGCAGTGACTGCTCCTGTCGCACAATAGCAAGGTACAAAGAGTCATCCGCTGGCTCGTACGATAGCAAAGACGAGCCCACATCAACTGTGCCAAAGAAAGAGCAACCACGCCACCTGTGAGGTGCACCTCCATGCTAGCAACAATAATAGTAGAAGCGTGAGCATCCTCATCAATCCATGATCCTCATTGATCCATGACTGGTAGGCAGAAAACTGGGTAGTATAAGACTCCATAGCATCAACATAATCAGTAAGTGCCTTTCTATAGAGCCTCATCAATCTCCTACTTCTGCTCATCCATCTCCCCAGCAGTGGCATGCGGGCGCATAGGCACAACAGGAGGAACGAGGCGAGTCAGACAGGGCAACTCGCCGGTAAGAAAATCCCAAAGATGCAGACGACATATGTGAAAACGCATGTGCATGACCCAGTCTCAATAGTTGAGACCGTAAAAAGTCACCGAGTAGCGAGAGACGGAGACACTACCTGACGAGGAACCAGAAGAGGACGACATTGTACCTTTTTTGTGTGCTGAAAGCAAAGAGATCTGAGCACGCATCAGGACAGAGAAGAGCCATCAGCAGGGCGGAAGGCCGGCAGGTGAACGGTCCACGGCGGCCGACGATGGCAGCGGCCCGGCAAGATCCCGCAGGAAATATATAGATTCCTACTCTAATACAACTATGTCTCTAACAAGAGGTACCAATCTGATTCAGCGATTGCTAGCAAAGAAAAATTATCAAAAAAGTTATTGTCCTTGTCAAAATGAGAACAATATAATATTACTAACAAGCAGCCCCACATCACAAAAACTGTTCGGAGTTCAGACCTCTTTTAAATACCAAATTAGGCACGAGCAATCTTTGGTTGCTTGGTGAAGAAATTGGGTTTTCAATCAAGTGGTAGTCGATTCTAACTATTTAGAGGGCCATACCCTACACTATTTTTCTCCTATTATAAGATGCTGGACAAAAAAAGGTCATTTGACTGCATCGGTGTTACACTAGTCATGCCTATTTTGCGTATTTTGAATTACAAAAAAAGTTGGCTTGGTCAGAGAAAAGATCATGTACGGCAACTCAATCTTGCGAACACCATGCGATAACTACAACAAAATAACTGTGTAAGTTATCTAATTATTGCGACCTATTAGCATAGATTGTATATCTCTCTATAGTGGAGGGTTCTCTGTATATTTGTATCCATGTATTTTGTGTATATCGTCCCATTGGACCATAGCAATACAACTAGCTTATTGCATACACGTCATCTTAAGAAAAAAAATCTGCATAAAAGAACCAAATAGATAGAAGTATTCAAATACTAACCCTGCTGTTGCATGCCTTGTCTTGAAAATAATTTCGGAAGTATTAAAGTTAGTAAATATGTAAGAGATAAATAATACATCTGATAAATGGTAATCGAAATTGCCAAGAGGATTTCACCTAAAACGACGGCCAAGTGGAATTTGCCAATCTTTGAAATCAAGAACAGAATTTGCTTGGGAAGCCTGAAGATATAAGACAGTCGTTACACATTGGCACCAAGCAAAACATAATTTTACATAAAAATTTATAAAAACTAACTTAATTCCTTTTTATTAAATTACATTGCAGGCATGCAGCCCTTGTCATTGTTTGTTCAACCCAATCCCTTCGTTCTCTTCAAAATATGCACTTCAGTTCATTCTGTCAATTTGATTAAAACTGCAGGAATTATTTATATATTACACTATTACTGATATTGTACTTATAGAAAATTGCAGAAGAAGTCCTTGAACTTGTAAGGAAGTACAGTGGTAGAGTTCACAACCCACCCAGGAGATGTTTCTCAGGACCTGCAGGGAGCCAGTAACAGGTCACATTTTACTATTTTATATTGTTTTATTTCAAATTTTTGGCAATTACGACTTCTAACAACATAAAATAGCAACTAGAGTAAAAAAAAACTTCTCAAAATGGCATATTCTCACTAGGGAAAAACAGTAACCAGTAGTCATCAGGATTGCCATTTCCCGGTGATAACCAGCTGGTCATCACTAGGATTTGGAAACTATGGGATCAGCTCAAAAAAATGTTATTCACTATTCAGACAAACACACCACTTCGAAACGTATCTAATATATTCGACAATGATGAAAAGCTCCAAAAGAAAAACTTAGAAAGGGAAAGAAAATCTTAACCTTATTCTTGAGGAACTCTGGATTTGTAGACAATGCTTTTATGAGATAACTTCTGTCCTGTTACGTGTGATGTCAGTTTGTGCATTAGCAATAATGACATAATATCAAGTAAGAGGCTTTGGAGGAAACAAGGAAAGTAAGATTGTTAAGATGAGGAAAACATGTTATGCAAATTGGAACATCATCACATGGGCTTACTTTAACCCATAACAAGGAACAATCGAAGTTTGTGAGGAACCATGTGTGTGCGTTCATATTAAATGAATCAGCTTCTTCCACTCCATCAAAGTGATGTCGGTACTCTAGGCATATACAAGCACTTCCAGCATAAGCAGCATCAATGTGGAACTACATGTCATGGGCCTGAAAAAAAATAAACGGAAGCAAACAATGAACGTACATACAGCAAGACATTTAAAAATCTGTATGTTCCATTCAGTTATATAAATTGCACAAGTCATATACTAAAACAAGGTAACTAATAACAAGTAGGAATGTAGAACCAAGTTTCCAAAAACATGTTCCAGAAAAGATTCCGGACCTAGGACAGTACCAGTTCCCAATGGAGAACTGATCAAAACCTATTTTATCTCAAATACAAATTTGAATTAAAAACAGATTGGGATTAAAAAAATGAATATAACATTTAGAATTCAATTTAATAAAAAAATTCTTATACCATCCAAGATTTCTTGGAATCGCTGATAACTGACCAACTTACCGATTGCAGAACATGATAAAATATAAAATACCGACGCTCATGCCATTTCAAACTGCAGACTTGTTCCTCAAATAATGGATATAACTAGGTATCCAAATAGCAGCGAAACAAGTGTTCTATGCCTAGCTGATAAAAGAACTACAAAATTTTGGCAAATACTTTTTCATAAGTGTTGGCTATTTGGGCTGTATGTGTGAGTGTGTGTAAGGTTTCGCCCATGTGGCCAATGCATACAAGTGTGGTGTGTATGTATAGCAAAGAGAAGAATAGAGAGAAGCAAGAAATGCAGAAGATTCCACTGCACTCTTCAAAAAGTAAAACAGCAACTGAAAATATTAACTATACAGACAAGATAAACCATCGAAATTTCTTCGGATTATAGCAACATACTGAAGCACTTCAACATTAGATTACTTCACTATATTAATCTTGATATTTCCTAATTATCACAATCCAACAGGCCTAGCACCTTGGCTATTCGTCTAGTTCACGCAGGGGATCCATGGCCGAGGAAGATGTTGTGCCTACCTGAAACAAATAAGTTTTCAGAAAGTAAATATGGAGAAAAAATACAGTTGTGCTAATGAACAGAGGGAAAGCTAAGCATAACGATTAGTACATTCCAGTATTATTTTTAAATAAGAACACTTGCCATGTTATGTGGGGCCACACTTACGGCCGCTGCAAGAGGGCAGGTCAAGAGAGGACACACAGCCCAGGAGGGGGAATTGGCAGTGGCTAGGGATAAGGATCCCAAGTTACCTTTGGGGATAAGAATCCCAAGTTATCTTTAGCAAGTTTAGATTTGATTACATCTCTTAGAGATATGATTTGTTTCTTGATTCTCAAGTTGGTTGTTTCATAATTTGGTGCATAAGCCAGCTATATAATGCCCGGCAGTCTATCTCAATAGAGCAAGCAAGATCACTTAGAGATATGATTCGTTTTTTGATTCTCAAGTTGGTTGTTTCATAATTTGGTGCATAAGCCGGCTATATAATGCCCGGCAGTCTATCTCAATAGAGCAAGCAATAAAACCCAAACATCTATTTTTCCAGTCTATTCTGTTGCCTATCCCACCACCTCTGCTCAGGGGCACTGCGGCTTTAGGCCACGACCTGCCATCGAGCACTCCTACTACTTGTGTTCAGGTTCTGGGGTTCATACCACACCAGCAGGGCCACGAATAAATCAAGAGCTAGTAGAGATATCGAATGACCCAACTAGCATCCTGGAGATTATCCGAATGGGCACGTAGAGTTCAAAATTTGTTCTTTTCGAGTTTAGATTGCCACTATGTGGGTTTACCTTTTTTAGGTGGAAAATGACCAAGGACCTGTTTTTGGGGTGGGGGACACATCGCAAAAAGTTACAAATTCCGTAGAATATGGTAAAAAGTTTCAAAATATTCAGAAATAATTCGTAGTAACAGGGAAGGGCATGATCTATATCCAATACAAAATTTAAGGATCAAATTCAATCTCATTTGCGACATGCAAAAAAGACAACTACTTAGTGACCGCACCATGAATACTAGTACCAAGTATTTGTCTTTTTTTTTCTCACAAATGATATTGAACTTAATCATAAAAATTTGCATGAATGTAGAACATGCACTCCCATAGTATTACAAATTATTTGAGATTGTTCCCAAACGTGTACAACCAATTTTCATGGAATTTACACCTTTGGGGGCATCTACACCTGATTTTTCTCCACCGCTAGCTGCCTCCACTGTACAAAAACTAATTAAGAGCAGAATAATCCAAGACTACACAAAAATATCTAACTTCAAGTTATAGTTTGAAGGTACAAGTTTGTATACCTAAAAGTAACTGCCATTATTCTGCACAAAGATCACCTACTTGGGAAATAACATATAACATGTCACTGACAAGTGGTTCTGGGCCAAACGACATTCTCACATTAGATGGTAGTTTCCTATTTACACCGAAGGTAATGGTACTGAGCTATTTTTCTCAAAAATATATAAATAACATCTTATTTCTGAAGCAGATGCAGCTTGAGAACCAAATTATTCAGTATGACTTACATGACCAATAAATAGGATAATTGAACATTGGTCGAATATCAGGATGCTAGTTGTCAATAACTCAGTATAGTAACTCAAGTAGTTCATTGAAAGAAGTATAGTAAATCAGTTGAGATCTTAATGTTGAAATTCACATACAATGTTTTCAAGGCATAACTCAAGACAATTTGCATACGAAAAAAAAGAAGCAGAGCTTATTGCTTACTGTTGCACAGACGAAGAATGGTATCAAACCAGATGACAGGTCTATGGAAAAGGCCTCGCTAACTGCTTCAGGTGCAACAGCATAGTTCTTACCACAGTCAGCCTTCACAACTCTGAAGTTCTCTGGGAAAATTCCTGCAATCTACAAACAGAAGTATGTAAGCTAAGAAAAACAGAAAATAAACAGAAAGTACAAGAAGAATATACTGCACATTATTTAATTACTTCATTGTCATTTTTTTTTACGTAACATCGTCTGAAGAACAGAACAAGACAGGTAACTTCTGTCATAATAAAAGCTAATCTGAATCCTTTTTATAGAGATAGGACCATACATCTTTCACGTAACAAATGGGACTTCAGTTGAATTCTATCTGCATACCTGGCATGCCTTTTGCAGAGCAGAATGCATACCTGGCATGCCTTTTGCAGAGCAGAATGCGTCTGATCAGATGCATAAACTACTAATTTTTCAAGGGATTTCTTCCATGCTTCCTTAAAGTTCTATCTCGTGCAGCCAATAGTACAACAAGAACCGCTTCATTTGCAGTACCCTGGATTACTCCTCCACCAAGTGCTGCAAAGAGGGATGCAATAGCAGAACTCAGAAACATGACTTAAGCAAGGAACAAAAGTCTGCAAATTTTGACTCTAAGCAAAAATGATATTTACAGGCGCTATATCAAAAGATAACAGTAATATCTACTATTCTGCTAAAGTGGCATCTATAAATTAGATATCTCAGATCTAGGATAGCAGATAGCCCATATCACGGTCCATATCTAGGATTCTACGATCCTGTCAGATTATCTTGATCCTGATCTTAACATACAATTTTGCAATAGTGGTCCAGAACTTATGGTCTTTAGAGTCATGATTTTGGAGGTGAAATCCTATCATGGTCCTAAGATCCGCAAACACGAAAATGATCCTACCTAGGACCATGATCATGACAACCCTGCTATATCGTCCAACATGGCTACATGGCTGTGTCATCGCCAATGATATGGCGATGAATGGCTTGAACAACTACTTCAGGATATCTATGTAAAACTAGACCGAACAGCCAATATGGCAAGGAGGACAGAAATAAGAAATAGTACTTGAATAAATAAGGAATGGCAATGAAAGATAAACAAATATTTTAATAACCTAATATGGCAAGTTTCACATAAAGTGTTTGTTAATCAAACCTTCTCATTCATATCATTACTAGATATGTCAATTAATTATGAGGTGCTATAATATTATAAGAGAACCAAATTACAAAAACATATATTGAGATCATGAAATATTTTATGCGTAGACCAAATATATGATTGCATCTTACCAGCTGACAGAAACTGGCTTGGAAGGTTAAGCATCTTTGCAAACCAGTCTAAGACTATAACCTCTAGCTCAGTTGCAGCAGGAGAGGTTATCCAACTGAAGCCAACGATGTTAAAGGCAGAACTAAGCATCTCCCCCAGGAATCCAGCAGTGCTACTATTTGAAGGATAGTAAGCAAAAAAAATTGGACTTTGCCAATGAGTTACTCCCGGTACTATCTTCTCTCGGATATCTGGGCATCAGAACATTTAGCTGAATACCTGAAGGTTTCTTTATGCTTAGAGCATGAAATGCATTTGCTAAACCTAATTTCCGATGTCACTTGAAAGTGGACTGGAAGGAACATCACCATCAAAAAGGGCATCCAAAGTATCAGGTTGGTTTGGAGCTGAATCCGGTAGAAGTTCCTTTAGATATCCTGGCTGCAAAGAAATCACTCAATCAAAGCTACGGAAGCAGAAATCTTACTGGAGCGTCAACGATACTTCATAGCAGAATCCATCTTCTGTAGACAAAAGGATAGTAAATTAACTGTACTCATTTCTTCGATGACATTATCAACGCTTCACAACCTTAGGGATACATACTTTTGTGACGCTTAAAATAATGCGTGGACAATTGGACGTACATGCTTGTTAATTATGTAGTACTTCAATGTCAATTATCCGAGAGCTACCTACTGTACTCTTAAGACTTATGTGGTACATTTCCACTTCTACGTGTGCGAGTAAAACTTAGGCAAGCCCTTAATTCTGTACAATTAGAGAAAGATGTCTTCAGAATTGTGCATCATTAGCAAGAGAGTTATATATACCAGGACCACATGGACCAAACCTACTAGATGGTTCACAGGCCAAGTCATAGTATACACTTGTTCTCGAGTTTAAGCAAAGCAAATGAGCATCAAGAGCGACATAGTAGACGTGGCATGTGAGCAAGCTGTACTAGAGGGTTTGTACTCGAGACTGAAGACTGACGTGCCTGGACTTGGCTGAGGACGGGAAATGTCTCGATGGTTTTGTAGTAGTCGGCGATGAAATCCGATGCGCGCACTCCCGCAGCTGCTCGGCGTCCATCGGCCGCATCCACCCGCCGCTGCCTCCGTCGCTGCCATTGCTGCTACCACTCGCGTCCCTTGGCAGCATCAAACCAACAAAAAAAAACAAAAACAAAACAAGGACACAAAAACAGGCAGTTCAGCGCTGTTCAGAAGACGGTATCAAGAAATAAGAATTGCAAGAAGAGGAAGGGCGTTGGGATGAGATGCTCACATGTTTAGGAGGGTTTGCAGTCAGATGGCAGGAGGGACTTCGGGGACGGAGGATTCAACGAGAGAGAGGCGCGAGGGAGGAACGGGAGGAGGGAATGGATTTTTCTCTGCTGTGTTTTTCGGTTCTTCCGGTTGTCGGGATGTGATCCTGGTGGATATGATGTGTTCTTTCTGCGGATCGAAGCGGCACAGGGAACCACGCAGGCAGCCACGGAATAAAACAAGATAGATTTGGAATTTTGGATACGTATGCAAACTCTTCCGTATATCAGATAGGAAACCGAGTACATACGATACGCGTTTCTACGATATAAAGTGTTAAAATATAATCTATACTATATTATATTAATAGAGACGAGGAAAGTGGCTTACGGACATGACTAAAACACGGCGCAAGGGGCGGCGGCCACGCGTGGCTTGGATTAGAGAGAAAGAGAGATACTGGAGGATATAACAGTAACAATAGTGAATAATTATTTATTAACTTTAAGTAAAGAGTAATGATAGGTTATTATATATTAACTTTAAGTGAATGATAATTATGGATAATTATCTATCAAATAAGAAATTAATGGCAAACTATTAGCTCAACATAAGATGTTGCATATCAGACAGGGCTGAGTGACTTATGTATGTTTTGTGAGGTAGAGGTAGGAAAGAAAAACAAAGCTTTTTAACAGGTAATATAGATGTTTCTGTTTTTGTTTTACTTTTTGAATGTTGGCAAGTGATCGGCCAAAATTTTATTCAATGTAGGAGCAAACTACAAAAGCAAACAAAAGCTCGTAAGTCTTCAAGGAATGGCGGATAAAACGAGATTGAATCCTTGAAAAATTGAAGGCAACCCAACCCCAAGTTGAGTCACCCGGAGACCAAAATTGCTAACGCTCAACAAGGATCTGTTAGCCACTGGGGCATGTAATTTAGGATCGTTCGTCACATGATTGAGTTCCGACGGAGTAACCATATTGTCCGAACAACTCCTCTACGTTAGCCTGTCACTCTGCTCTCCCTTCAACCTCTCCCACCGCCCTGGTGATCACCTAGAAGTGGCGGAGTGCCATCATCAGAAAAGACAAAATAAATATAGCTTCCACCAAAATCATATTAGCTTTCAACCTGATTGAATCGCAGGTTTCAACTACAAAATGAATGACTTCCAACTAACAACTTTTAATTGAAAAAGAATAAAGCTTTCAATTGTCATCAATCTAGCTTGCCACCTTTTGAATCAGAGATGTCAACTAAAAAATTAACAATTTTCAACCAAAGAACTAGGAACTTTCAACCAAAAAAAATAAGCTTTCAACTACCATACATCTAAGCTTTCCACCAACTGAACAATGGATTTTGTAACGACCCACCTTTGTAACCTTGTGTAAATAAGAGACTTGATGGTCATTATCAATAAGTGCATTTCCATATCATAAAATTTATGCATTTAGATTAATTAATAAAACAACTCCAATTTAAAAACATTTAACTTTGACCAATAATCAATTTAAATAGAACTTGTGAAACAAAAACACATATTTGATAATTAGGTCTCATACACCCAAGTGTTATTTAAACAAGTCCTAAATTAGCAAATAATATATTGATCGGGTGAATTTCCGTTCCTGAACCCAAATATAATTTTTCAATAATTCATGGGGATTATTTCACCAACTTACACTTCAAACTTATATTAGGGCATAATTATTTGCTAATTCATGGGGATTAAACTTGTATTTAAATAAATAGTCACATATGACTTAGTTTAATCTGAGAAAATTCATATAGGTCATGAATATATTACATAATTTTTGTGAATTTTTTAAGATTTAAAAACATAGGTTTTTATTTAATCCCCTGAAAATTCAAAACCCAAAATAGGACAAAAATAAATAAAAGAAAAAGAAGAAAACCCTAGTTTAACTGGGTTGGCCTTCGGCCTAGTTTATTCTTCACATCTAGGCCAAGCCTGTTTCCCCCTTAGCCTCACTTGCCTCTTTTCCCCTACCTCTCACTGGTTGGGCCCACGACATAGGCCTTTGTTTATGCGCATGCGTGGCACACGCCGTGTCCTTGTTATGCACGAGCATGGGCGAGCTCGATGACCAACTGCCCCATGAGCTTGATGTCATCCATTGCTACGTATTGTTGTGTCTATCACCTCCCCTCGACCACCTTGCCCTTGACGGCGTCATCTTCGGTGAAGTGGTCGTCAAGTCCTTCTACTGAAACCCTCCCTGGCCAAAACGCCCTTTCCCAATAGCATCGCATCCTCATGCCCATTGTTCGAGTTGACACTATCGTTCAGCTCCCCTCGCCGCCTTTCATCTTCCTAGAAGGAATAAGAGCTTGCTGTTGAGCCATTTGTCGGGAATGTGCCTGGCATTCTAGCTCTACAGTCACGACCACGGTGCCATCGCCGTACCTTTCCACGTCGGCGGGTAAGGTAGCTCCACTTCTTGCAATTATCTGCTTCGCCTCATCGGTCGAACTCACCCAACTATTTGTTGCGGCTGTTGGTGCAGAGCAGCCGTGGGAGCACTACTTCTTCTCCATCTCCGGTGGGAATCTGCCATGTGACCGTCTCCTTGTCTCTAGTGAGGACCGATGCCAATCAACACACGCTCCCATTTTATTTTGGTCTCTTGTACCGCCCCTAACCTCCCTTTCCTGCACTACATGTACTGGAGATTGCTGCCAATGTGGAACCAAGCACCACCCCTACCGTCACCATGGTGCTCCGTGTCTCAACCCTCTCCTGGAACAGCTGGTGCCCAAGACGTACTCAAAGCATAACCGTGAAGTCGTTGCCGGAAAAACCTAAACAAAAACCCCTCTTCGTCCTCTCGCCATCAACCTAGTCTTCTTCCTCACCACCGGCAACTACCATGAGCACTGCCGGACTGAGCTCGCACACTCCTTCGCCATGAGCACCGGATTCAATTGTAGCCTTTTCCCGTTCTTTTCCCCCTCCATAGCACTAGATCCCGAGGTGCTCTATTTTTAGCCGTCGTTGGTGACCATGGCACTGCTGCCTTCAGCGGCTGTTGAAGTCGCTGACCTCAGAAATGAACTCACCGTGACACACAGATTCAACTGGTGCAAGTGGCACGTCTTGTTGTACCCTATGCGAACGCGCCGGTGGCTCAACGCCGACAGTCCTGACTGGTGAGACCAATCATCCACGTGACTAGCTTACACAGGAAATTAGAGCTTATAAGTGTATGACAGCTGGGTCCTGCGTAGCATAAATTTTAGTTAACACGTGTTTGAAAATCTGTGTGCGTGACATGTGGGACCAAAACTTAACGGTTGAAACTTTTATATCAAAATAAGGTGTACTTTATATCTAAATTCATGGTTAATCTGCAGATCCGTGGAGTCTGCAGCGACCTTCGGCCAAGCTCCTCCCCACCTCTACGCCTTGCTTCTGATCTTCATTTGAATCCCAGCAAGATCAGGAATATCCCAAGGCAAGTTAAGCTTGTTGACATTTCAATGCCATAATCATATTATTGCTTTATTAATTGTGCTTCTGTTGGTGATGATCATGTTATTTGTTAACTTGATATGTTTCCTAGTATGAGTAGGCTGCAATGTTGGTCCAGCATTGCTATGAGTTGAAAATGATGTCTAATACAATCTGAACTTGAGAGTAAGAGTGACAAAGGGATAGTGATAATGACAAGCGGGAGGTGAAAAGGTCGTTGGAACCATTCACCAGGTAAATTGGTTGCCATAACCATTAGCACTCGTCACGGTCACTACGTTGGTCATTTGATTATTCCTTATTAGCCACTAGGTGTTGTTCAAGAACCCACTAAAGGTGCCTCCAGTACGGTCTTCTTCCACTTGGGGCCTTGCAACCCCCACATGGACAACCACCGGAACACTTATTAGTGTTGCTAAACGAATAATACCTCCATCTTTTGGTTAATTAAGCATGATGTTCAGATCTGAATTGTTTATCATCCTTATGATTGTTCACTTGCCATTGTTGGACTAGTGGTAGTTAACTTGTTACAAGAAAGTGTAATTGAAGCGGTGATGTGTTGTGCACTCATGCTGTTGATATTTATATAAATGGATTACTATTTCATTATTTTGATGTCAATTACTCATGTTACTTTATGATATATGCCATGTTACTTTCATGTCAAAAGCATTACTAAGTATGGTGAGTACGATTGTACTCATTGGTAGTTTTTCTTGCATGCATAGGAACAAATGATCTCTCCCTAGACGAGTATTTCAAGAACGATGCTTGAACGGTTACCTTGGTTGGTTTCGAACTTGTGGATATTTTTTGGGTTGAATGATGCTAGCTTGTGTCAATGGGATAATGTTATTTTGTTTATGTTTCCGCTGTCAGATTTAATGTACTAAGTTGGTAATTGTAACCTACGGGCCTTTGCTTGTAATGTATGTAGTTGCCCAAATGTAATGGATGTGAACTATTATCTTTGTAAATCTGCCTTTAGAATTCGTGTTGTGATTATCAAGTAGTTGATGCATCCCTTCATACACCAGCGTGTATGATTTGAAGTGTATGGAGGTGATAGTAGAGAGTAGGTGTCGGTCCCTTGTGCGATCATGGTAACTATCTTAGTTGAGTGACCCGTTAGCTGCGATACAATACCGGCTAGATAGGGTGTGGATACATGTGTCGTTTTCTTGAGTGACCCACTAGCTCGTGCTTCGGCCAGCTAGGTTAAGGTGTGGACACAGGTCTCGAGCTCCTCGAAACGGTTATGGTGATTGTTACTTGGAATTTACTTGGATTCTTGTTGGATGTACGCCTTTGCCCGGTTTGACCAACGGTGGAAGCATGCGATTGTGGTAATCGTAGGACATGTTGGTCCAGCGTCGGACTGCCCAACGGTGAATGCATATGACATGTGGTGAGTGTATGACATGTTGGGTCGTTTCTTAGATATTTAGGTGGCACATCCCTCTAGAGTCTAATTAAATCTTGATCTCCCACAAAAACTAATATAACTGCAATCATTTCATTTGGAGTACTATATGTCATTTTTAGGGTTAATTAACATAGTAATTAATTCAAATTCTTGTGTAATAGTAGCATGCATAAAAATTATGCCATGATAGAGGCCTAGTTCTTTTCGGCTTTTCCAGGGGGCTTCTCCCAGAAGTTGCCCTTTCCTAGCTTCTCCCAGAAGCCACCCCCTCAAATTCGTCGGGGCTTCTAAACTAGTCATGGTATGTCTAAATTAGAAGCCCCGACGAATTTGAGGGGGTGGTTTCTGGGAGAAGCTGGGAGAGGGCAGCTTCTGGAAGAAGCCCCTGGAGAAGCCGAAAAAAACTGGCCAGAGTACAGGTAAATCATGAATTATGATATAAAGTAACCTCATTTGGAGCTAACATGAATTTTCAATGATTTTTTATTATGCCATGATATAGTAATGGTTAAACCATGAATTATAATATAAATTACACCTCATTTGGAGCTAACATGAATTTTCAATGATTTTTGAAAGTTTTTTAGCCATTTTTAAAGCAATTTCCAAATTTCCAAATTTTAATTTCAAAATACACAGAGAAATACATTTTATACTAAGCTTCAGCTAGCAACAGAAGCTGACAGGTGGGATCAGGGGTCATCTTTGGCAGGGTCAAGGGCTGACTTGTCAAAATTTCCCATGGGCGGGCCACTTGCCATACGCAACGGCTATTTCTATCAATGCAGGTGGAGTTCTTATGTCAAATTTTAACATCTTATCAAATTAACCGTTAGTGATTGGTCCCACATGTCATACTCAAAGAATATTAAAAATATTTTATTTATGTTTTTAAATGGGTAGGGCCCACATGTCTTACAGACAACTTAACAGTCATTAGCGACTAAAGCTATCGGGCCTGCATGACGGGTCACCGGCAGCTTGACGCTGGTGACTTCAAATGCGGCCACATGGTGGCGCAGAATCGCGCGAGCGACTCAGAGCGCCACTATGCCCGCGGGTTGCGCGGTTCGATCTTCCATTGAGCCGGGAACTCATTGCGGTAGCGGAGCGACCTCCGGTCACCGGATGCGGCGACATGATGCTCGCCAACGGCGGTTGGAAACAGGGCATCCGTGTCGATGACGATACAGCTCACTGTAACATCAACGACGCTCGGAACCGAGGCAGACAGGGTCGGTGGAGTGGTTGCGGTGGTCGACGGTGGTGTTGAGCAAAGCAACGGAGCTGTGAAAGAAAGAGAGCTTACGTGGTCCAATCAAATGTGGCAAAGGCTTCGCACGATCCTCCAGGACAGCTCCTAGTGCTCAGCTATGACGATGACCTCGACGTCCACGGCGGCGGCGGTGCTAGCTTCACGATGTGGGCGAGCATCTAAGCGTGCAAAGGATAAAAAGGTAGTTAGGAGCGGTCAGAGTTAACCAAGGAGCCTCGGGAAACCTCTGGTTCAAGCTTGCACTCACTGAAGACGAAGCAACGGTCCGCAGCGGAGGACCACCGGAGTTGGGGAAGAAGTAGTGTCATCTCTCAGTTTCTAGCACCAAACGGAATGACGAAGGTGCGGATGAGCTCAGGATAGCAACGCGGAGCAAGGGTACATGTCTTACAGGCTTGCTCACCACCTGGCGCCGAGGGGCTCGTTGGTGCTACAACGGGCGTGCACACCGGAGTCCAGTGCTGAACACGTTCCGGGCGAAAGACTCAATGGCACACTAGGAGTTTTACGCAAAGGGGTGAAGAGAGTCACGAGAGACTCGATGGCACAGTTTGAGTGGGAATGGGGGAGCAAATGCCAAGAAATCTAAAGGGGTAGTAAGTGAAGTAGAGGCCCGAGAGGGTGTTTCTTGACAATTAACTAGCCGGCCGTTGGCAATGGTGGGTGCGTCGTGGCGCTAGGCGAGGACGTCTGCAATTTGGTAACGGTGAGGCCGCAGCGACATTAACGGGACAGTTGGCGGAGATGCCCACCCGTGCCCACGCAGAGGAGCTGCGGGGTGCATGGCTCACCTGCATGAAGAAGGCAACCTACACGGTAGGGCCCACCGATCGGAGGAGGAGGCAGCATTCGTAGAGACGACTCCTAGTGGAGGAAAAGGGAACATCCAGGGCACAAGAGAGCATGGCCGCGAGGTGAATCTGGGCTTGGCCCAACGAGGGGAGAAGGGTGGGGCTGACTTTGGGCCCAAAGAGCTAAGGTTTCGTTTCTTTTTATTTTATGTATTATTTTTAGTATTCAAAATTCTAGGGAATTTAAACCTAGGTTTTTAAATCTAGAAAAAGGGTCTATATACTATTTATGACCTATGTGAATCTTCTTAGATTAAAATAAGTTATATTTAACTTTTATTTAGATAAAAGTCTAATTATACCCTAATTTAGATTTGAACTATAAGTAGGTGTAATAATTACCAAAAATTTATGAAATTTTTGTATTTAGGTTCAGGTTGGGAGATGAGCCTCAGATACAAGATCTCATATATTTTGAGGAGGAATTCATCAAATTAATATATTACAGTTCTGTCAATATTGAACTTGTTTAAATAATATTTTATTCAAATTAGCTCTAAATCACTTGAAAATTTGTAGAGATCTTCTTGAAGCTGTATAAAACCCATAAAAATTATCAGAGATAAATTTGAGTGACTTTGTTCATAGCATTTAATTAAGTGATTCTATTTTAAAATTTACATGTTTTTATTAGGGTTATTTTAATTAATCTAAATACATAAATACCATGAGATTGAAATGCACTTTATGTTACACTGATCACCTTATTACAACATTTTATTGCAAACGCATAGTATATTGCGAAATGCACGAACACGTACGTAAGGGTTAACCTGAAGTACTACCAGAAGAAACAAAGTGTAAGGACAGTATATGGTCAATGGGCAGTACTACCGCGCGCGTGCTCTCCATTATGATCAACTTTCGTACTTGCACAGCCATGTGCTTCTGGCGGTGACCACATGCAGGTAATCATCAGCTACTAGCTGTAGTAAGATCGCATCCCTTCAGCTACAGCCCCCAACTCATTCACTTTCCTTTACCGTGGAAAGAGGACGACGCCACGAGCTCGGGCGGTAAATTTGGATGATTTCGATCTTTTCAAAACTTTGTTTGAAAATAGATTTATTTCAAAACTTGAACCACATCTGATCCCTAGAGTCAACGCCAGATCCGAAGACATCTAAGATATGCATGTTGGTGCCTCAAGCTATAGCACCTAAGCTCTTACCATGCTAGCCCCTTTGTGGACTATAGGCGACATGGCGCTTATATGGCAAAAGGTTGGCATCAGGCCAAATGGTGCTGAAGCCTGAACTAGGTGGTTTGTAAAGCACTCGCCATGAACCACGTAACTAGGGTTGGCGTCATTGTGCGAGGCGCCAAGGTATGGAATTTCAACTTCGTTGCTTTTGGTTTTGACCCTTTTAACATACCCACTGGTTGTGAGCCACCCTAATTTCTACCACCATTCCCCTCATCTCCAATGGCGATGTTTGTACACTCTCTCTCCTCCCCCTCTCCAAAACACTCAAACTCACCCTAAAAAACATTGGATTTTCCGCCTATTTTTGATGGTGAAGCTTCTTGGAGGTAATCTTCCTCCATTCCTCTCATCTATACCAAATAGATTGGGTTAAGTTGCATTTTTGCTTAGACATGGCTTGAAACCCTAGGTGGTTGATTAATTGAAGTAAACTTAATTATTTTGGATATTATTGGTACATTATGGTCGGTAACTTGCATGAATGTGCTTTCATATGCACGATTGAATAGTTTGATGATTTTTTGAAAATCTAATATGTTTTCATATGCATGATTGAATAGTTTGATGATTTTTTGAAAATCTAGCTCGGGAAGCTATTTAGGAAATTCCCATTACGATAGAATTGAAATGTGCTTTTAGTATTTGCTTAATGCATGGCTTATTTATGTAGTGAGTATTCATGTACCATATAGTTATAATGATGATTTGTGTCACATATTAAATTTTTGTGCCTAATGCATGGATGATTGATGTAGTTAGCATGTAGTCCAGGCCTAGTTTGTAGTTTTTCATGAATATCTATTGGAAATTTTTTTGGGCAATATGCAATAGTATATTTCTTTATATAAGCCAATTTAGAATTAGTCCATGTGTTGGGATGTGCATTTTTATGGTGTAGATATGCGCTTAGTAAATATTAATTTTGTTCCTTAATGCAAGCCTTAATTTTGCCGTACTTTAGAGAGGGATAATACGTATGTTAAATACGCAAGGTAGATGAGAGTCAGAATAAGTACCTAGATTACACATGCAAAGATGTTCCATTGCCACCAAGATACCAGTCTGAACTATTATTATGGCAAATCTTGCCACATTTGACAATCGACTCATTGTGCCACCATTAGACGGGCATACTACCTATGTTCAGATAGTCATGTAAGTGGTATATGTTGTTTCATAGCATTTAGCGTTTGTGTTAGATCTGACATTTGAAATTTATTTGCCAACAATATTGCAGCCACTACTCTTTCAATAGATAGATGGCCCAGCGTCACTCACTCCACAACCTCATTGAAAGCAGGACTACACGGAAAGAAATCTGACCTCAGCTACCATATCAACAAACTCCACACTATTGCTTGATAAGTTCACAGTGCCTCGTGATGAACATACATTATTCTTGAGTGTGCCATCCATTCTTAATACCAATTAATAAATTATGAAACATTATCATACTTATAGCTCATGCCGTGGACCCTTAAATGCGTTATATGAACTGCTTGGATGGCATATTTATGTTTTATGGATATTACCTATGCTATTTTATTGCCTGCCTGTCGTGGATGTCCTTATAAACAAAGGAAACTGTTAAAATTTATAATATTTTCCTGACTTAGTCGTTTATAACATAGTAAGGTAGCATTCTAGGTAGAGTTGATATCTAGAGTGTTACAGAGAGCCTGTGACTTCGGACGGGCAAAGCAACCCCGATATATGTTGTCTTTGGCTAGAAATCAACTCGTGTGGTTGAGTATATGTTTTGCTACGGCGTAGCTAGGTGATTCCAATTATATCAAACTTACTGTTGTATGGTTGTTGATGACTAAATTTTGTTCTAATTAATAGAGTTCTAACTAGTAGGTTACGTCTATAGTCTATAGGTGAGATAAATGACGAATTCGCTCTATTATATACCGTTGGACAGTTACAGGCATTGTACCAGTGGCTGACTGGTTCTTTTGTTACCGGACTCGCCAGTACCGTTTAAAAGTTTGAGTTGGGTAAAAATCTAGACAAAATATGAAAAAAAAATTCAAATTTCAGCTTTCAAATTTGGAAAACTTCGGTTGGTAAATATCCTATAACCGCCAATATTCTGGTAACCAGTGCTACTGGCGCCCTCCAATATTTTCATGGAAATGGCAAAAACCTCGGTTTATGCTATGTTTCATAACTCTACCTACTTTAGCGAAAATCATAATGGACGGTTGACCGTGGGCACGGTCAATTCCGACAGCTGAACAGCTGGTATTTTCAGGGTTGGAAGTTGATTATGTTGTAGTTGAAACCTGATTGTGTTGTAGTTGAAACCTGGCCGTTCCGACAGCTTTACTGTAGCTATCGGAATTGACCGTTCGGGACGGTCGCCCGTAAATTTCAAGAGCCCCTACTTTAGATGACTTATTTTAAAAGAAATTATTGTTGCCGGGAGCCTGATGGGAAAATTTTTGGACACCTCCTAGCCCACCAGCTTCTCTATTGATCTGTTGTCATTTCCCTCGCACTTCTGCTTCTTCCTACTCTGCACTGTTGCTCACACCATGTTCTCCGCTTTCCTCCTCCCATTCGCCACTGCTGACCAGGGTGATCCTCCTCCTCCCTGGCATCCACCTCGTGTTCTCCCTGCACGCACTACTACAGAATGGTCTATCCGTGGCGCCATATCCGAGGCGGTTTAGAAAAAGTGCCACGAATAACCTATGTCGGAAGCGGTTAGCACGAGAAAACCGCCTCAGATAACGATTCCGGGAGCAACCGCCACGGATAACGACCACATCGGAGGCGGTTATAAATAAGCAACCGCCTCTAATATTATCCGAGGCGGTTAACTATTTATGACCGCCTCGTATATCGACGTTATCGGAGGCAGTTATATATTGGCAACCGCCTTGGATAAGCGAGTACATATCAGAGGCGGTTGCCGATATATAACCGCCTCGATTTAGTCGATATCTGAGGCTGGAAGCCTTTTTGGGAGGCAAACGCCAGACCCCTTGGCGTTTGGTTAGCCGCGCAAACGCCGGCGGACGTGGCGTTCGGTGCTTCGCCCTTGCTGGAGGCGACGGGGCGACGCTTGGGGCAAACGCCAGACCCCTTGGCGTTTGGTTTAGGGGGGCAAACGCCAGACCCCTTGGCGTTTGGTTTAGTCCCACCTCGCCCAGCGACCGCGCGGTTGAGTGGTTTATATACCCGGCTGCGCGTTGCAGGTTGAGATCTTCTGCATAGTAGTACGCCGTGGGCCTTTGCGTGGGTCCCCCGTGGGCCTTCCTCATTTGATACCGACCCGTGGGTCCCCTGTGTACCCCGCCGGCGTGTGCGTGTTGTAGTGGTGATGAGCTTCCGGGCAACAGGGCGCGCCGGCTATTTTTTTGGGCCCTAATCTTTACCTAAACGCCTCGGATATAGGAGGCGGTTATCTTTACCTAACCGCCTCGGATAAGTGTATATCGGAGGCGATTGTATTATTCTGAGCGCCTCTAATAATACATTATCCGAGGCGCTTACGAAAATGTAACCGCCTCCGATATGCCCTTATCCGAGACGCTTACGAAAATGTAACCGTCTCCGATATGCCCTTATCTGAGGCGTTTGCATAACCGCCTCCGATGTATGCCTCCATATCCGCAAACCACTCCGTCGAGGCGGGTGCTATAACCGCCTCGGATGTGCTATTTTAACCGCCTCGGATATCGTTTTGTGTACTAGTGACGGATCCAGTGAAAGGTGTTGTGAGATGATGTAATTCGATGTATGCACTCTGACCATAACACTGGCCATATCTAGGTGGCACCGAGGTCGAAGGCGCAGCCAGCAGCGGGCTCGCTACGTCCTATCCAGCACGGCAGCCCTTTCCCCTACAGCCACGACAGATAGGGCGTCGTGGGGAGTAAAGTTTACATTGCATGATTGCAGCTATATAAGTTTTAATGTTCTGGAGGCTTTTTCTGAGTTGTTGCACTTCTTCTTGTTTATTGTTGCAACATGTCATTCCATTCTTACAACAAGGAGGAGCGCGGACGGCAACATCGACATGCACGAGGTTTCCTTTGTTGCTCAAAGCAAATCTTGATTGTTGCAGATTTTTCTATTTTGCAGTATGTCATTCCACTCTTGCAACAAGGCAATACAATAGATTATAAGCCTTAAGATGGCGACACTAGCCAATGTTGAACTGCAGAGAAAAGGCAATACAATACTATCATTGCAATTGACAAATGATTTATCATAGTTCCGTGCCACAGAACAATTTGGCAAATCGCTAAATTAACAAGTAGGGACACCACGTTGGCCTCCTTTTGAGGTAGTGTGAATTCAGAGGGACCCAAAATACATCTTCTTGACTGGCCATTCTTGAATGACCTTTCTTGTTAGCAAAGCTCTGGCCTAAAATGGAAAATCCCCTCCTGAGATTTGCTATTTCTTCCATTCATGCTTATTTTTCTTGAGCAATTTTTATTCTTCAAAGAAAAAGTCTCAAACGTTGACAACACATTGAGTCACATGGCACAAATTAATTGCTAGCTACAGAAAGCGGTATGGTCACTACTAGAGTGTCGCGGTCTATACTCCATAAATAGCGGCCTCGTGAACTTAGCAGTCGAACTTGACCTTGAAATATCTCTTGTCTCCATTGTGTCTCTGAGCTGACGCTCTCGAATTGCTGTCACGGTGCATCAAGATCAAATTCCCATTTAATAGTGGAGAATTACACATATACAATCTTCCTCAATCAAAATCCAGACCGGCCAGCCATTTTAGGAAGCACTCTCTTTATTTCAAAATAGAAGTCCTTTAAAAAGTATTCAGTCAAAGTTCTGTATCTTTGACATTAATTAATTAAAAATAATTTAAATTGGTTGGATGCAAATGATACCACTAGATTTGTTATTAAAAATCATTTCACCATATAATTTTTTATAATATTTTATTTACATATTCATCTGAAAAGTAATGCTTAAAGTTGTATATTCGAGACCGTGCATAGTCAAATGATTCTTTTATTTTGAAAAAGAGATAGTACTATGCAATTATGTTTTGCACCTCGAAGTAGTTTGGTTGATTTCTAACTTTTTCTAGACAGATTTGTTGTTTGTGCATCCGTTTCACAGATACATGTCACTAAGACAAACATGATTTCTGGTACGTAGTTTGACCATTATTTCTGAATGTTACCAAAGTTAAACATAACGAAATATTGATGGTATGGAAAATATGTTTCACGATAATTCTAGAGAGTAATTTCTATTGGTATCGATTTTCTGATGTCATTCCTCATATTTATTTAATCTCACAATGCTTCGGGTCTCTTTCATCTCCCTATCTCTTTCTCAAATCTAGAGTTGTCTTTGGCTTCTTCCTTTCATTTCGAGAGCGTTTTTTGTCCAAATGTTGTCCTTCTTCCAGTGGAAATGATTTCCATCTTCCTTGACACCCTTCTCTTTGTGTACCGTCTTCTCCACCCTAAATAAAAACTTTCCCAAGTGGTTATTCGCGTTTGTCACCCTTGTCTTTGTGTACATCACATCTTTCCTACTCCACGTTCTCTATGATCCACTAGTTTCGAGTTTGAACACCCATCACGATCTCCTTCGGTTGGCTGTTTGCTGGTATCCTCATATGGGCTACACCAGTAGGACTCCGCCATCTCAAACACAATCCACGGTGGTGAATACATCTTCTCTATTCATGGCCGCCGACCGTGGATCCAGAAGCATCGTCAATTCTGCCCTCGGCATCAACCGGTTGCTCGATCAGGTGATAGCTCGAAGAGGTGACTAGTGTCCTGGATGGCATACTATAGTTTTCCACTTGTTCTAGGTTTTTGTTTGGGTATCGTTTTGTAATGTATATTAGCCTTAAATTTTTTATTTACATTTGTCACGTGGTAGGCAGCCACCTGATTATGTTATTGCAAGAACTCCTATATACTTGAGCAAGGACTGAAAACGCTATCACATTAATATCACTAGGGACGGGTAATGAATCGTTGCACATCAGGTCTCAAGTTTCAACTCCTCAATTATAGTCATAAACTTTTTTAATCTCTTTCGTGGAACCTATTGCCTTTTTGCGAGGGTTCTATTGTTCTTAACAGAGAACTTTTTCGGCACCATCCAATGTGGCGCCGTTGGGCAGAAGCAATCTCACATGTTGGAAAAAAACTCTTTAACACACGTTCACCGCTGCCCCCTTGACTTCACAGGTGCTTTCCACTACTCCCTCTGATTCATAATATAAGTAGTTTTAGAATTCAAGAGGTTTATCAAAATATAAGTAGTTCTAAGACTCCAATGCACATTTATGTCAGTTTTTTCCTAGTTTTACCCCTCTTTAATTGTTATGGTTAATGAGCTAATTTCTCATGTTTATATATCCTAGACTATTTATTGCATGAGAGACAATGGTAATAGTATCATTTAGTACATTAACTAACACCTCCTATATTCTTGTGTCCAAAGCTAAAACTACTTATATTATGAATCAGAGGGAGTATATCCGTGCCCTCTCCCCCACGCCCCAACACACACACCTAATGCCCACATGGACACTAAAGAAAGACCGATGGAAGAACTACACCAGGTGACGAAAGTCCATTTGAATATACGGACAAGGCCTGACCCGAGATGTCGTGCGCCTACATTCTCGAGACCACAGCCAATAACTCCCCTGGAGCATCCGAACAAGACCTGTCCGGAGACTCCAAGTGAGTTCAACACTTCTGGACAGAAGCCCAATACTTGCCTGGAGCATACGAACATACGTCGTCTAGACACTCGGAGCAAGATCAACCTTGGTACAAATCTCCAAAATCTTCGGAACTTCTGGACCCTCTGTCTCGGACCCTCTAGACCCTCTGCATCGGACCCTCAGGACATGCACCAAAGATACGATGTTCGAACCCCTGGACCATAGACGGCCAGCTACTTCAAACAACTCTAGCGGCCTAAGTCAAAGACCTGTCTGGAACCTTAGGACATGCACTAAAGATACGATGTTCGAACCCCCCTGAACCACAGTCGGCTAGCTAGTTTCAAACAACTCTAGCGGCCGAAGTCAAAGACCTTTCTGGAACCTCCAGAAAAGCCCAATTAGAATGTTCCAGGCCACTATCTATGCACAATAAAAGGGGGCCCGCGGCCCATGTAAGGATTTCGGTCCGAGTAGTTTTAGGAGTTAGACTATAAATACCTTTCCCACCCTCTAGTTAGGGTAGACTTGATTTTCTTTTCTAGATTAGAGATCTCACACGGACACTCCATGGTCACCGGATCCAGACGACCTGGGGGTGTGGAACCACAACTTTTTATTGAATACAACCAAGTTTAGTTCATTTTCTCCGGCTTCCCAAGAAATCAACCATGTCCGCAATTTCTTTTCTTTTTGGTCCTTGTAGATGGACCATGGGTGCGCTGTGCTTACATCTGGACATATCAATATGAGATTGCCCCTCGCAAAAAAAGGTCTAGAATTCGAGCAATCCTTCGTTCAACAAAAAAAATGTAATACCGTTGAATAATAAAATAGGTGATGTCTATGTTTCTGGTATCGCCATGTATCACTTACCAAGTACTCCCTCTGTCCACAAATGTAAGGTGCCCATGCTTTCCAAAATTTATCTTTGACCAATTTTTTTAATAATATGTGGATTACATGATACAAAATCGATACCATTGCAAAGTGTTTTTTAACACGAATCCAACGATATTAATTTTGTATCATGTAATCCATGTATTATTAAAAAAATTCCTTGGTCAAAGATAAATTTTGAGAAGCATGCGCACCTTACATTTGTGGACGGAGGGTGTAGTAGCATGCAACATAACTTCCTGCCTTAACCACCGTCCACCGGCTTTGCTTGTTGTTGTGGGCTCAGTGAGGACGCACTAGTATAGAAAAGGTCATCAGAGGCGGATGAAATATAACATTCGAGGCGCTATCCCCTCCACCTCCAAATAGTTATTGTGGATATGAGGCACATATTGGAGGTAGTTATGTAACCGCCTCGGACAACCAATTACCAAAACAGTTGTAGTAGGTCAACCGCCTACATTAATCTACTATCTAAGGCAGTTTGTACAAAGATTACACGCGGTTGTTTAATTACAACTGCCTTGGATATATTTCTCTACAGGGACTATTTTTCTGATTTGCTAGCCACTCTGAAATAACAGATTATATAGTTATATACACCGCAGCACAACACAAACATGTACCAAATAGTTCAATCATTCTGACATCACAGCACAAGATCTACTTCTTACTTTCACATGCACATAAAACACAAAATTACACAAGTTATTCGCTTCTCACATCCACTTCATATATATACTCAATTGATAGCCAAGTTATTCATCAATTTCAAAAGAAAACAGTAAAATTATTCACATGCACATACACCCAATTTTCACATTGTCGAGCAGTTTCATAAGCCGCAGCCTTAATACATGATCGATCTGTTCATAAATAAGAAGTGTCAATTGTTAAAAAGTGATACTCATAAGAAGAAGTTAGAATTTCATATTCACATGTTAGTGTTGACAGAAGAATTAAATATTAATATTTGAAACAAGAAGTGCAAGTATCATTCGAAACCACAAGTTTTAAAGACGTACAAATTTAGTTATTGATAAGTGTAAAACTCTATTGGTAGCACAAAGCTCGATCGCTATCGTACTACAAACCTAAACGAATCACAATCCCTAGATCGCTAGCTTTAGGGTGCCGACGGGTGGCTGAACCATCACGCGGGATCGATGACCTCATTGTTTAGGAATGTAGTCATCCGCGACTGGAATTGGGCAACGTCCATATCTTCCAACTATGTGATTCGCATGAGTTTCACCCCTTTCTGAAGACATGAAGTTATACTCAGAGCGAATAGCATGAATGATATGCTATACATTAGTGGGGATGGTTCGTACCATTATATTATTGTACTTTGGGTTATTGCAAAGGGCTAGTATGTGAAAAAAAGCACATGTAGTACCCACAGAGGGCGGATCCTTCGGGTTGTTGCCGGTACTACAAAAGGAATATTGATTAGCTATAGAGGTCAGAGGTATGATGGCATTAGTACGAGGACTTATGAACATTAGGAAATACCTTGAACTGGGAGTTGTGATGTAGCTTGGCAGGCACTCCTTCCTTGTGACTCCCTCCCCTTATGATGAGGATGCAGTGCCCCCTAGATATACGATATAAAGTTATGATATGCTTAGCCGTTGAAAACAGAAATTTTTTAAGGCATGTCACTTATACGATGTTATAGGCAACTTGGGTGTAATCTAGTGCGGAATACTCCTAGAGTATATGCACAATGTTATCCCGCACGAGATTCTTATTTCTCCCAATGCTTATCAACATGGAATTAATTTCTTCAACCACTCTTCCAAATCTAGCTTCCCTCCTCAAAAGTCACCACCAAATCACTCTAAATCTCACCAGCAATTCACCATATTTAAGATAGATTTGGCTTTGTGGTCTGTCTGCTCGCGCAACGCATTAAATATTGTGCAGAATATCGGTGGCAGTTAGATCCACTTATACACAGCTCGGATATGGGGAATAAGGCGGTTATATATTTATAACCACCTCCAATATGGTCATCTAAATTGGAGGATATTTTCCATATCTGAGGCGGTTGAAATTATCCCTTCACCTCTGATATATTCTCGAAGCGGGTGCTGCAAAGTCACTGTCTCGGATGGCTTCATTAACCGAGGCAGTTGCTCCCGAAATTCTTATCCGAGATGATTAATTTATAGTAACCGCCTCAGATATCTATTACTAGAGGCGCTTTAGTCCAACCGTCTTGAATAAGACATCTTAGATGGACCATTATGTGCTAGTGACGTACAGCCAAGTGCAAGATACGTGAGGACGGCAGGAAACGGCGCCAAGTGTGATCCATCCTACGACTCTTTGGTGGATAACACCGGTGATGGCTGATGCAACAGAGAGACAGGAATAAATGTCCCTTGTGCTTGATTTGTATGTTCGTGTTATTATTAGGCGGGTAATGATCCTTCTATTATCTATAAAATAGTTATTCTGATAAGCACATATACCCATATTGATCTCTGCATCCCAGTATCGTTTGATATCACGGCGAGCTACAACGACGATTAAGGAGATCGTGATCGCAATCTTGAATCGAATCTGGGTGTCGTATTGTTGGTACTACTTTGCAGCGAATGGTCGTCGTCGTGCTATATATGGATGACATCACCTACTTGAGAGTAGCAACACCACATGTAGACTCGATCACTACTCCATCTATGTAATGGAGAGCGAAATTCCAATTGCCCCCGAATGATCCCAAAATGACCGGTGCAGCCCGTACGTCAATTCGCAGTCCATCCCTGGCTCCCGGGGATTCAATGCGCTTCACTGTTGACAACGCATGTAGACATCTTCCCATCGATTACCATTGCAGGATATGAATCATTAGATATACGTATGTATACACTACTACAGAATTGTCCATACGAGACGTCTTATCCGAGGCGGTTAAGTAAAAACACCACGAATAACATATGTCGAAAGTGGTTAGTACGAAAAAAACCGTCTCAAATAATGAGTTCGGGAGCAACCGCCACGGATAACGACCACATCCGAGGCGGTTTTTAATAAGTAACCGCCTCCAATGTTATCCGAGGCGGTTACTTATTTTTGACCGCCTCGGATAATAGCCATATCCGTGGCGGTTATATACCGTCAACCGCCTCTGATAAGTGAGTACATATCAGAGGCGGTTGCTGATATATAACCGCCTCCATATAAGTGATATCCGAGGTGGTTATGTGGATTTAATCGTCTCCAATATGATTCACAGTATTAATTGTGCTGCGAGAGTAGACATACGACCAGAGGAAGATATGTCTTAAATGTGGCGATTTGCTGGCGATTTTTTGAGCTATTTGCTGGCGATTTTTCGGTGGAGAAGCTACATTTGGAAGAGTAGTTGGAGATAATACTTGTTGATTAGCAAATGTTAGTGTTTAGTTTTTGAATCATTTTATCCAATAATTTGGTGATTTTGCTTTGTTTCTTGGACATTGAGAATATTCAATTATATGATCATAATTAGATCGATGGAGATGTTTGATATATCGTATGGTTGAATGCATAGAAATTTAGTATTAAGGTATGCAAATTTTGAAGGAATTTTGTGGGTAAAAAGGAAAAAATAATGATGGATTTATTTTTATGGCATATTTAATTTTTGTATGCGAGAAGTGGTAATTTGGTTAGTTATACATTAGTAATTGAAGAGAGTCGACGCATATAGGTTAGTTATATTAATTAGTCAATTAGTACGGTTAGTTAATTATATTAGTTAGTTAGGTTAGTAATTATTTTTAGAATTCGGTTAGGTTAGTAATTGAAGAAATGTTAAACTCATGTCACGAAATCGATGCACTTCATATTTTTAACTAAAATTTCAACTTTCCATATGCACGGCTTAGATGGATCGATCGTGGATGTACGGAGCTCGCAACACAGAGGCGTATAGAGATGGAGTGAGAGCATTTATGGCAGCTGCCAATGCGGACATGTTGAGAGAAGGTAGAGTGACACGTCTTGTTCATGCGTAGACTGAGGTAACGTAAGGCTTTTTGAGCTCCATCATATTGAGTACCATACCTTCAAGAGAGGTTTTAGGGAAGGGTATTCAATTTGGACCAAGCACGGTGAAGATCAAGCCATAGTATCAGATGATATTTTTGGCGATGAAGAGGCAACCAATATGCCATTTGATATCGGTTGTGATTCACACCATGAGATGTCCGATGATCCCGACTCGATGCCTGAGCTGGAACAGATGTTACGTGATTTCGAAGGGCACGAAACTGACAGAGAGTACCAACAATTCCTACACTTGACGGGGGCCTCGAAGGAACCGCTATTCGCAGGATGCAAGACTGCCGTGCTTGAACTATTGAAGCTGAAGGCGAGCAACAACTGGTCCGACAAGAGCTTCAACGAGTTGTTGGGCCTCCTAGGTGATATGCTTCCGGAAGGGAATGAGTTACCGATAAACACATACAGAGCCAAGAAGTAACTTTGTCCTTTGGGACTAGAAGTTGAAAAGATACATGCATGTCGGAACGACTGTATCTTATACCGAAAAGAGTTTGCGAAGCTACATTCATGCCTTGTGTGCAAGGCTTCTCGGTACAAGGGTAAGCTTGGAGTAGAAGGAGCTCAGGAATTCGTCGAGGTGACGAAGGGGACTCCTGCGAAGGTTGCTTGGTACCTGCCTGTAATCCCACGCCTGAAGCGTTTTATTTGCAAACCCGAAGGAAGCAAAACTGTTTTCGCTGGCATGTGGATGAGCGGAAGACAGCCGATGGAAAGCTAAGACACCCTGCCGATGCTATCAAGTGGAGAAACATCGATAGGAAGTATCCTCGATTCGCTGCGGAAACTAGGAACGTAAGGTTTGCGCTGAGTACGGATGGAATGAATCCATTTGGCAACATGAGCAGCCGACACAGCACCTGGCCTGTACTTCTCAGTATGTACAACCTATCTCCCTGGCTTTGTATGAAACGGAAGTACGTTATGATGTCCATACTTATCGAAGGGCCTAAGCAACCTGGTAACGACATCGACGTGTATTTCTAACTGTTGATGGATGATCTACAAACACTATGGAATACAGGAGTGCAGGTATGGGGTGCGGACAAAAGAGAATACTTCACTCTGCGGGCCATGCTGTTCTGCACAATCCAAGACTTTCCCCGCTCTCGGCAACACCTCCGGTCAGACGGTGAAAGGACACAAAAGTTGTGTCATATGCATGGAGAATATCGTGAGCCTAAGTCTCAAGAATTACGGGAAAGTCGTGTACATGGTCACCGGCGGTTCCTGCCTATAAGGCACCGTTACCGAAGGTGAAATTCACAGTTCAATGGAGAACGGAGAACGGTGCGAAACCAAGGCCATTAAGCGGTGCAGAGATATTCGAGAAGGTTAACGATGTAAATGTCGTGCTTGGAAAGGGTCGGAAAAAAAGGCCGCAGATGAGTCCGCATACTGGAAGAAGCGATCGGTGTTCTGGGACCTACCATACTGGAAGGATCTAGATGTCCGACACTGTATCGATGTGATGCACATAGAGAAGAATGTTTGTGACAGCGTGCTGGGTCTACTGCTAAACATGAAGGACAAGACGAAGGATAGCGTTAAGGCCCGACTTGACATGGTTGATATGGGAATCAGGCCCGAGCTGGCGCCTGTACTTCTGCCTAACGGGAAGACATACATCCCCCTGCCTGTTACACTTTATCCAAGGCCGAGAGAACCAAGTTTTGCAAGTTCTTGCATGGCGTGCAGGTTCCGTCGGGCTACTCCGCCAACATCAAGAGGCTCGTTTTGATGCAGGACTTGAAATTAATCGTCATGAAGTCTCATGACTGCAATGTTATGATGACACAGATGCTCCTAATTACAATCAGGAATATTCTGCCGCCTAACGTCCGAGAATCAATCACCAACCTGTGCTTCTTCTTCAAAAAGATTCACAGAAGGTGATGGACGTGTTCGAACTAGATGATCTGGAGTTAGCGGCGGCGGAGACTGTTTGTCAGCTAGAGATGTATTTCCCCCGTCTTTCTTTGATATAATGGTGCATCTCATCGTCTACATTGTGCACGTAATCAAGATGTGCGGACCCATCTTCCTTCAGAGCATGTACCTGTTCGAAGATTCATGTGAATCTTGAAGCACTACGTGCGAAACAGGTATCGACCGGAGGGAAGTATTGTTGAAGGTTACGCTGCAGAAGAGGTTGTCGAGTTCTGTGTTGACTACATGGAGTCGAACCAACCAATTGGCCTGCCACGCTCTCGGCACGAAGGCAGGCTTGATGGTGTTGGGACCATCAGAAAGAAATCAATAACGATCGATCAAGCTAGACACGCTCTTGCCTATTTCACGGTGTTGCAACACACGACCGCCGTGGCCCCGTACATGGACGAGCATAGGGCAAAGTTAAGGCAAGAACATCCAAATAGAACCGATGCGTGGAGGACGAGAGAGCATAACAAAGAATTCAACAAGTGGGTCAAGGAGCTTCTTCGTTTAGGTGCCTCTAACGACATACTAACCTGGTATGCGAAGGGTCCAACATTCGAAGTCGTCACTTGACAAGTATATGACAATAACGGATACACATTCTACATGAGAGATCAAGATAAGAAAAGCACATTTCAAAATAGTGGGGTCCGCATAGAGGCTTCTAACATGAGCGGGAAACGAAGCTGGTAGTATGGGTTCATCGAGGATATTTGGGAGTTGGACTATGTGTACTTCATATTCCCATTATTCTAGTGCCGTTAGGTCAATCTGCAATCTACGAAGGTCGAGAAGTACGGCTTCACAACAGTAGACCTTGAACGTGTTGGATTCAAAGATGACCCATTCATTCTAGCCAATCAAGCTCACCAGGTGTTTTATGTGACCGACCCGGCGAAGAAGAATCTTCATATTGCCCTACAGGGTAAAAGGAAGATTGTCGGAGTTCAGGGTGTAGTGAATGAGGACGAATACAAGATCTTTGAAGATGCACCTCCGATGCAATATAGCATAAGAGACGCGATTACCGATGAACCTAACGAAGCATGGTACATACGGGAAGATCATCAAGAAGGACTAGAGTTCGAAGAGAAAATGCCTCGTAAAAAGAAAAGGACGAGGAAGCGGAGGCAATGAAATTTTTTGAGATGTCCAAGTCAAATTTGTTGTCAATTTGAGAAGTGCTACATACGTGACGATCATCAAGAAGGGTTAAAGTTTGAAGAGGAAATACCTCGCAAAAGGAAAAAGAAATGCAAAGGCAATGAAATTATTTCAGATGTTCATGTCCTTTTTGAGAAGTGTTGATTTTGTTGGTTGAAACATGCAAGAAACATTTATATGCAAATGGTGATATATACATATTTGTGATGTTCATGTGCACATGGTGATATATTTGAGATGCTCATGTGCTGATGATATTTGGGATGTTCGTGGTAAAGGTTGTAGAATTGTGATGTGTGCTGTCAGTTCTGAAATTATCAACTGAATTGTGCTGTCGCCTAAAAGTTCAGAAAACAGAACTGAACACTTGCCTGATAAAAAATATCTGAGGCAGTTAGAAGCTCAAAACCGCCTTCTTTATAGACTATCCGAGGCGGTTGGAGCCTAGCAACCGCCTGGATATCTACTTATCACCGCCTCGGATATCTACTTATCCGAGGCGGTCAGATCCACGCAACTGCCTCCTTTATTCCTAATCAGAGGCGGTCAGATCCGCATAACCGTCTCGGATAGTCGATCAAATATAACCGGTGTCGTGCTAGAAATAGATTCTCCTTTATTCCATCGCTTTCACAACACCACACCGTCACCCTGACTGCTCCACGCTGCCGTCGCCGAGGTCCCCGTCGTCGTGCACCACCGCCTGCTCCTAGTCGCCGAGCGCCACCCCCTCCTCCATGCCGCCTCCTCCCCAAGCGCCCCCGCCTCCCGCCCGAGGACCGCTAGCTCCTCCCCGAGCACCGGCGCCTACTCCCCGAGCACCGGCGCCTCATCCCTGACCACCGGCGCCTACTCCCCAAGTGCCGGCGCCTCATCCCCGACTACTGACACCTCCAAGCCAGAGCGGTGGCCTCTCCCTAAGCACCGGCGCCTCCCAAGCACCAGCCTCCTCCTCCAACCACAAGGTCTGCCTCTTCCTCCCCCAAAACTGCTAGGGTTGTACTAAAATCATGCCATTATCAATCTAGACCATTAGATGAAAAAGAAGGAATAGGATGCACTGGATGGATTGATTTTTTTAGTTGAACAACTTAGTTCACTGATTTGGTAAATAGATGGATGACATTCATCCAGTGCTTGGAATTGTAGCTCTCTACCATTGCTATTGTAATGGCGAGGATCCAATTCGAATGTAAGTGGTTGATTTCAAAAATTGAGTTGGAGGGGGGGGGTAAAATGAATATAGGCATTGTGCTAAAATTGCTAGGGTTGTGCTAATTTCCTTAAGTATGTTCGTTCTGATTTATTCAGCAGCAAATCCATTATGTTCTAAAGTTGTCGAAGTTAGCATGATTATAATTTGCCATGCAGTAGGTCCTACTGTGACAGAGTGGCGCAACAGGAGCATTGCAACGGTCCATATGATACAAACATAATTTACAAACTCGAAATACAACATAAGTCTTACAACACATTCCCAAAAGTACGGGGAATTTAAAACCGTTATTGTTTGGTTACAGCAAAAGTCTTAACTACGCCTAACCACTCTTGCGACCTACTACTCTACTCGGCGTTGTCTTCGTCGCGGTACTCGACGTAGTAGTCGACGCCTTCTTCCTCCTTTGTCGTCGGCTGCTCCTCGGGAACTTCTTCGTCGCCCTCGACGTAGACCACCTCCTCCTCCGTCGTCGGGTCACAGTCTACTCAAAGGAATTAGATAGAGGGATGGGTACAAAAGGTACTCAACAAGTCCAGGAATAGCAAAGAGGTGTTTGATGCACTATCTACTGAGAACGACAACGTTCTCCAAAAGCAATGCAGTTTTAAAGATAAGGAAGTCAAATTTTAGTTTAAGAGACTAATGATCTCCTGTCTCACAAGCTGCTAGGATTCCTGATGAATCCCTTTCTTGCCGGGTTCGCAGTTCCAACCGGGAACACAGAGTGACAATGCCACGATTCAATACACTCTGCAGAGGTGCACAACTGTACCCACAAACGATCAATAGTCATGGAGTTCATGTCGTCACATGCACTACCAGACCGTCAAATCACAGAGTCGTTTCGCCGCCTGCTCGGTTATACCCCGCGTCGCAGTCCTGCACTACGGGCAAGAACTACCAGTCTCACGTTGATACTCCAGATACAATGTTTTGTGGATAGCCAACGGCTAGTGCCACCTTCCCAATAGCTGATACTCCGGATACAACTATTGAGGTCTTCCTTTCTCGGGGGAGTATAGACCTAGGGTAAAGGGTACTTTAGCTCAGCCCCGCCCATACAGGGTATGTGGTATGCGTGATTACTACGGCCCTTAAGCACAATCGATCATTGGTTGCATTAACCTTATATGAGACTTTCCCGTGTGATGAAATCCACCTTCCCAAACATGCCATCCGGCACCCATACCAGGATTTCATCACCCGCCATGCGATCACCCAAGAACCGGCGATCCAAAACAAAACAACAGTTGATTCATCTTTAGAAAATAAATTTTGTGCATGTTATAGACAAGAGGGAAATTTCGTAAAACGTTCTCAACGGACATGAATAAGAAACTGGACTTGCCTGGTAACGGATAGGTAGTGGAGTTCGACGGTCCTGCCTGCTGAACTCCAGCTTCTGATAAAAGCAATGAAGTCTGATAAGGACTAATCCAGAAGATTTCAAATATGAATGCAAATGACATGACATCCTATGCATGAGATGATATGTCTATCAACATATTCTAATGGACATAATTCATTTAAACATTCTTTAGAAGATTTAGAATTAACCAGGGGAATAACCAAGTTTCAATTATGTTAAGGTTTAGGTTGTTTTTAATTGGATTAAGGTAACTCCATTATCTGTATTAATTCACTTGAAGAACTAGGTTAGGTTAAAATTCTCTTTTCTAAGAAAGATATACTTAATTTAGTTAAACTAACTTATTAACTTTATTCAAGTTTAATTCCTTTTTAAGAAGTGAACGTTTCAACTTAGGAAATTCTCGATTTCAATTCACTCCCTAGCACACACATATGCATACATCTAATCTTTTTATTATTTTATTTCCTTTTACCTTCATTTTTAGAGATAACCGCAGCAATTCAGCTTTAGAGAAAACAGTGGCAACTGAGTCCAAATCTCCATTTTTTTTACTTAAAACAGGACCCTAATGGCCCAACTAAATACCCTAATCCACCTTAGATCAGCCCCTATTCCCTTTCTCCCTCTTTCCTCACATCACCCGACCGGCCCCCTCTCCCTTCACGCTCTGCACTCGACCTCCTTTCCCCTTGAGCTCGCCGCCTCAGCTCGGTCCCGCCACCGGCACCGTGGTTGCCTCTCGGACGCCGCCTCCCTGGCGCCGCTTCGCTCGGCACCACTTTCCTCTCCATGGACGCTGTCGCCTGGGCTCCTCTTGGCTTGCCCCGGGTTGGACACCACCGCGGCCACCGAGTCCATGGCTTGGGTGCTCCTTGCCTCCTCTCCGGTTCTAGCGGCCTCTCTCGGCTTGGGTCGCTCCTTCCGGCCGCCTCACCACGCCGCCCGAGGCGGTCCGTGGCCTAGCGTCGAAGCACGCCACCGGCGGCGCTCCGCTGGCCTCGCCCCTCGCCGGTGGTGTGGTGGGGTTGCTGCTATCGTCTGCCACGGTAAGTCTCCCTTCCTCCACTTCTCTCCTTCCAATCCCCATTTTCCCCAATCCTAGGGTTTCACCATTTTGACCCAACTGTGACATTTTGTTCCAGTGATTCATGTGCTTTGATTTGGCTTAAGTCCAATTGAGCATTAGTTGGTTCAATTGCTTGAGTTTGGCTAAGGTTGCTGTAGGTAATTTAATGTTTATGTTACCCAATCATTACCCTTGTTCTTGACTATCTTCTGCTTCTCCCATATATGTATATATGTGTGATCCCTTAATGATTGGTAAAAGCAGATGCTACTACTTGGTTCTAATTCTTTGTTGACTCCATTATGCGCATATTTAAGTTAGTTATTAACGGAAGGAACAGATGTATTGCTTGATGTCAGCCTTAATTCTATGGTGAGTTGTTCAATCAATATTGGTATCCCTTTTCTATATGCCAATTCGTTTAAATCAAAAGAACAGATGCTCTACACTTGATCCTAGTCTGCTTATGGTTGTGATGTTTTTATCTGAGAGGAGTTAAAATATGGTATTACTCGGATAAGAACAATACTATCACTGTTGCCTAGTTGATGCCTTGATGTATGCTATGATGATTTCTTTAAGAAGGAAATCCGAGAAAGGTATAATGATAAGAACAGATACAGGCTTGGCTTTAGATATTTCCTTCTGTTTCTTCCTATGCATGCATATGCCTATATCAGTTCATCGAACTGAAAAGAACAGAACTATGCTTGGTCTAGCTTATATACTATTATGATGCTCAGCTTTGTGATGAATAAACTGAGTGAGGTTTGGGAATTGGTATTATCTCAGATAGGAGCAGATTTATCCTATTGCTGCCTTTTGTTGCCTTAATATATGATGCTGAAAAAAAAACTCCGAGAGAAATCGAGAAGGGTATATAGAATCTGATAAGAACAGATTACTACTCATGTTGCCAATTCGGAAACCCTGTGATGAAACTAAAGAATCTGAGGTTTTTGTTTGAGACATTTAGGGTGCCAAAAATAATAAGAACGGATACTACTATGTCTCCTACAAAATTTCTGTGATGAACGTTAGATTCTGAGGGTCCCTCTCATGACATGCTAATCTTCTTTATGCATGTATATACGAGGTTGTGATCTCTGAAATATTTACCTTGCTTTAGCTGGACAATGGCAGGTGTGGCTACTTTCTTCCCTACTCCTCCTCGTTCTTGTTTCCTTGTGGCTTGCCTACGGTTCCTGGGGGCCTTCCCTCTTGCTCTAGCTCCTCCTCTGGACTTCTTCCTCTTCCTCCCCTAAAGCTGAGCTATGCTTCTTGAGGTTTGTTCTTGTGGGGCTGGTCCTTGCTCTCCTCGGCAATGGCTCCAGCTCTAGAGTATGTGGTCTCGGTGGCTGCTACTGTGATACTGCTGTGCTAGTTTTCGGATGCAGCACTAGTGCTACTCAACTGCCTTGTATTACAATTTGTATTGAGCCTTCTCTAAGGTTCTTCGGTGGGATTTTTCTGCCACCTCCTGCTCGCCTTTTTGCTACGGCTGCTACACTCCTTTGCTTGGTCTACAAGCTGCTTGGTATGGTTCGGTTGATATTTTACTTGGGTTGCCTTGGAAACTAGACAATTTTTGCCCTGGCCAACCAAGTACTAGTGGCTGCTGGATGGCTATCGATGGATGGTTGCCTTTTTGAGTAAAGAAATTCAATTGATGGATAAAGCTAAAGAAATTTTAACTATTCCTCTCATCCTTTGGTTTTATAAAATGATTTTCTTTTCCAAAGCAAAACTATGGAGGCAATTTAGCGTAGGATAAACAAAATTATTTTAAATATCCTTCTCACCTCTTTTATCCCTACTATAAAATATTAGACTTTGTCTGATGAGGGTCTTAGCCACGTGGCCCTCGGACATTTTTCAAAAACAAAATGTTTTCAAAAACTAAAATTATTTAGGTCATCAGCACTATTTTACCCCCGCAGCTAACCCTGCGGATGTCGGTGGAACTGTGCCGATAAGACCACACGTATTTCCAAATATAGTTTTTAGAAACCTTTTGCCTCCTACAGCAACGGCACGATTCCCAACGGTCTCGAGTGCCCATACTCGATGACCCTGGATGACCGCCAACATTACCGAAGGGCTTCCCCCTTCGGCTCTCGGTGCTTCGCGACGGCTCAGGACTCGAAGACTCGGAAGATTCAAGAATTAGGGTTTAGATATTTGTATAGGTAAAATATCATCATGTAATTTTTATTTCTTTTTCTTCATTCATTTGTAATAATGTTGTATCATTAACATTGTACTATTTCTTTAATCAATAAAGTTTCGATTTCAATTATATTTATTTCCGACACTTACGAATGCGGAATGCCATGAGTAATATGAATGCGATGCGAGTGCACAGCAACTTTCTCCCCCTCTCGACTAAACTCTCGACGTAGCTCGATAAGTTCAGATCAACTCAGCATCGCGAGTTGATCTGACTCCACCTCACGCCTCTCTCGACTAACGCTAGAATTAGGGTTCTCACACCTACGTATAATGCCTCTGAAATCCATTATGTTCTAAAGTAGTTGGCAACATCTGTTTTTGTTGCTTCCACATATATGCATATTTCGTTCGCCTTTTCTTTTAGGAATTTCATGAATTTTAGTTGTGTGTATCTTGAGTGCAAAGGTTGATTAGGGTTATGTTCGCATATTGTCTATTTCGCATATTGTTTAGACATGGTTAGAAAGGTATTTGTAATCGAACAACCCAAGCTAGTTCCTGAGTATGCTGAGGTTATGATGTTTTGTCCTTATTAGAATGGAGACGAACTCCCCGCCGCCCTCCCCTATGATATCGCCGTCGGGGTCGCCAAGACCGTTGACATCGTCAGGAAAGGGTTCTCGCAAACCAAGAAAACCATCGGGGAGGCCGAAGGGTAGATGGGTAGTTGAAAGATTGGATCCGGTGACCGGAGTTCCTGAGCCGGAAGAAACCCGGAAGAAGTGACGAACGTTATGCAGGGTCATCACCTGTTCTAGGGTTAGGATCACCCTCGCCGATTGGGGTGAGCTGACACGGGAGGAGCGGAGGTCCCTGTTTGACGAAGTGAAGGGCTCATTCATGTACCCAGAAGAGGTCGAAGCCGATTTCTTCTGAGCTACTATATTGACGGCTGGGAAGTGTTGGAAGAATTTCAAGCACAGACTAGTGAGGGACTATCTCAAGCAAGAGAAGTCGCCTTGCCAGGCATACCTGGATCTCTCCAAAGAAGATTGGGCGGAATTCTGTGCCTTGAAGTCATCCGAAGAGTTCCAGGCAGATAGCCAGAAGGGGCAAGAGCTAGCCAGGAGGAACAAGCACCCGCATTATCTCGGCACCTTAGGGTACGTCGGTGCTAAGAAGAAATGGGCAAAGAAGGACGAGGAAGCGGAGAAGCACGGACAGCAGCCGGTGTTCTCGGATTTCAGCGACAGCCACATCCGGGACTAGTGCAGGGCGAGGACGAAGGTGGATCCTCGTGGTTAACGCGTATGGCGAAACCCAGAAGACGAGGAGGTCTATCAGAGAACGATGGGGCTGAATGAGCAGGCATCTCAAGGCACGTTTGTGCCAAGTCGGGAGAAAGCCATACTCTCTGAGGCCATCGGCACCAGGGAGCCCTATGGACGTACCAGGGGTTTCGGAAATCTGGCAACATGGGGCAAAGCCTTCACTGGTGGTACGTAGGAGGCACGTCGGCAGAGGAAGAAAGCAAGAGCCGAGCAGATGAAAGCGGAGATACAGTCGTCCCTTGAGGCGCAATTTGAGAAAAGAATGAGAGCCATGTAGGAGAGGCTTTCAGCACAGTACATACAAGACATGGTGCCAGTCGCAAGCCCGGGTGCCCGCAACAGTAACTGCGCCTTGGGTGCGGACGATTCTTCTCCCATCGACCAAATTGGGGGTCCAATGAGGTGCAAGATGCAGATACATGTCGCTACAATGAACTTCGCAATGGACGCCGCGTACGGTCAGGTGTGGCCATCTACTCCTGGAACGGTGTTACACGGTGTCCCGTTAACGCCAGGTTTCGCGTGAGTGCAAGTCGAGACAATCAACCCGACCTTTGCTAACTATCCCTTGCCGAACGCACGAGAATCTAATGAGATGCAGTTGCTAAGCGACGCGGTCAGGTCATTCGTCCAGTGGCCAAAGAAGGACATAGTCCTCGAATTAGCATTGAACGCACCGTCCGATCCTCCATGTTCATCGGATCTTGGGATGATAAGGTTTTCACCGGTGGTTGCTCGATCTCCTCCGGAGGTTTCGAAGCAGCTCACCCTTCCTCAGCCAATGCCGACAGTACCACATGTGGAGGTTTCTCATCGTTCGCTATCCCCTCAACTCCCGGCAGTACCACAAGTGGAGAGCTCACGGCCAAGTCGTCTTCAAACGAAGAGTCAAGGGGCCACATCCAAGCTGAAAGTATACAGAGCCAAGAAGTCTGCTTCGAAATTGATGGCTGATGTTGAATATCCTATGGTGGAGCTAGCTCGCTAACACGTGCTGGGATAACCTATGGTGGACGCTAATGTGAACCTAGGCATAGCCTGCCGGATGCTTCATGATCATTACCTCGAGATGTCGAACATGCCATTCCCACATACAGCAGTCGGCATCATAGTCTGCTTCAAGGAGGAGCATTTTAAGCACCGTCAAGGAAATATGTTTCCCGTGGATTTCTCTGACATCTTCAACATGATGCACTTCTGTGAGCTGGATGCCGGGCTCATGCGATGCTTCACGCTGTAAGTCCTTACAACACAGCACCGTTTGGTTTTATCACAGCTAAGTGCCTGCAATATAACTCATTCTTCTCCTATACTCAGATACATGCTTGATCTAAGCAAAAGAAGAAAGATCCACAACTCTGTGGGGTTCGGCGACCCACATTTGATCTCGGCCCTAAGCATCGCGGCAAATAGGAACCTAGTGCGGGATTACGCCGTGCATTTACTCCATGAGTACTCCGCACAAGATCATATCTAGGTTGCCTATAACATCGGGTAAGCCACATCCTTTGCAAATTCTCATCATTTGACGGCTAAACATGTAATAACTTCGTATTGTATAACCAGGGGCCATTGGATCCTCCTCGTGATCGTGCCAAAATGGAATAAGGTATATTACCTTGATTCCATGAGGCGTAGCATTGACGAGCGCAAGTAAGCGTACTTGGACATCATGTGTCTACTCGACGAATGAGTACCAAAACTTTCAACTTCGTCCATGCCTATTCTTTCTTCTTCCCAAAGGAAAAGACAATTCGATGCTAATTGTTTGAATCACCTAGAGCGTTTGACGCGTACGTCAAACAAGGAGGGAGGCACAAGGAAGGAGTGTCCGTCGAGTTACGCCATGACTCCAAGTTTAAGGTATTCTGTAATGTCCTTGACTCCTCAAACTAATGCCATCATACTTCTGCCCTCTATACCTAATCGATATCCCTTTTGTAATGCCGGCAACAACTCGAAGGGTCCGACCTCTGTGGGTATTACGTGTGTTTCCACATACTAGCCCTTTGCAGCAACCCAAAGTACCGTGATCTAGCGGTACGAAACCATCGCCGCTACTAATATCTAGTGTTTAATCATGCTATTCGCCCTGAGTGTAAGTCTCATATTTTCAGGGAGGGGCGAAAACCATGGCAATCAAACAGTTGGAAGATATGGACATCGCCCAGGTCTGGTCGTACATCGCTAACTTCCTAAACAACGAGGTCATTAGTGCCGAAGGACGCTTCAATTTCTCGGTGGCAAGCTAGGAACTTAGGATTGCGATTAGTTAGATCATTACTTAGGTTTCTAGTTAGGTCATTAGTTACGTCATTAGTTCGAAAGCATCAAAGTTTGTAGTTATCTATCTAACTTGTGGTTTGAAATGATAAGTGCACTTGATGTTTTTAAATGTCTTGTTCATTTTTCCTCTCAGTGCTAACGTATAAGTGGGTGTGACATAACTATAACTTTTTCTTGTGAATGTCACTGTTTTACAAATGAGACTTCTTTATCAACAGATATCGTGTATGGAGGCTTCGGCGAGTGGTTCTATTCATGTGAAAAACTTAAGATAGGTCTACTTTTTTGAATTTGATCAATTTCTTCGCTATAAATTGAGTATATGTCACAAGTGAACAAGTTTTGTAATATTATTTATATGCGTATGTATGTGAATGTTTGTAGTTTATGTCTTGTGATCGATGCGAGAATGAATGATTGAATAGTGTGCTATATAAATCTGTTGTGTACGTGCTGTGCTTTGGATATTTCATATGAACTGTTTGCTTTTTCAGGGAGGCTAGTAAATCAGGCAAAATAATGCCTGTTTAAAAACATATCTGAGGCGGTTGCAACTTACCAACCGCCTCGGATATCTCACTTCTGCACGCGATTACAATTACGCAACCGCCTCGGATAAGCACTTATCAGAGGCAGTTAAATTTTCTTAACCGCCTCGGATAAGCCCTTTTCGAAGGCGGTTAAGTTATCTTGACCGCCTTGAATAAGACATTATCCGAGGCGGTTAAGAAAATATAACCACCTCCGATAAGTGCTTATCCGAGGTGGTTTACGCATTTCAACCGCCTCGGATATAAGTTCTATCCGAGGTGGTTGTGTAACCGCTTCTGATGCATGTCCCTATATCCGTAACTAATCTGTGGAGGCGGCTGCTATAACCGTCTCGGATGTGCTATTTGAACTGCTTCGGATATCGATTTCGGTCCTAGTGATATATGCACTAACGTCTGGTACCATTCTCCTGTACTGTTCTGCTCTTACGTGCTCTTCGCACGCTGACACGTTATCCGCTACGACATGCCGCTAAAGGCCGACGAGATATAACAGGTATATACTTCCTCACGTATCCATCTCGAAATATCAGTTGTCGTCATCTTTCGCAGTTTCTATAACCACTACATGTATATCGGAAGTCAAAATCTTATGTCAAAGACTACAAAAAGTTGTGTCAGAATCGTCTCGCTTGCTGACAATGTAGTGTGGCGCGCCACTATTGTGGTGATCGATGCTCGATCGTTCATAGATGCAATGATTTTGGTGCACGGCTTAGATCAAAGACCTTGTTGCGTTGCGTTTGTCCACCGGGTTTAGTACTTCCAAAGGGGTTAACTGCGCCTGGCGTTTCATCATGTTGTCAAACATGGACGTATTTGTACAGATCATCATTGGATTGGGTAATGTGCACCGGCACAGTGAATCGACACGGCTCACTCTCCCTGCACTGAAGCTGATATGTCATTTAGGTTCCAAGCTGAGCGATTAAACAGAGAGAAAACGGATCCTGCAAAGGCAAAAGTTCACATTTCTGGGCAATATTTTTGTGACGTGAACTGACAAGGTTCTAGCAATATCCTCGTCCGTCTTCCTTGTTGAAATATATTATCTACATTTTCTCACATTATTATAGTAAAAAGATTCACAGACGGTTCAAATTATCATCTCAGACAGTTTTTTGAACTGTCTAAGAATAAAAGTCTGTGATAACCATAGCATATCGCAACTGTTCTTATGAAACATTAAGAACCATATATTATTGTAATTACGAAATTAAAGAAAAAGAAATCAACAAATTCAAATCTGCATTTTGATTTCAGATCCAAAAATGAATTCAACTAAACAACTCACCAATAAATCCATATATGCACTTACATTTCATAGAAGGAGAGAAACAATTCGTGCATATACATTTCATAAAAGGAGATAAATGAATTGACACATACACCATGCGTCCTTGCTAGCAGTTCGACGGCGTAAGTCCTCACCAGCCACCAACATTGTCTTGGTGGAGCAGCATCAATGATGTCGAGTCGCGATGAGGGAGCCCACAGCGTGTCGAAGGGACGCCCTTTTCATGCTCCTTGCTAGTCCCAGACGCCCCTGCCCCTGCGGGTTTGGCACCTCCACTCCTTGTTACGGCGCCGCTTGTCTCGTGCCACTAGATCCAACGGCGGACGGGTGAGGAAGAGAGAGAGAGACAACAAGAGGAAGAAGCTACCCTATGTCATCCGACCTTCGAGGCCACCGCCTGGCTCCTGCCTCTCGTCTTTGAGCTTTGGCACTCGCACTGGTGACGAGGGAGGCGGGGATCTGGTTGAGCTCTGACGCCACAGTCAAATCCCGTTGAGCTCTGGCACGGTGGTGTCAGAGAAACTGGGGAGGCGGTGAAGCCAGCATCCAACAGAGGTGGGAGGAGGAGGAAGGATAGCAAGCGGTGGTGAAGAGGAAGCTGAGAGAGAGGGGATGAAGCATAATGCGGTGCTGGAGGCGGAAGAAGAGTGAGCGGTGGTGAAGAGGAAGCTAAGGGAAAGAGGTTGAGACAGAATGCAGCACTGGAGGCAACGGGGTGAGTTAGCTAGGGTTAAGTCATGACATTGTGGAGTTGGATCGATCGGTGTCCGATTGGTTAGTTGGGATGGACCAGATATATTGGTCACAGACGATTCGGTCGAAACCCCGTCTACGGTTTTTGAAAAGAACCATATGTGATCTAAAAACCGTGTGTAACATATACTTATTATAGATGGTTTTTTTAAATCGTCTGATGTATGTTTTGATAAAAATCACATGTAATAAGCCTCATCATAGCTGGTTTTCAGATTTCTGCCTGTGATGAGAGGTCTTGAATAACCTATTATGTAGTTGTGTCATCAACTTGAGTTTTATGTGAATTGAATGATGCATGTCATTTATTATTTAAAACCAAGAGTCATGAGTTCAACATTTAATCAACTTAGTACTAACAGAAATATTTAGGATGTATATTAGCCGTGACGAGGTCTGATGTGACGAGGAGCGTAGAAATATATTAAACATCTTTTCCTTCAGTTTTTTGATAAAAGACGGCCGGAACATATCCCAATGCAAGGGTATACCGAAATGCTCCGTTGGTTGTATGTGCGTACTTGATCGGTTAGATAATTGTCGATTTGAATACACGAGCGCACAGGTGAGCTAAGCTTGCACTGGACTTCACACGAAATCACCAACCAGAATCGTGAACTAGTAAATTCCCAATTATTTTACGAAAAACAAAAATACGAAGCACCCCCGAAAAGTGGATTCTGCATGTACTCTATGGTCCTGCTGCTATAAAGTGTGGCATAATTTTTTAATTTTTTATAGACCACCTAATTAAACTAGATCTTTGACACATTAAAAGTAGCATAAATATGACATAATTTTTTAATTTTTTATATATCATCTTGCTAAACTAGGTCTATGGCACATCAAGAACATCACGTTTGTTGATCCACAGCTACCAGAGAGAGAAGACAAATCTGAAGGGAAGCGGATTTAGACCTCTCCAACCACACAGAAAACGATGAATACGCTGTACCTTGAAAGTCAACCATGTAATCGTCGACCTCGTGACAAGGTCAGGGTCCCCAAGTTCAACGCCTCCAAGGAGGGAGCCATGTCAAAGATGTCATTGATGTCTGAACTGTGACCGGATCATAGGTTTTCACCTGGGCAACCCAAAACCTCGAGGACGGAAGGGTGACAGATCTCCATGACGACACTTCAAAGGAGAGGAATGACACCCTGAAAGCGTCGCCGTCGTCGGCATCGACAAAAATTCCGGACAAGTTATTCACCCAACGCATCACACCCGACCACCAACAATGAACACCAATAGGGCACCGCCACTTCACGTACTCCCAGGGCTACTGCCCCAGCTTCTAATTTCTTTGACATGCCCTACGCAACCTACCAACACCACCATCTAGGGCCACCGCAGTAGCATCCACTGCTTGCACGCAAGCTATGATGCCGCATGGCCTAGAGGCCCTTCGAAGCCTAGCTACATAGGGCGACCGTACAAGGTCCATGGCCACCGCACCAACACTCGAGGCCGCCGCCCCAAAATCCAAGCCAAGCCGACCCTACTAGGCCGTGCCGACTGGGACGACAGCCCTGCTGCATGTGCAGCTCAAGACCGCCACCCACGCAGCACATAGCCTCTAGTCCCACTCCGTAGGGCCGCCATTGTGTCAGTTTCCGCAGCCGCCGCGCTGACTTTCACCATCTCGCTAGATCTGGCTGAGGGCCAGACTTGACAAGCCACCATTTGGGGCAGTGTTTGGGGCCACTGCCCTGGCGTCCACTCGCAATCACAGCCAAGCAGGAGCAATGATTCACCGGGCATCGTGACCGGCAAGATCTAGGAGCCGAGGGGCTAGATCCATGTCTGCCTGCACTAGGTGCAGCGGCGCTGGAGCCCTACCACGCTTGGAGGGACTGCCATTGTGAGGGAGGGCCACAAGTAGTGCACCAAGGCCACACGCGATGAGGAGGAGCAAGCCGCACGCCAGGGTAACACTGGCGGAGGAGGCTGAGCTACGCGTCGCCACCGCAAGGCCAGGTTCCCAGCAGGCCTGCCGCCACCGTTATAGCTTCCCACTACCACCTCCCACGACCACCACCGAGATACCACACCCGCACGGCACCGGGCACCACGACCTCCAAACACACTGACGCTAGTAGAGCCCGCCTCATTTGAAGGAGAGCTCGCTGCCGCCTAGGCCAACAGCACACGGGACTGACGCCTAATGCCATTGAAGCCTCCAACCGAGCCCCTTGCCCCGCCAATCGCCGCACCCGCCACTCACCAACAACGTCTAGATCCGGGAGCTCCTGAGCCAAGGGCGAGAGTAGCACACTACTACAAAACGACAATCCTGGACCCCTCCTCTCAGCCGGTTTCATGAAAACTGATAGCAATAACGACAACCTAAGCCAGTTATGCTACAAGATCCAACTACAAAGAAATAATATATTATCTCAGTCAGTTCGTAATTTAAACTGACTAGGATAATATCTCAGACGGTTCACAAATAATGTATTATCGCAGTCGGTTTGTATTGAGAACCCATTGAGTATCGAAGCCCTAGCTATATAGTTCCCACCCCCACTACCGACCCGCTTTCGTGCCCAAATAGATCTCACCTGTCGCCGGCACCAACGACCTCACCCACCGCCGCCGCCGCCACCCGCGCCAGGAGGAGAAGGAGGAGACCTAAGCCATAGCTGTCGATGAGGAGGAGGATCCGCCACCGCCACCATCCCCGCTGGAACCTGAGCCACCACAGCCCTCGCCTGAGGAGGACGAGCCCCACAGCCGTCATGGAGCCCTCACTCCAGCCTCCACCGGTGCAACCCCCGGCCGAGCCCTCGCTGCCACCATCCCCTCCCAAGGAGGAGGAGCCCCACTGTCACCCGAGCCACTGCCGCCATCCGCAGCCCTCGCCCGAGAGGTGGAACCCGCAGTCATTGCTGCCGCCACTGAGGAGCCCTTAGCTGAGGAGGAGGAGAGCGATTCGAGCCCTCGCCCGAGCCATCGCCGGCCGCAGCCCGGGCCGAGCCCTCACCGCCACCATCCCCACCCACAGTGAGCCGCGTCCACCCTCCCCTGCTGATTTCGGCATCTTCTATGTTCTATATGAATTACTTAGGTATTAAAATTTTCATTGGAATCATGTATGATTGATGTATGTGTCGACGAAGCCACCCTCGGACAGTAAACATAGGGCACCTCGGTTCTAGAGGCCGAGGTGCTAAGGGGACGACCTAGAAGGCAACCCAAGCGACTTCTACCGCTACACTCAAATTCTCGCCAAAGATTAATATGGAAAATGCAACAGAAATGGAACGAGGACTCACCCGAAAAACCTCTGATCGGTCTCCCTCTCTTGGGGGTGCCGTCCTATCTTTTCATAGATAGGAGTGAATTACAAGCGAATGTACATGCCTGCCCCTAGGTAGTTTACGGTTGTACCCTACTTTACATCACAAGGCTCGAGGCCGGTTTGTATTCTTCCTCCTTGCCTCTACCTACTACATGCGCCGGCATCCGACCTACACGCCTCGCCAGTATAGAATGCCACCCCACTCAATGCCTTCCTCGTTGTACACTCGATCTTCGCCCGGACTCAAGCGTCATCCGCTTCGAGACCTCAGCACCTTCCGCATGTCACCTCCCAAACTTTGTTCACCTCGTTCGGACGCCGCGTCCATACCTCGTCCAGAAGCGCCCCGCCAAATCTGCCCGTACTCATTGCTCGAGCTGACGTTCTCCTCGACCGCCGTCCTGCACATTTACAAAAATCCAATCTAGAGTTAATGCTATTGGCCGAGACATTCGGGGGTGCCTCGGCAGGGTTGTCGGGACGGACTCCTCCAATAGCAACCCCTTGTTGTCACGAGCCATGAAGGCAACACGGCCCAAGGCAGCACAATACTTCTGACTTACACGGAGGACCTCTAGTGACATGTCAAGATGCAATGCCTTGGGTCAGATGAGCCATTAGTTGTCATCTCGTGACCTCGTCGAGGAGCATATCTTGTTGTGCATCTGCCCACTTGCAACAGGCTGGACAACAAAAGCTCTTCTGCTCCCGAGGGAAAGCCCCTTGGCCCGTGCGACTTCTGTGGGTACGAGCACACCGAAGGTAACGCAACTGACTCCTCTTTGCCCCCTTTGCTATCGCATTTTCAAACTTCATTTTCACCATGTATTTGTTGCCGCCTCCCCTAGGGTACGACCTCCGCCAGGCTGAAAAGGAGGCAAACATCATCCTTGGGCGATTCATGCCGTCTGAGGCCAAGGCTATACAAAAGCTAATCAGCAGGTGCCGGAACCAGGCCTGTGAACTCATCAAATGGGAGGTGCCACCTTGCTCAGACGTTGCCCTGGCTAAAGACACAAAGGTAGGCGAGAAGTGAAAGCGTGCCGCTCCGTCCTCACCCAAGGGCAAGCAGAAGGACTGGTCTGACGATGACGAAAGAGACCAGCACGAGTCGTCAACCCCGGGCAAAGCTAACTCTGACAACTCGGACAAGGAGGGGTCTGAGGTGGGGTCCCACGCCGGGTGTGATGAAGAACAGCCCAAGGCCAAGGAACCAGTCGAGGCACCACAAAGGCCCCATGGGGGGCTTTGGGGGGTATTTCACTCGACATCCGTAACCACAGAGAGGATCCCTTGGCTCAACTCCTCCTCATCCTCGTCCGATGTGAACATCAACGAGGCAATTAACATTGTACCAGAGAGCGTGGTAGTGGAGAGCCCCTGGACGACTACCCCAACTCCTGAGGCGACTTCTCCACCCTAGGAGACTTGCGAAAATGAACTTCCAGCTAGTGAGGGAGAGGAGCTCAGCCGACATCCACCTTCTCCCACGGTGACTGCTAAGTAACGCTCCCCCACTCCACGCCCTTTTGACACACAGGTGACTGTGTTGTCTTCTACTTTGGCCCTGGAACAGGCTTCCAGGGACCAAGATTCCCTCGACACCACTCTCCTCCAGCGTCCTCGCCCGTAGATGGCCTTCTCGGGATGACTCAAGCCGGACTTTCCCACCGTATCCCCACTAGAACTGGAGCTCATAAGTCACCCAGGCATGCGGCTATCAGAGCAGGATGTGGCTGCGAGCTTTGCCGGGAGGTCGGCCATGCAAATTGGTGCAACAGCCAGAGCCGCAGCTTTAAAGGTATTATGATGGGCTTCTTCCTCGTCTACTTCGCTCTCTAAGTTCAGAATTTAAACTTTCCCATTCTAGTTCAGTGCATGTTCGTGGCAGAGAAGTTGTTGATCCTGGAAGCCCACGCGAGTGAGACGGAAGGGAGCTCGGTCAAGGAGCGGGCGTGCACGGCCGACATCCTCACCGTCCTTGATGCTGAGGTAAAGAAGACTGCCGATCTCGCCAGCCACCTAGACGCCAAGACAGGATAGGTGGAGAAGGATCACGCCGCCCAAGCTGAAGAGAACCTCGCCTCCGAGAAAAGAAGAGTGGAAAAAGACTTAGCCGCTGAGAGGGGGAAAGCCGAAGCTGCCGCCACATTGCTGATCGAGGAGCAGGCTAAATCTGCCTCAGCCCTCAAGGAGGCCGACAGGCTTCAAGAGGACCTTGAATGGTGCGCGAAAGGCTTGGACACTTCATCAAGTGAGATAGCCAAGTCTTCTAGCTGATTCAGCCCCTTGTGCCATGCAACCGGCCTGGCCGCTGGCAGGGTTGGGGTTGAAGCTGGCGACTTTGACTTCACAGACGCAGAAACGGCAACTATGGAGGGGATCAAATGGGTGACCAAGGTTTGCGGTGACACTCACCTTGCCCGTTTCTCCTTTGCATCCCAAGTCATGATAGAACTTTCACTCGGATGCATCTATTTGGCAACTCGTACGGAACCATCCATCTTCTCAGCCTCGAGCTACATCGCCCCAAAGACTTTAGAAGTTACCTCCGTCTGCGAGAAGTTCAAGAGCAAGGCCAACGCCTTCATAACCTCGGTCTGGGGTTCTCGCAAGAAAGGGAGCAAATATGTCGAAGGCATCCAGAAATCCCGAAGGACGTCGGCCAGCAGAGGAAGCCTCAAAGTTGCTAAGGGTACACTCAGTGGAGCCCCTGCCAAATCATGTTTCTTATTTGTTGCTGTGCCAACGTCATTTTGCCGCCTGTGCCAACCATGAACCTCGCTCTGCCCTGGGGTCAAACTTTTTTCATTTGCAGTGCGACATTATACTTTGACATATGATGCCAGTTATGATGTTCATTGTCTTTATCGTGCTTGCTTGCGGAACTCACCTTCGTGATATAAATCGCTCGCTAGGTGACGCGAGACTCGTCCCCTTGCGGCAATGTCGTGCAAACACCGCTCGCTCGGCCTGTGGGCTAAGAGGCGAGGAACCATCATAGTTGATGAGGAGCCTATGGAACATGTCGCCATGGCGACAACATCGGCCAGTGGGAGCAACCTGTTCCTTTTAGCCCTTGCCGTCGGGACATAATAATCAAAGATAGGTGTAGACAATCTGCCTCTCCTAGCTCATCGTCACACACAATGCGTACGTCCTAGCAGTTGGGACTTAGCCTTCTGAACAATCATGTAACTTGCTGGACTGTTGTAAACTGACGTGGAGGTAGACCCCTCCCCCACCGAAATAAACAGTGACCGCGAAGTATTCACGGTCACTGTAGTCTGATTGTAAGTCGATGTTGTGATCAATGTATCTTCGTCCCTTTGCTCTTGGCTTGGTCGATTTGTTGTCTCCAATGTTGTTGAATTACAACGGCGTACTTCTGATGTTGGCAATGCTAGGAGAGGGGAGCGATCATTCGCTTTGTTGTCTCCTAAGGCGGTGTCGAGGCACGCGTCGCTGTTGGGAGCGGGTCGAGTCGCGGCAAGTACATCGTACCTAGGGGCGTGGCTTTCCGCTTCACTGCCGCCTAAGACAATATTGAGGCATGCGTTGCCACCAGGGGCGGGTTGAGTTGCGATGAGTACGTCATACTTAGGGGTGCAACTTTGCGCTTCACTGCCGCATAAGACGGTATCGAGGCACGCGTCACGCTGAGGATGGGTCGAGTCGCGGCGAGATCGAACCATGAGGGATAGACATATTTCTATCTCACGCTATCTTTGTCACGGCAAATAGAAAGCATCCCTGTTAAAGCAAATATGAGTTCGGAGGAAAACATAAGTCTTTACAAGGACAATTGTCCCAGCAAGCTAACGCAGCAGCCATATGAAATGTAGTTTTCATTGATGCTGGCATCGCGGACCTCAGACATAGTGCTTTCGAAGATTCTCCATGTTCTAGCTAAGCTTGAGGGTTACACCGTCGAGGTCTCGCAGTTAGAATGACAATGGGCGAGATGAGCTGACGACCTCGTATGGACCTTCCCATTTAGAACATAGCTTACCATCAATTTCTATATTTAGCTTCTTCTTGAGCACCAAGTCGCCCACCCTTATGGATTGTGGTCTTACCAACTCGTTGTAGTGCTTGGCAACCGCCGCCTAACACTGCTCAATGTTAAGGGAAGCTTCATGTCATACCTCGTCGAGCCCTCGAGCTATGTCATTTGATTGTCGGTATCTGGCTGTTTGACGATGTGGAGCAACTCGAACTCGATCTTGACGGGGGTCACCGCTTCCTCGCCAAAAAGTAGCTTGAACAGGGTGTGCCCTATCGCCTGGCTTACCAAGGTGCAAGCTGACCACAGCATGCTTGGGAGTTCATCAGCCCATTTTCTTGCAAGAAGCTCAAACAAAGGAGTTCATAGACCCAAAAGAATAATGGCATTAGCTCTTTCCACGGCCCCGTTTGCTTTTGGGTTGGCAACAGAAGCGAAGCACAGCTTAATGCTCAAGCCAGCACAAAAGCTTCTGAATGTCGCCGCATCAAACTGTGTCCCATTGTCGACAGTTAGCTCGCGTGGCACACCGAAGTGGCACACGATGCTCTTCCAGACAAACTTCTGAACAGCTACTGAGGTTATCTTGGCGAGAGGCTTGGCCTCTATCCATTTCGAGAAATAGTCCAAGGCTACGATGATGAACTTCGCTCCATGGCTCGCTGTCTGGAACGGGCCAACAAGGTCGACCCCCCAGCGAGCTAGGGGCCATGAGGGCGAGATCGGCTGCATTTTGCTTGCGGGCTTGTTCGAGCCTCGTCCCATCCATTGACACGCCGGGCAAAATTTTACTAGGTTTTGAGCATCCCTCAGTGCCATTGACCAATAGAATCCCGCACGATATGCCTTTACAATGAGGGACCTGGGGGTGAGATGCGAGCCACAAAGTCCCTAGCGCACCTGCTACAGCAGATCATTTCCTTCTTCTATCGAGATACACTTAAGGAAGGGGGCACAAGCTCCTCATTTATAGAGGCCTCCTTCTTCGCGCCCGAGTTGTAAGACGACATCAGGCTCTATCTCGGAGAAGAGATAGTCAATGATCGGGGTCCTCCAATCCTCCTACGATACTACGCAAACGCTACCCAGGCCCTCGGTCAATGCAACTGTGAGAATTTCATAAAATGCTCCCGACGGGGTGCCAATCCTGCCACTCGTAGCTCTGGCAAGAAGGTCAGCCCCGGTGTTGGCCCCTCGCGGTATGTTATGGACCATGATCCCTTTGAAGTGCTTCTCCATTGTTCTCACAAGGGTGAGGTACTTCGCCATCTCCGGGTCCTTTGCCTGATAATCCTTGCCAATCTGGCCGACTACTAACTGTGAGTCACTTTTGATCAGGAGTCAACGTGCTCCGGCTACGCGTGCCTTGCGAAGACCAAGTAGAACCACCTCATACTCAGCAATGTTGTTGGTTGTTTTGAAGTCAAGACGAGCTGAGAATAAAGTCTGAGATCCTTCTGGTAACTCCAGCACTGCGCCAACTCCCGCTCCTTCGGCACACCAAGAACCGTCAACGTACAATGTCCAAACTGGATCTTCAAGGACCTAGCCTAGCCCAATTTGGGGGAACCCACTTTGCTATGAAGTCAGCCAAGACATGGGACTTGATGGCCGTTCTAGGGAGGAACTCGATAACAAAGGGGGCAATCTCAGCCGCCCACTTGCTGACTCGGCCCGTAGCTTCCCGGTTGTGAAACATCTCGCCTATTGGGTAGGCAGTCGGCACACGTATCTAGTGTGCCAGGAAGTAATGCCGATGTTTCCTTGATGCCATGACAAGGGCGTAAGCCAGCTTTTCCAACTCCATATACCGTACCTTCGCACCCTGCACGACTCTGACACATAATAGACCGGGTTCTGAGACTGAGCCTACTCCTTGACAAGTACAGCACTGACTACTGAGGTGGTCGCAGTGAGGTATAACAAGAGGACATCGCCAGGCGCTGGACTTTGAAGAAGTGGTGGCGATGTGAGGTACTTTTTCAGGGCTTCAAAAGCTGTCTGACTCTCCTCTATCCATTTGAATTTCCTGGACCTCGCAAGATTTTGAAGAATGGAAGCCCCTTCTTCGCAGAGCGTGATACAAACTGCCGTAGGGCCGCAAGGCAACCTGCTAGCCTTTGTACTTGCTTGATAGTTGCTGGTGGTTCCGTGCTAAGGATGGAATCAATTTTCTTTGGGTTAGCCTCAATTCCCCTCTTGGAGACAACGAACCCCAATAGCTTCCCGGTGCGCACATCGAACATGCACTTCTCCAGATTCAGCTTCATACCAGATCATCTGAGATTAGCAAAAGTCTGTTGCATGTCGCCCGCATGGCTTTGGGCGAGGACGCTTTTGATGACGATGTCGTCCATGTATGCCTGCACATTCCTGCTGATATGATCGCTAAGAGTTTTTTAATCAGGTGGGCAAACATCGCCCCTACATTCTTAAGGCCGAACTTCATCCTGACATAGCAGAATGTCTCACACGAAGTTACAAAGTTGGTTTTCTCCTCGTCCTCCTCTGCCATCCAAACTTGGTGATACCCTGAGTACGTATCCAAAAAACTCATGAGATCACAGCTAGAGGTTGCATCCACCAGCTGGTCGATGCTTGGAAGTGAATAATTATCCTTTGGGCAAGCCTTGTTGAGGTCGGTGTAGTCCACACACATCCGCCATTACCCATTCACCTTCTTCACAAGTATAGGGTTCGCGAGCCACTCCAGGTGCATAACCTCACGAATGACCCCGGCCTTGAGGAGCTTGTTGACCTGCTCGTGTGCTGCGACTTGCTGATCGGCCGATATCTTCCTCAGGCGCTGCTTAATTGGACGAGAACCTGATATCACCATTAGCTTGTGCTCAATAATACTCCGAGGCACACCCAGTAGATCCTCGGGTTCCCATGCAAAGATGTCGCTATTAGACCGCAGGGTTATCAAGAGTGCACACTCCACTTCAGGAGAAAGATCCACACCAATTAGCACCACTTTGTGTGGCTCTTCCTCCGGTAGCATCACTGCCCGGGTTTCCCCGTCTAGCTTCGGCTTCGGAACCCACCAACCAGTAGAGGACGACATGAACTGGTCACCGGATATGTTGCCGCCAAAGACCTCGCCCGCTCAAACCGAGATGGAGGTTTGATCCGGCGTGGTGCTCCAGCTTACCTTGGTGGTTGGGACGACGTCATGGATGTATCGTATGGCCGAGGTGGTGGTTTCTTTGATGCAGCGAGACAGGGCCTGATCGCCGTAGACCGTTATGACTCCTTCAGCGGTGGGCACCTTTAGGCATAGGTATGCGTGATGGGGAATTGCTCCAAACTTGTTAAGTGCCACTCTGCCGAGGATCACATTGTACTGGTATGGCATGTCGACGACATCGAAGAGCACGTTCTCCGTGCGCCCGTTAACTTCGTCTTGGAATTTGACTGGGAGCTCAGTCCTACCAAGCGCCCTGACTGGCTTGCCACTGAATCCGACAAGAGGGACTCCTAGTGCCTGAAGAAATGATTGCGGGATACCCATCTCGTCTAAGGCAATGGCGAACAAGATATCCACCGAGCTACCCCCATCCAACAAGACACGTCGCACCTCAATGTCAGAAATGAGCACCAAGATGACCAGAGCTTCGTGATGGTGGAGTATGATACCCGCAGCATCCTCGGGACCAAAGGTGATCGACATGCTTGTCCATGCTGGAAGCTCAGTCGAAGGATATGCTCCAATGTGCTGGACTCGGCGGACATACTCCTTGCGCCGGTGCCTTGACGGGAAAATGTAAGCGCTACCTCTAGTGATTGCATGGATGACACGACATGGTTCCTGTGCACCGGCCGGAGGACCGCGTCGCGGGGGAGGCGAATGGAGCTCTAGTAGGGACTCGACCCGCGGTTCCTGCTCTTGTCATCCTCGGCAGTTTGGCACGGCATGATACTGAGCTCGTACTCGGGCGACAAGGTCACACTCAGCCGTGGAGTGGGAATGGCTTTTGTGCACTTCACAATACTTGCCTGGCCGGCCTCCGGGCTGAGCCACTTCTCGCTAATGATAGCTTGGCTTATCTCCTTGATCTCGCACCTACCTCGCGTAGGGCTCTCTCCCATGGGGGCGAGGCGGTTCGCGAGGGGGAGGCCTCGACGAGGGTGACCCCAGGTACTTTGATGGCCCTGGCCTTGGCGAGGTTCCTGAGGCTGCCCTTGCTCTTCCTCGTGCTCGATATGCTCAGTGCCTCGTCAATCCCCATCAGATACATGGACTTCATGACATCTCTGACATTGTCCCTCTACCTTCTCAGCTTCCTCGGTGACATACATCTGAGTCCCCCAAGCTTCTTCCCTTCGCAAGATTTGTCCTTCTTCAACCCGAGCATAAACCTCCATGATGTCGTACAGCTGCTCCACACGGCTCGGCCGCTTTCTCTCCAGCTTATCAGCTAGCACTTCGTTGTTGATGCCTCGCCACGCAGCCTCACATATGGTTTGTTCTGCGACGCCCTTCACCTAGCACTGAACTTCAAAGAAGCGACCCTGAAAAGCACGAACCTTCTCGCCGAGGCACTACCTGAGGTTACTGAGGTCTATTGATGTCATCTCCTTGTTGTGACATCCCTAAAAATGTCCATGAAGTTTGTCATGCAGTTGCTCCCAAGAGTATATCGTCCGAGGTTCCAGGCCGAGATACCATGCCTGGGCGACGCCGGTGAGGGTGAGGAGCAGGTTTTTCACCATGATGGCCTCTCCTCCCCCTGCTGCCATCACCAATGCTTCGTACACCCTTGTGTATTGCATTGGATCTATTGTACCCGCATATTTTGGCAAGTCAGCTGGACGGAACTTGGGCAGGAATGGCACGGCCATGAGCCCTAAGCTCAAGGGGCTTGCCATGCTAGTGAGGTCAATGACTCCTGGGACTTGCAGCCGGCGGGTGAAGTATGGCTGTGGCTGGTCGACATAAGCTTTGCCCGGATGCTGACCAATGTACGTGTCCTCTTGGCAACTCGGTCCAACTTTGTAACTGCGGACAGCTGCGCGAGCGGCTTGGTGATTCTGTTGTATGTTGGACCTGAGATTTGCTGCCTCATGATGCACCTTGCCCACAAAGGCCGACGCCTGGGCTCGAGCTTCATTTAGATTCCAAAGAAGAGCTTCAGCGGCTGGGGAGGCGACATGTGCCTCCCACGCACGGCTGCACGCCCTTCGGCCAGCTAGCAATGTAGATCCTCTGCGGTGCGAGCTTCTGGTGGCGGTGGCAGGTTCGTCAGCACCCGCGTTGCATCAAGTTGAGCCTGATACAGGTTGTCCACCTGCTGGGAGTGAGTAGTCGCCCTAAGAACTTCAAGCTCTACCGCCTGCAGACGTGCCTGTAGTGCCTCCGCCCTTTTCGCTACCTCCTCGGCCTGGCACCGAAGGTCTTCCACCTCGTTCGTCAGTCTTCGGGTACTCGCCTTGTTCTCAGCCGCTGGAGGTGCTTGTGCCTCCGCGGCTCAACCCACACCTTGATCTTCACCATCTGCCACGATTCCAGGTCCAACCTCGTCTAGACGATCAGGACCCAACGGCACAACTCCCCTCGCCTACGTGCCAACGCCTCCCACTTCGCCTCCGCTGGACAGGGAAAGAGATTGTCTCTGGCTTGGTGTGCCAGTCTCTCTGCCCGCCACCGCGTTCCGCTTGGTTGCCACCGATCCCTTCTTAGCCCGAGGTGGCATGGTACAGCAGCAGGTCACAAGAACGTCGCTTTCAATCGGTCCCCACGGTCGGTGCCAACTTTCGACGAAGTCGCCCTCGGACAGTAAACTTAGGGCACCCCGATTCTGGAGGCCGAGGTGCTAAGGGGACGACCTAGAAGGCAACCCAAGCGACTTCTACCGCTATACTAGAATTCTCGCCAAAGATTAATATGGAAAATGAAACGGAAATGGAATGAGGACTCACCCAAAAAACCTCTAATCGGTCTCCCTCTCTTGGGGGGTGCCGTCCTGTCCTTTTATAGACAGGAGCAACTTACAAGTGAATGTACATGCTTGCCCCGAGATAGTTTACGGTTGTAACCTAACCCTGAACCCTGCACCACTAAACCCTTGCTGACCGATATGCAATTATTTAAAATGGGCAATATCCTAAGGTATCCTCTTCTCACCGATAACCTTAAGGAGAACTACACACGATCCCACAATAAGTGTTATACCTTTATAGCAGGCCTTGGTTGATGCAACCAAGGCTTGCGGTGCAGTCATAATGCTCGTTGGGAGATCACGAGTAGTTATCCTTGAAGTTGTGTGGAACCTATATATTTGTAATTGGTCGCACATATAGAAACGGTCAGGAAAAGGTATGCCTATGATGAAAATAGCCACATATGTGTAGTGAAACAGTTCTTGTAAAAAGTGTTAAGGATTTGCGTAAATCCTTAACTCATTCTACAAGAACTTGTTTTACTGAATAAGTGTTACCTCCTAGTGGCTATAGTCTGAGGCTATCTTTTTTATTGTAATGTGAACTTTTTTACTAGTGTTAACTCATGAATGTTGCATTAGTTTGCCGTTGATGCTATAGTAGAAAATGATTGTGTCATATTCATCTTCTTGTATGTTATCTATTACCGCGACGAAGCCACGATGAAATTGCCAAAGTCGGATATAACCAAGATGGCAAGTTCTACCAAAAGGCGGGCTTCATTGTTACGGATGTCATCAAACCAAATGTTGAGTCCTACCACGACAAAACCAATGATTGAAACATTTATAATAAGATATACTTGTGTATTTAGATGTGTTATATATGAACTCAATTTAAATATGATCGATGTACTTGTTAAATTTTTTAATTTCTATCAACTTGAGTTCATTTGCGAATTGAAATGCGATGTGATATAAATGTCAATTTGCATGTGTATATGTATTATATATGCTCTAGGATGATCTGGGAATTTTGATATATAGAAATTGTATTTTCTATTTCTAGAAATTCAGATTTCTGCCTGCCAGTCTTAAATAATGTTCCAGCCGGTTCTGCAGAGTCGGTTTTCGGTTCGAACTGACTAAAGGAGTATTATCATAGCTGTAAACCGGCTGTATTAACGTGTATTATTAGCTTTCCTGTTCTATGACCAGATCTAAAATAGGCTGATATAACTATTTTAACCGACTATAAAGTCTATTTTGATAGTAGTGGCACCATGCGAAATGGGGAGGAGATGAGGTTCTGCCGCCACCGGCAATGACGAGGGGAGGAGAGTAGGGAGAGGAGGCGCGCTGGAATCGGTGGGTATCGGCCCGTGAGTGGCCTCAAAACAAGCTATCAAGGTTTTCTTTCTTACGGAACGAACATAGCAAGTTATTTCCATCAAGCACCATATTAGCGCAGAGCAGATAGCTGAGAACAGTAGGTACGGCCTTTCATTGACTTAAAATATCTCACACAACTCAAAAGCAAAGCCAATGCGCGTGGGAAAAAAATTAACTAGAGATCTGAGAGCATCTCTAATAAGGTAATGTCAGCCTTCTCTTAGAGGTGCCATATAGGATTTTTTGTTGAGTTGGAGGAGAGAGAGAAGAGAGAGAAGGTTGCCTTCCCTTGTTGAAATGATGATCTCTTCACACCTAAGAGATCACTATTTTTTCTATTGTACAATAAGTCTTCCCTTCAACCCATATTTTCTAGTTTAATTTTGATCCTATATTCATGCATGCATTAATTGCTAGAGATAGCATCAAGAGATAACCCATTGTATAACATATTTTTATTACTATCTCTAGATGATGTGGAAGGCATAAGAGAAGGCCTTCTCTACTATTGGAGATGCCTTGAGTTAACTTAAAAGAAAGGGATCGCCTGCTCCACAATCGCCTGCTTTACCCCCTAGGGGTCAGTTGATTTTTTGCACCATTGGATTAAATCAGACGGCTGATGTAGTTTCCGCCTGGTATTCTGTGCAAATCGACTAAGAATTGGCAAAAGCACAGTCGATTCTAGTTTTTTTTGGTTTTTTTCTTGTTTGGGCTGGCAGCCCAAAAGAACCGGTGATTGTTTTGGGCTTGTGGGCTTTTGAATTGAGTTGTTTTGAACTGAACGAAGTGTAAATCCTTGACGGAAGCAAAAGAAGAATATGATTACATGCAACATGAACACATTGCAACTCATGATGACTAAAAAAAGGTCAACAAAGAGAATGGCATGTTCATGACTCCAAACCAATTCATATAAAAAATAGAATTTAGTGTTCAAGGACAAAAAAAGTGTTGATCAAAGACACACCAAACAATTCATTAAAAAAAAGATGCCTACTCGTCGCTAGCTAGAGGGAAGAGTTCTGCCTTGTACAAACGGCTAGCATCAGGATTAGCAGGCGTGATGACATCAATCTTCTTAAAGCCAACAAGGCTATGACCCCATTTGAAGTTGTGAGTAGTAACAGCGCAAACATCCTCTTCTGTTTCAAATCCAACCACAACGACTCCAGGAACATAGTGGTCAGCAACAGTGAAGTTAGAGCGGCCAAGGTAGTCTTCAAGGATTGAGCCAACAACGAATGAGGGCGTGAAATTCTTCTCCACCACGTTGGCATAAACAACTGTCTTAGTTGCGCCAAAAGGAACTTTCAGAGCATTCTTTGTGACGTCGCACATCTTGAAAATCACTAGTGGTTTTTTGTTTCTGGCTGTTGTTGTATCATCACATACAGTCTGCATTGGACATTTAAAAGGAAAAAAAATAGCAACAAAGATAGATGTAACATGAACAATATGATATATTGCAGCTCATATGACCTAAGAAAAGTAAATATTACTACATCAATACATGTCCTGATCATGAAATATAAAGTTATACATGTATATTATAAATTGCATGTATGTTAGCCCCACAAATTTACATCTCATATACAAAATGAAGTAGACAAATTTAATAAAAGTAGATGAATTAATAAGTTTCATATATGAGAGATATAATGAACTACAACAATTGAAATAGATTCCTATATGCAGCAACAACAAATATCAAAGCCTACTAAATCCAAAGACAATAATATAAACCTTTTTTCCAGACTTGTCTTGATCGCCACCAGAAGAACCTAAGGCCAACAGATCCATCTTGCGCTTGTTGTAGTTGCTACCCTTATCCATCTATATTGCACATTTTGAATATGTTCAATAATTGGTTCAGCTGCACATTTTGTAAACAAGAAATTACACCAAAATTATTTGTGCAACTACATCACAAAAAAAGTGCAAGTAGCATCATAGTATATATGTGTTGAAGTGCAGACTGTGATTGTTTTAGAAAATAGATGAAACCGCTAATCATATTGCACACATACATAAATGAGGAACTAGGTTGAAATAAAAATACAGATCCATCTCGTAGAACAAACTGTTAATTTTTGAACACACAAATGAATAAACACATATATACAAAATGAACTAGCATGTGAGTGAAGTATGAACCCACATGCTGCTGCATCACACAAAAATGTAGAGACGTGCAATCAAAAATTTGCGAAAAAGGGATTGAGCAAGATGAAAACTACAGCCATATGAAACAACAACCACGACCTAGAACAAAATTCAAGAACATAAAGCAAATCCAGATCGGAGAACAGTGGAAGAAGAAACCTTCGGCAGATGAGGATGTCGAAGAAGAAACCTTTAGTAGATGAGGATGTAGAAGAACCGTCGGGGAGAATGGTAGGCGCTGTGGCTGTGGTGATGGACTCGATGTGTTAAATAGGGAAGTTGTAGAAGCCTTCGGCAGTTTCCCGATGTGAAAATACACGCGTACACAACGTGTGCCGTTTAAAACTGCTTCTCCAAATTCCTTTAATCCTGCAACTGTCAAAAAACAATTGTTGTACATACGTGGGCCTTGGGCCCAAAATAGTATATAAGAGCCTGAATCATAGCCCAGTAGTACTTGTCGGGAAAAAGAAAAAATTGTTGCTATTGTACATTTTGTAATCTCGAGTTACACAAAAAAAAATTATGTAACTGCACCAAAATGCATGTAATCGTATCATCAAATTTTGGGACTTTTTTGGTTAACGACAGGCCACTGACCTTCTGGACACATAAACCTATCATCTAAACATACACTAAAGATTTGGACAACTATACATGGACGTCGTCATCCACTATCATGCATTCGAATTATAAAAATGCAAAAATAATAATAGAGAAGCATATTACATAAAAAGATCAACAAGAGAAAAACATTTCAACCATTTATCATGAACCCTTTAAAAAAAAAGGAGAATGAGTGAAATTTACATATAATGAAGGAGAAATAAACCCATATTATAACTGCACCAGCGAAGCGGAAAAAATAATCAAATATATATCAAAAAAGATTCATCTATTGTTGCATTAAAAGCAAAAATGAAAACACATAGTACTGTCATAGTACTAAAATGCAAAAGGTCAACACATGTAGGCGCAGAAAACAACATCATGAATGTTCTCCCATTTACCACAACAAAGCGAATTAATTCAACTAACACATCTTATAGATGCTGAGGTAAGTAAAAACCTGCAATGTACAAGAACTCAAGCTGATTCTGGATATGGTTTATACCATATCTACAAAAAAAATTAAAAACAATATAACACATTTATGTATAAACATTAAAAGAGATACTGTATAAGAAATTGCTGCTCAACACATGTATGTAACCTTATGTTAGTTGCACATTTATTAAAACAGAAAATACACCAAAAAAATTTTGTGTAACTGCATTAAAAATAAAGTGCAACTGGCAATTATAGTATAATTGGGTTAGTTGCACATTTTATAAACAACAATTACACCAATTTTTTTTGTGCAACTACATCAGAAGTAAAGTGCAACTACCATCAAAAGTACATTAGTGTTCAACTAAAAACATCATAGCATGGCCGAAAAAATGCTTATTAGGACATTCAACTCAGTGGGACTAGAAAAATAGACAAATAAATGTCTCTAGTTTTACTTGGCTAACATGACCACAAAACTAAGAATTATAAACACTACACACATCCCATTAACAACAATTTGAAGCTCCTGCAATCTTGCCATCTTGCAGATGCGGTCATTTAGCTCCATCATCTCTAGCTTCATACAATCCAAATTTTGTACAAATGTTTGGTTCATGTGATCTTCCAGGGTCTTCTCTTGTTGATTGCAACTCATTCCTCTCCGAATTGAATCAAATTCTTGTAGATGCTCTTGGTACTCACTCAACCACACGAAAAATCCACATTTCTTGGCTGCCTGTGAAACAAAAATCCACAGTTCTAGCATCAGAGGCATTTCCAAATCTCTCCATTTCCAGAGGCATCAAGTCATTCTCTCATGAACTGACTTAAAGCTTGAGAGTGAAAGGGGGGCATCAAGATCATTAGAGGAATGCTCACCTCTACCCACGGTTGGTTCCTCGGGCACTTCACAAACCTTTTCCCCGGATTCTTCTTTGTCCTCGACGTGAGCAGCAGCAGCTCATGCCCATCTCCGCACCGTGGGCAATTGACGAGCGGGACCTCCCCCATCATCTCCATGGATGCCCGCGAGCTCGCCTGAGACATTGGCCACTCCTTCCGCTAGGGTTTCTAGAAAAAATGGGAAGAGGTAGGCATCAAAACCAAGAACAAATTGAGAGGAAGAAAGAGCACAAGAACCTCGTCGGGGAGAGCACAAGAACCTGGTGCTGCGCTATCGCCTCGTGCTGGGGAGAGGAGAGGAGAGGAGGTCTGGTCAGGGCTTCCGTTAAGGTTTGGTCAGCTCGTTGGGTTAGGAGGGTTAGGGGGCATTCTATGCAACTGTCAAAAAACAATTGTTGTACATACGTGGGCCTTGGGCCCAAAAAAGTCTATAAGAGACTGAATCATACAGCCCAGATCCAGATCCAGATCTATAGAAAGAGAAGAAGAGAAGCATGGGAAGAAGAACAACTCTTGCTAGTGACTGGTAGAGTGAAAAAGGAGCAGCGTGTTAAAAGGAGGTGTTGGAAACAGAGATTGCGTGGGGACTGATGTACTCAATACACGATAATATAGTATAAAAAGACCCGTGGACGTAGCACAAACTCTGACCAAAAAAGACAGAAAAGCCCATCAAAAGGAACAAAAAGAAAAAGCCCATCAAAAGGAACAAAATGATTTTACTAGGCCACACAATAAAAAACCCACAAATAAAAAGCCTAGCCCAAAACACAACTTGACCCCTTGTCCAAGAAGATAACGCAAAAACCCTACGTGCGGGATCAAATCGGCTATAGGGACTCCCAAAAAAAACATGACATGGATCCAGGGGAGATCAATGCAGCAACAGAGCACAACACGGAAGAAAATGAGATGGATCTAGGGGACATCAAAGCAGCAACAAACCACAACACGGAAGAACACGAGATGGATCCAAGGGAGACTTACTGGTCAGGTAAAAATATTTGATCAAAACATCAAAACCCCCTTGTTTGGTTCAATCCGTACATTGGTTCGCCAAAATCCACCTCTCTGCAATCCCAAAGAAAAAATAGTAACTAACTCCAAAAATGCAATATACGCAATGCTTGTTAATTTTGTCGCAGGGATGACAAATCGATATAAGGCGTACCTTGAAAGCAATATACTGCAAGGGATGAGTCTCCTAGGAAGTCAACCAACTGATATAACTGAGGTATATGGTTCATAAATATGAGGCGAAAAAGTATTTGTAAAAGCAAACATCACATAAAAAAATACATCACAAATGATGTGCAGGCACCAATAGAAGGAAACACAAAACTGTTGACATCTTCTCTTCAGCTTGAGCATGAGGTAATAAGACTACATGTACAGTAACCCATTTTTATGTAAATGTTTTAAGGAAATGTTTATATGATGTGATTTCAAATTAAAATCTAACATTTACAGAACCGCATGCACATCATTAGCAACAGGGGAGCATACTTTGAAAACGAAGAATCATATGCACAAATAAACGCAAATATAGAAGATGTTGATGATGATGAACACAATTATAACTATCACTTCAGCGATGATCACTCATACTATACAAATGTACAAGAAGATAATGATAATGCAGAACAAAAATGTGAGGAAACAAATGGACCAGATTGTGCAGAAGTGGTTGAGGAACACAGTGTTGAGCAAAACACTAGTGCAACAAAGGGCAATGAAGATACCAATCTAACAGAAGATGACATTGCTATTTTCCTAGAGAATGAAAGTATCCAAGCAGCTCAAAAATTAAGCCAAGAGGACCAGAGCAGACATGTTCCACAGCTGCGCATGACTTTCGAAGATGACAAAGAAGCACACAGGTTCTACAATGAATATGCTAACATTGTAGGTTTTAACGTAAAGAAAGCAGGCAGCTACGTCTCGAGAAAAGTGCACAGTGCTATGAGGATTACATTTAAATGTAATAAGTCAGGCAAACCAGCATGTAATGAGGCAGGAGAGAGAAATAACCAAGAAGATACAAGTCGTGAAGAAGTATCAATCAACACAGAAGGAAAGAAGAAGAGGAAAAGAAATACAATAGATCAAACATGTTGTGGAGCAGAAATGGTAGTAACTCTCAAAGACAATTTCTGGGGTGTTACGAGGTTGAGTTTAGAACACAATCACCCGCTGCACCCTCCTGGTGAATCTAGGTTTCTAAGGTCTCATAAATACATGACAGAGCAAGAAAAAATGCTTATCAGGACATTCAACTCAGTGAAACTAGAAAACAGACAAATAATGTCAATCCTATCTTATCTGAGAGGAGGTCTTGCCAATGTTCCTTATACCAAGAAGCATGTATGCAATGTCAGAACAGCAATTAGGAAAGAAGCATCATAGAATGATATGATGCAATGTTTGGAGTACTTCTCAAAGAAACAAGCAGAAGACCCGATGTTCTACTACGCTATAGACACTGATGAGAACAACACTGTTAAGAATATATTCTGGGCAGGTGGCAACTACAGGAGATTCTATGAAACATGTGGTGATTGTATAAGCTTTGACACAACATATAGAACAAACAGATACAACTTACCGTTTGCGCCGTTTGTTGGAATAACAGGCCATGGAGACAATTGCCTATTTGGATGTGCATTCCTGCAAAATGAGACAACAAGCACATTCAAGTGGCTATTTAGGACACTATTAAGATGTATGAATGGTAAGCCACCAAAGACCATCATAACAGATCAAGACATTGCCATGAGACAAGTAATACAAGCTATTTTTCCAGAAGCAGTTCACAGGAACTGCCTATTCCACATAATGAAAAATGCAGAAGAAAAATGTGGGAGGTGTTTTGCTACAAGGCCAAACTTGCGAAGTGAGTTCATGGACGTTGTTAATAATTCACTGACAGAAACAGAGTTTGAAGTTCTATGGCAGAAGATGATAATAGATAATCATGGACTAGAGAATGTCAAATACTTTAAAGAAATGTGGAATCACAAAGCTGATTTTGCACCAGTGTACTTCAAGAAAAATTTCTTCCCATTCATCTAGAAAACAAGCAGGAGTGAAGGCACAAATGCAATATTCAAAAGCAATGTGCTGTCAACATTTAGTGTCAATAGCTTCCTCTCAGAATTTGACAGGATAACAGAAAGAATAGTGGAAGATCGTAAGGAACAGGATGCTATAACTTGTGGGACAAATCCAACACTACATTCAAGCTACTATTTTGAAATTAAAGCTGCCAAATTATACAACAGGAAGATATTTTACAAGTTCCAGGCCAAAGTGAAGAAGATATCACAGCTAAACATAAAAGAAGCTCTGAAAGATCAAACTTATGAAGTGTACAAATCACAGTTCCATGCGCAATATGATTTCCGTCCAAGGAGATACATTGTTACAGTTGACATACCTACGGAAGAATTCAACTGCATTTGTGCAAGATTCCAAAAGGACGGTGTTGTCTGCGAGCACATTCTAAAAGTTCTTGATCATTTGAACATCTCAGACCTATCAGACAAGTATTTCATCAACAGATGGAGGCCAAAAAAGAAAAAATTGAACACATCAACACTATGTAATTTGACAAATGAACTCACAGCGAACAACAGCCAGCTGAGATACAACATCCTTTCCAGGAAAGCAGTAGCAGTATCATCAATAGCAGCAGGATCGATCTGGAGGTTTGACTACCTGGTAAAAGAATTGAAAAGAATAGAAGATGAAATAGATAATATGACAGCAATCGAAGAAGAAGAAGCACAGAGAAGGAGACATGCACAAACCACGACAAGCAAGTCTAACGGAACAACAGCTAGCAATTCACCAATGCAAAGCCCTCAAAATCTACAACAATACAACTAAATGATCCAGAAGTAAGAGCACCTACAGGAAGGCCAAAAGCAGTTCAAAGACAAAAGACAATTGGAGAAATTGTAAGGACAAAGGAAATGATCACATGCAACCATTGCGCAAGTACAGATCATAATATACAGACATATCCAAACTTACACTTGCAAAAGGTGCAACGGAAGAAGAAAAATAACATGAAAAAAAACAAAGGTAAAAAATATGATACTAACAATTACAAATCTACCTATATTACTTTATAGCAAACTAACTCAAAAAAATTTCATGTAGGAAAAGAAGGTCCAAAAGGAGCAGATGGAAATTGAAGCAAGAAAGACAACAGAAGAAAATTATGTTGCAGTTCAATGATATTTACAACTAGATGTCATAATCAAAAGCAATTTAGATGTACGACAAAAAAAGCATATGCTATGTAGAATGTTGAGCGTCTTTTTCTTTTGTGGACAATGTTATTTAAGAATACAGGATATCTTCAAAAAAGCAGTATGTAACAAAATTAAATGCTACTTGAAAAATACCGTACAAATCTCCTACTTGTTATTTGACTCGTTCCGATCAGTTAGAAGTTCCTCAGATTATTGCAACATAAGCATAAAAAGGACAACAATAAATACAACTACATACACAAATTATAAAATTAAAAATGTGAATAAAAGCATGCCACAACATTCAAAAAAAGATTTTACAAGGTATGATATATATTTGCAAATGCACAACTAGTCTGTCAAAAAAGCAAAATCATAGTTTGATAACCCCGGTTCACATATAGTGCATGAAGAACATATGAACTAAGACAGTTGTTTATGCCAATATGTACAACACATTGTACTTCGATTTTAATGAACTACTGAAAAAAGTTTGATTTATATGTGGCGAGCATATTTCCTATGGACCTACAATAATACAAAAATCGTAAGAAGCCACGTATACGAAAGTGAGATATGAAAAAACACTACGCATATTACCTTAGGATCAAAATATTTCATAAAATCAATGGATTCCTCTAACTCATTATGTGTGGAGAACATCATTTGATTTGCATATTGGGCATGAATATTATTGATGTCAGCATTCTCAAACTTGTCCATAAGCTGGACTCTAGGATCCCACAACTCCATGAACTTCATAGCAAAAATCCCGCAGTCGTGTCTAAAAACAAAAAAAATCAACAACATCACACAACAAATATATATATATATATATATATATATATATAAAGAAGAATTAAATTAACAATTTAATGTGACACGTACATGTTAACCTGGCGTGGAACTTTAGGATAGAAGAGCTGAAAAGCTGAGAAATCAACATTGAATAAACCTAACTGTCTCCACATTTTGATGAAGTTTGATGTCTAATAACAACAAATGGAGAAAATACTTATGTAACACAATACTATATGCTCAAAAGGACAAAAGCAAACAATATGAAATTTAAACTTAAGAAATATCACTGAGTCACTAACTAGCTTGTCATCAATTTCCTTATGATACTTAGATTCCTGGTTGTACAAGGAGTCGAGTATGAAATTTTTCTTTCCACTGATAAACACCACTAGAACAAACCAATGGTCCTGGTGTAATGTCGGGAAAAATAACTAATAAACAAGGAAACAAAAAAAGATTAGATAGGCATGTCATAATCATAACCATTCATAAATTAATAATCATAACAAGGAAACAGAATTTTTAAAAACTGTGATAAAAATTAAAAAATCAACTTCAAAAAAATACTCACCAACTCAACAAGGTTCAAAGGCCTAATAAATGAAGCAAAGTCAAACGCCCTTTTCACAGCTGAGAACATCTCTTTTTTCCTCAGTTCGCTAGGATATTTCTCCACGCAGAACTCTTGCGGTAGATGTAATCATCAAAAAAATTGTGTTATCTAAAGTATAATATTCAAACATGTATATTACACTAATATGGGATGAAACTACTAACACTTGTGATGTGGAAGAAGAAATGTTTCTTTCAATACTTTGGGTGAGTATTTTTGAAAAGCTTCTGACAGAATGCATTGATAACGAAATTATCCACAAGTCCTTTGCGTTTTAAACACCTCCCCAAAGATCCAAATGTGACTCTTACTTTGTCATAGCCTATAGCAAATTTACTGCCAAAAAAAAGATAAATCATAACTCCATTAGCTACAAATAAAAAGATTAACAAAACCAACAAAAAAATAAACAAAGATAAAGCTTACTACTTGTCTTCTTCCATGTCAGACACACGAACCAAATTGTCCCAGATTCTCATTTCTTCACGTGTCACACTGAATCTAACCTTGTTATCAACATAAGGGGAAGCTTTGTACTTGCTAGCTTGAACTACCCTTTTATTTGCAAATTGAGCAGGTTGTGCACCAGATGAGATTGCACTTGTTGTAGCATAATTAGATTTATTATTCATGTCATACAATTTATCTGATTCATCAACCATGTTGTTGCAAAAATTTGAGAATTGCTTGTTCCCTGTAATTTCAACTTCTGGAGAGCTTTGAGATGACTGCACAAAACAACAAAACCTTAGATATATTGTATTAGCATATAACAAAAATAAAAAAGATACCAAATTGGATCATTTAGAAAATTACCACAAAAATGACTTTCCCAGCAGCTGTCATAGCACAAATAGGTGTTGGACAACCATCATATATAATAGGGGTCAATGGTTTTTGTGTGCAATGCACAGGAATCTCATCATCAAAATCATCAAGTGTTTGCATGTAAATGGGCTGACAAAAACACCACGAAAAACAAAAAAATATAAAGATTAAAAGCAGAAGAACTATCAGTGTTACAACACATGTTCCTAGTATTCTGTTTTTAGAAAAAAAACTTAGTCAAAAAATAATATATCAATTTAAATCCAAAAAAGATAAAGAAAATCACCTTAGGCCCCCTAGTGCATTTGCTAGGCGATAGAGAATTGTTCCTAGTATTAACATCAAAATCCTCAATAATAGGCCGAGAATCATTTAATAACTCATCCAAGCAATTATCATGATTAGGACCACTGGAATATCTCTCGTAATTTCCAGGCCATCTTTGTGTCATCCTCATTTTTGGGAAACCTTGCGCTATGAATAAGTAAAACCAATTTAAATATACAACAATAACCAATAGATTTAAACAAAAAGAAGTAAAAAACAATGAATAATGATAAGATAATTAACACACCAGCAGAAGGATTGTACAAGTCAGCACAAGCAGTTGTATTAGCGGGAGGCGTTGCTTCTACAACTGCATGTAGATTATTAAAAAAATTAGAAATGCTTTGAACGTGTTTTAGAAGAATATATAAATACAGTTTAATCCTAAAAAAAAAGAAGATATACCAAATTGCTTTGGTGCAAACATGTGGTGAGATAAACCTTTACTAACTGTATTGCTAGCAGATGCAGGCTTACGTCCGTGGTTGATATTGATATCCTTGCGTATGGCTGAAGCTAAAAATTCATCTTACATAAAAACAAAAAAAGTGAGTGTCTAATCAAAGTCCACAAAAAGAAAAAAAAGATATCTAAATTGCTCATATATCATTAAATGTTGATTCTTGATCTAATGATTAATTAGGTACTTGCACATTTTAGAGATTATGTGCAACTTTAGGTTTAGGAATGTGCTACTGAGCAAAATTAAGCAGTTGCACATTTTCTATACCTAAGTTGCACTTTTTTTTGTGCAACTCAGGCACAGAAAATGTGCAACTCAAGCATCATTTAAAAAAAATAGCAATTCCATTAGAAAAAGACTGAAAAACAACAAACAACCTGCATGACATACGACATCTTTTTCATTTCTGAACTGGGCACTAACAACGACAGAGTGGGCTTTCATGACTACAACCAGTTAAACCCCCCCAAAAGAAACAGAATATACATCACCATGAGGGCAGCAAATCAAACAATAAAGTATATTACCATCATTAGTATCTTGAGGGACCAAAACAAGCGTACCATCAGAACCCTGGAAAATCACAAAATTCATATTGTCATATACCAAATATAGTCATATAAAAAATAAAAAAAGACCAACCTTGGAGTTACCATCAGATGTATTCTTGTCTTTGGGTGTGAGCATGTGATCTAAACTAGCACTATTGTCAGTGAGGTTATTTTTCATTCCGTAAGCATCAGCCAAAAAACAAACAGCTAAAAGATTACATGAAAATTTCAAAAAAATCACAAGGTGCATTCTTTACTATTGACAAAAACATAAAACTCAACAACTACACCAGAAACAAACACATAGTGATATGAAAACACAATGAAGATAGACTAGAAAAAGTACCCGGGCAATAAAAATATTTGAAGTGATGTTTAACCCATCGCTAGCATCCATATTGCATTCTTTAGCCTGTAATATAGAAATTAAATATCACCCAAAAACAAATTAATACCATAATGAAATAAAAAATCCCCAAAAAATAAAATAGTACGAAATGATCATACTTACTTCACCATCAGAAACACACACTGGATCGCTTTTTGACACCTGACTAAGAGGAGATTGCTGAGAAAGCCTTAAACGACCCTGGGTTCGTGTAGAAACAGAATTATCAGATTCTTGGCTGCTTGATAATTTCTTTTTTGACCCTGGTGGTCTACCCCTTTTTTTCTTAACAAGCCCTAGAAGGAAAACATTAAAAAAAACTTTAAAAATTAAAATCATAAATGCCAACAAAAAAAAAGTTAAACAAGGATAAATACTGGAATATATACAAACCATGATATGAACATGTATTTTCAGTTGATTGTTCAGATGGTCTTCCCTGGCCACCTTGTGCATCTTGTTTAGAGTCCTGCTCAGATAATTTCTCTGTATCTCCAGATAGAATAGTATCATCAATATTATTTGCGATAGGAGATGCAAGACAAGACACATTAGCTGGATGAGCTGCAGTTTTTTGTACAAATATACTACCAGGAGCATCATAAATGTATTTCATGATATCCACAACAAGAGATTGTGTTTTGAGGCAAGAAGAACCATTCTCATCCACTTTAAATTTGCTGAATATGACAGATATATCTTGCTTAGCCTGTTTTAAACACCACCAATTCAAAAATAAAACTCATATGAGAAAAAAAAAGAATAGCAACCATGGCTTCTCTATTCTATTATTGAGTACAAGACAATCTCCATCCGCTTCCGTTAAACAGCAATTGCATCCTCACCTGGGGGACATGGTTATCACCAAACTTAAGATTCAAAGAATCCATGAATGAATTATCAGCATCATGTGTGCAATGATTAGCTTTATTGTCATTAACTGATGGTGGAGCATAACACGTCATATTGATATGTTTAACCTACCAAAAGAAAGACACACAAAAAATAACTTCAGCAACATAAAACAAAGATTAAAAATGAAACATAGGGGGACAAAACATTCACTCACTAGACGCTGTCCATATTTCCCTTTTGGCGACCGATCAAGACGTGAGAACTCTTTAATCATTGAACCCTTCCAAACATTGATTCTCGGAATACAATTAGAAGTAGTATGAGTTCCAAAATCAAGAAAATCAAGATGCTGGACCTGCAAAAAAAGGAAAAAATTTAAAACATCAAACAAAACAAAAAATAGTGACAACAAAAATACTATATCACTAATTAACTTACAGTCAATACATAGATGCAACCCCCAAGTGTACTGCGGTAATGTGATCTCAACCTCCTATCCTTCTGATACTTGGAAATATATCCAATAAGCCATTGAAATCCAAGTTTGGACCAATTCCAATCATGTACTGACTCGACATCAATCAAAGGGAGTAGATACTTGGTGCTCGGCAAGGTGCTAGAGTTTGGGCATATAAAGGTAGCTAAAGCAACAATCATGAAACATCTAAACGAATCCTCAACAGTGATATCCTCTTTGAGGAGAATCTTTGATCTAAAAAACTTCACCGAGGGCATAGTTGTCCGACCAAATATAGCCAGAAACTCATCCTTCGTAGCCTCAGACTCGTCAACAATTTCACGGCCTTCATTTGGGATGCCTAGCACATTGTGAAAGCAATCTGCAGATAGAGGGATCCTCCCATGCTGAGTAACAATATCACAGAATTTAACATTAACATGATCAGCAACAAACTGTGCAAATTTCGGGGCACAGCACAACCATCAAACATCAACAACGAACCAAAGCCTTTCTAGCAGATAAACTCCTTCATAGCATCAGACAAACTTTTGATAACCTTGGCAAAGTATGGAGTGTTGCATCTACTAAAAGGAACAACAGATCTAGGCTTGCTGACATACTGTTTCTTTTGACCCTTATCATCCTGCATAAAAAACAATAGAACAAAATCTAAATCTAAAAAAACAAAATAAAAAATGTAATTCACCTTCAATTTTTTCCGCTAACAAAACTTCCAGCAAGCCTTCCTTTTCAAAGACCGGCCAAGCTGAAAAAATAAAAAAAGAAACAAATAAACTGCTCCAAAAAAAGAAATAAACAATGGATTACATAAAAAAGCTTGTAATACCTCCAACATCAAATCATCAAGAGAATCACTAGACGATGATGCAAACTACAAAAACACATAAACACATAACATTCAGCCTCAATTCTGTAATTACTGAAATGGCAATGCGCTATGAAAACATAAATGACAAAAATAACTTACCCCATCAATGTTTGGATTATCACTTGGCATGTAATCAGACGAATCGTGATCGGCAACTCCACATTCATCAGAATTCATAGAATTGTCGCTGACTAAATGAGCATCATCCATAACCATATTCCTGCAAAGTCTCCAATAACTCAGAACATGAAAAAACTATGAAAAATACTTAGTTCACACAATGGCATGAAAAAATAACAAAAACAAACAACACAACCAAGAATGGACACCTAAAATAGATCAACACCTGAACCAGGGTTATGAATGAGCGCTGCAGGTCCGCAGCCCCTAGTGATTAACTATCGATCCCTGATCCGCTACTACCAGAAATGAATACAACTCTCTCTTAACAAAAAACAACAACACAACCAAAAATGGACAGCTAAAATAGATCAACACCTGAACCAGGGTTATGAATGAGCGCTGCAGGTCCGCAGCCCCTAGTGATTACCTATCGATCCCTGATCCCCTACTACTAGAAATGAATACAGCTCTCTCTTAACAAAAACAAACAACATAACCAAAAATGGATAGCTAAATAGCACCATCCAATCAAAAACACCCAGCACGGTTGCTCAAACCAAAACAGCACTATCAAAATCCTAATCGACACACCCAAAAACCCTAGTTCACGCCGAGTCCACGACGACCACCAACAAGTTAACAAAAAATCGAAATGCAAACACATAAAACACACCCATATCAGACCCCACCCCCCTATCGGGCCACGCATAGATCATAAAAATCTAGAACGGATCTGCCCAAATCGAGTCGAAACTAACGATGAGACCAGAGCAGAAACGATCGGCAGAGGAGGGGATGGGGATTCTCACCTCAGCTGGGATGCCGGCAAGGAGAATGAGCGCTTGGGAGAGGAGGAAATCGAGGCTGCCGTGCTACGTACCACTCGCAACCTTCCGTCTCGCAGTCATCGTCGCCGCAGTCGCCTCTTCCCCTGCACAGAAGATGAACAGTGGGCGCGAGAATCCAAAAATCCCAAAGTGGAGTTGAAGTCTGCCGCTCAAAATTCTGCCCATTACTTCGAGGCCATTACACGGGCCGTGGCTGAACCGGCGCACAAAAAACCCGGCCAACGCCCCACACGACGCGCTGGACCGATTAGCATGAATCACCAAGCACAGATCGGATGGTCCGCAAATCTACTGCGTGGAGCAATACGTGTCTGCTCCCAATCTTCCACTCAACAATAACCTTCCCTACCCTATTTATACCCCTGCACTGGCCCTTCACTCCTACACCTCCACCCTCACTTCCACCGCCTGTCTCTCTCATCACACGCATATAGCTAGCGAGCGAGCGAGCTTCACGAGTGCGTGACGAGACGACCGATGGCGCGGGTGGTGTGGGTGAACGGGCCGATCGTGGTGGGGGCCGGGCCGGCGGGGCTGTCGGTGGCGGCATGCCTGCGGGAGCGCGGCGTGCCGTCGGTGGTGCTAGACCGCGCCGACTGCGTGGCGTCGCTGTGGCAGCACCGGACATACGACCGCCTCCGCCTCCACCTCCCCAGGCACTTCTGCGAGCTCCCCGGGATGCCCTTCCCGGACGGCTACCCGGAGTACCCCACCAAAACCCAGTTCGTCGACTACCTCGAGGCCTACGCCGCGCTCTTCGGCGTCCGCCCGCGGTTCAACCAGTCCGTCACCTCCGCGCGGTACAACGGCGCCGCCGGGCTGTGGCGGGTGCGCGCCGAGGATGTCGGCGGCGGTGAGGACGCGAACGCAGCCGGGGTGGTCACGGAGTACATCGGCCGGTGGCTCGTCGTGGCCACGGGCGAGAACGCGGAGCGCATCCTGCCGGAGATCGAGGGCATGGAGGACTTCTGCGGCCCGGTGTCGCACGTGTCCGAGTACAAGTCCGGCGCCCCGTACAGCGGCAAGCGCGTGCTCGTCGTCGGTTGCGGTAACTCAGGCATGGAGGTGTGCCTTGACCTCTGCGACCACAATGCCCTCCCCGCCATGGTCGTCAGGGACTCGGTGAGCATCCGCTCCATGATTATTCACCACAACAACATCCATACATACGTGCATGCAAACCGCCATGAACCGAACGACGTCATCGTCTCACTTTGCTCTGTTCTTGTCAAGAAGGTCCACGTCCTGCCGCGGGAGATGCTCGGCGTCGCGACTTTCTCCGTGGCCGTCTTCCTCCTCCGGTTCCTGCCGCTGTGGCTGGTGGACAGGATCCTCGTCGTCCTCGCGTGGCTGTTCCTCGGCAACCTCGAGAAGCTCGGGATCAGGAGGCCGTCCGGGGGGCCACTTGAGCTGAAGAACACCAGGGGCAGGACGCCCGTGCTCGATATCGGCGCGCTCGCGAGGATCCGGTCCGGCGACATCGAGGTCGTGCCGGGGATCAGGAGGCTATTATGTGGCGGCGCGGAGCTCGTCGATGGACGCCGCATCGCCGCCGACGCCGTGATAATGGCCACCGGATACCACAGCAACGTCCCCCAGTGGCTCGAGGTATATACACAAGTTAATTTATTGCACTTACAATTAAGTGTGCGTGCCTTAATTAATACGTTTAAAAAAAATGTGGGTGGCTTATTTTGTTAGAAAAAAGACATTTGGTCACAAATGAACTGAAAAGTAAAAAAAAGTTGAGGGAAAAAATAGTAGCTAAATTCTGAAGGTTTCTTTTATGATTACTTCATAGGAGGGTATTCTACCGAAAAAGGCTTCTGAAAAGGTTTGGATAATGATTCCTAACAAAGTAGGGTTTCCCAATGTTAATTTGACAGTTAGAAAAAGATGTTAGGTACTAAAACTGTACTCTGTCTTTTATATTTTTATATTCCGAAAGTTTCTCATTAAATTCTTCTTTCTCGTGATAGGGAAGTGACTTTTTCACCCAAGAAGGGTACCCAAGGGTGCCATTCCCAGATGGTTGGAAGGGGGAGTCAGGGCTCTACTCTGTTGGGTTCACTAGGAGAGGCCTCTCTGGCGTCTCCTCAGATGCTGTCAAGGTTGCACACGACATAGCCACGGCATGGAATCACCAAACAGCCACAAGATGATGGATACATACAAAAGAAGAAAAAAAAACTGATTAATTTGCTAAGGAACTAACCCTGATGGACTTGCTAACTTCATATATCTTGTTATTTGTATTGGTCCAATAATACTTGATGCAATATGGCACTCAGCTTGCTAGTAAACCACTGTACCAACAATTGTTCAAATACCAAATCAAGAGACATGCATGACCAGAGCAACTGAGAAAGAAAAAGCATGAAAAATATCCTTGGATATGGTTCCAGGATGTGGAGAAACAGTAGTGAAGCTTCAGAATTCAGGAGAAGGATTATTGAACATTTGGTGAGGTAAGGAGGCCAGATCGAGTGCAATCAAGTAGAGCCCAAATTTTGCTGTACCAATGGGCCGTTATGTGCAGAATGTTATGTAGTGGAGCTGTGTACATCTAATGGTTTAGTAGAGAATTTAGAGTTGACATCCATGTGTAATAATTCATGTTTATATACGGAGGTGATAATGATGAAACCAGATACTTATTCATTAGTTTTTAGAATACTCTTCCGTAAAGTTGTGAATGTCTGTACTGCTATCACCATTCAGATATATAAGATATATCTTGATTGGTTAAGACAAAACTTTGATCAATAATTATAAGTACCTTTGAATACGAATCTAATGACATCAATTTTATGTCACATAATTTATATATTAATAAAATAATTATTGATTAAAGTCTTATCTATATCCAAAAGGACGGATTATTTAGAAGATGTTTCCATACTCTACCAAGATGATAGATATAGTGCGTTCTATTCCTGAAGGATACAAGCCCCCCAATGGGGCCACCTTTGCATTCACCAAACAACCCCGTATTACAGTGCTGACCTCCAAGGGGAACAGAATTACAGTTTAGCCATGAGAAAAGGCCAACATGTGTAACAAAAACGAGGGGTTATCTCTACATCAAGTGAAGTTTCAGTCGCTTTTCTAACCCTTGGATGAAGATGTCAGCACTCACATCACTCCCCTCAATTCTTAGTCTCTCACCATAGGACAAACACTAAAACAAAGAATTTTTCAACATAGACAAAAATAAATTTAAGTTTGGTAAGCACCTACAAAACACAAACACAAACTTTGAGCACCTGCAAAATACAAACACAAGATTAGAAAAAAAAATTAAAATTCCAACATTTGCTAAATTTGCTTTATCATGCAACTTGAGGTGAATGATAGATAAGAAAAATCTCATGCCACTAAAATTAGGAAATCAGGCAAACAAACTACCGAAAATCACTTACCTTGCGAAAATATGATAATGCAGGTGGCAAATTGCAGGTTTTCAAAGTTCATGTCAATTGCGCTTATATCCATCACTGTAGGACTTGGGTTCAAGCTTTCCCGAGCCCCTTTTCATCAATGGATTCCTGACGTCTACAAAGGAGTGTGGTTCGTTCGATAAATTTCTACCTCTATATCTATCTCTGAGGTGTTTGGGTTTTGCAAAACTCTATAGACATGCAGAAGAGAAATGCTATCCCCACTCCGACTTAGACAGAACTTTTAGCAAAAGTTTAACTTGACATGAGAACTGACACTATCAAGAAACTAAATATACAGGGTCAGCCAGCCAACCTTTTTAAAAAAGAAAAAATTAGATGGGGACTGTAGGAAGTACTCCAGGAAAACGTTAAAATAAAACAGGGAGCAAGGCAAAACTATCTTGTGCAAAAATATATCCATTGTGTGCTGTAAAAAGAACAAGAAAAGTATTTTACATATGTGAATTTGCAAATTTGTGTGTTGTACAAGAAAAAAAAATTTGCACACATATAGTTGCTATATTAGCCTTCATCCGTTGTATGTCGTACTTGTACAACACACAAATGAACATACTGTTTGCACACAAAAAAAGTAAGTTCATATATGATTGCACAATGTACATCCATGACGATTTCTTTTTTTATTTTTTTTTGGAACTTGCAGGTGCTCATTTTGGATTATTATTTTTCAGAATTCCCAAGAACATATGCTCTCGGGAGCAGAAACTCGGCTCTCGGTATTCACCAACACTACTCACCACTATAAGGTGGAAAACCTTGGAGGTTACAACACTGTAGCATAACGCGCGTACATTTTATTAAAAATACTTCTGAATAGTCACAAACAGGTGAGCTCCCTTGATCCCATCTCAGACATTAGATCACCTACCAATGACAATTACTAAAAAAAAATTGTATTTTATGAAGCACCTTGGACCTTGCAGGAATGTTGACGAGAAAAAGTTTTCTGAAGAGCATCCATACCGGACATGTAGAGAAGTTTCTCGCAATTGGTGACTCGTTTTCAGTAGCCACTGGAAGGAAGCATTCGAAGTATACATTGTTTTCCAAACATTAATACCTTAGCTGTAGCCTTTCAATTCGGTGACTCCAGTGAGATTCAATTCAGCGGCTGGATACAGTAGACCTCTCTGTCGAGTACACTGTTGTAGAGGCACTTATCGTCTTCCGCTGTCAGCAACTGTTACGACAAGCTTGCCCATGTATTGTACTTTGAACCGAAAACTCAAGGTGCCACGTGCACGTGTCCGTACATGGATAGGGATGGCTAGTACACGATATAAACTGTGATAAATATCAATTTCTACTTATGTTCCATTTTTTCCCCTGTGTATCTCAACGTGAAGATCCTTCAAGCTTTATAATAGAGTGCAAAGAGCACTCCACCTAAGCTGCATCCATTTAATCACTTTGTAACTTCGGGAAGAACACACTCCCCATGTGGTCCAAATGACTGAAGTGTCACCTCACCTCCAGTGGTCAAGGACGAGCTGTCAAATGATGCAATATGTCAGGTGCTCCAATAGCATCAGTGCCCGAATTCAAACATTCCTTCCAACTGATCCAAGGTCTATTCCTTCACACTGATCCAAGGTTCATGCATGCACTATGTTATCTTACCTGTCATCCATGAAGTCTTTTCACTAAAGCTGTGTTGGGCTGCTGCAGGAGAGCCTACTCATACCGAGCTCCACGGATATATAAGGTTGCAAATACATGCGTAACCTCAATAGCACTACCCAACGCCTGATACAGTATAAGAAACCCTGCTCCGCTTACAGCGCGCGGAGAAGAGCCCTAGACGAGTGTGCACTGCTGGTAACTACGTACGAGCAGAAGCCAACACACGCAATCATGACAGAGTCCCGAGTCACCTCCCACACCAGAACAGCATGTCAGGATCTTGATCCGTCCCTCCCTTTCCGTTTCTTTTCTTTTCCTCCGGCCTCTGTATCCGTTCCAGCGATCTCACTGGCCATGAGGGCGACCCCCCGGAGCTCCATCCATCGCGGGCCACGCCGAGGAATAAATAGATCCGGCCCTAGCGTCGCTGTCGCCCCAAAGAGAACGAAGGTGCCGACGCTTGCCAGGTCGCACACGAGCCCGCCCATGTGACCGCCATATGATCATCCGACATGGCGCCCTCGATGGGGAGAACAGCGACGCACCGAGCAAGCGGCTCGCGCAGGCAGGCGCAGAGGCATGCTTCCGTGCGCGTGCAGTGCAGTGCAGGGTGAAATTAAGCTGCACCCGGACCACCGGCGTGTACGTCCTGCTGCGGTCCAGAGAAAGAAACGGACCAGCCATCCATCCGGACACTCATTCTTTTCCCAAGTGAAGTGCGTACTTTTGGATCTAACAGTGGCAGTGGATCCCATCCATGTGGGTTCTTCATGGGCAGAGGGAGTTTAATAGCACAAGGTACAACTTCATGATTGGCTAGTTACCAGTGCCCTGTCAAGTCACACATCACCAATTACTTCATGAGAGCAACCCACAAGACCGGAATAAAAATGAGGCAGCATATGACAAGATGGGCATGAGCAAAGGCTGTAAAGATCTGGTTTCATCTTTCATGTACAGGTGGTCAAGGCCAGCACATACCTGATGGTGATGCATCTTGCTGTTGCTTTTTTTTGAGGAACTTACCTGGTTGAGAAGAGCAAGGTAGTCCAAATTAAGGGTGTATCCAGCATTCCTGAAGCACAAGTTAACTTAGAAGTGACAGAACAATGCACCTCTTGAGAGAATAATACGCGGTGTAGTTGAGCTTTATAATCATATTAAATGACTCAACAAGCTATTGGTATGCTGCTATCTTTAAGACCAACAGAATTGCCCGTGGAAAGGGTGCTAGCCGCCTACACAAAGCATGTTTAGATCAGAATAATTATGACATGGTACCAATAACTCAGATGAAAGGCTATAGCTCCTTAGGCTGTTCCAGTCAAGACCTTGCTTAAATCTGAGATGACGCTCTTCACACATGTGATCGTGAGCACCTAACCAACATGGAACTGTACAGCCTTAGATCGCAAAATCTCAATTCAGGACCTGTGATATTCTGAAAAGTCACAAGAGCAAACCTGCTGTCACCTCCGAAACTGAATGAGTCCGGCGATCCAATCAGGAAAGGAACAATTGATACAGATGGTGTGTTTCTCGTGGCAATGGCATTAACGGAAGTAAAGACTCACTTTTTACACCAGACGCAAGCATTGCATAGGAAGCAGATGAAATACGACTGAGATGAAATATGAAGATTACCATAATACAAGTTTGACAGTTTAGCTCGCAAGATCACATGTCATCTGACTTCTTATTTCCACTTTCACGATCTGTGGGGTTATCAAAAACCACTCAAATGTTAGCCAAACATGTCAGTGAGAACATCTATTACAATGTGAATCTAACATCATAATCAAATGAACTACAATTCGAAATACAATTTGTAATAATCAGTAAAAGTGGAAATATAAAATGCTACTCCATGATGTCATGGGAATGTTTATACATGGTTCGTTTCTTCAGCACTGTCAAACATATCAACAGTGCCAAAACTAGACCCAAGACACTAGCAGAACATAATTTGTGTTTGCTTTGTAGTGAATGTCAGCTACTACAATGAATCCATTCAGATATGCATTGCATTGCATTGAGTTTGGTTGTAATCCATAAGGATGCTTTCGTTGCCAGAGCAATAAGACCAAGAAAACTTAGTACAACTGATCCATATCAATGAAATGATAGCCATCCAATCTCGTATGAAATGCCACACATAAAAGACAGCTGAAAAGCCAAGCAAGAAGGCACCTCTCTATCACTCTGAAAGTACCTTACCAAACATACATCATGGAGGCTGATACGACTAAATCTAAGAAGAAAGTAAAGAGTCAAATTCAATACATGTATCAGAGCAAGCATTAGAACGTTAGCAACCTCCATCTGGATTTGGTATGGACTATATGGGTGCATAGTATAGCGACCGAATGGCTGGTTCTCATTTGCCCATCATATCTTACATAATGATAGACATGTGATGGCAACTGAAAGAATGCAAAGGGCGTATGTAGAATATGGGCGTGAACAAAGACTTCAAAAAATGCATGCTATGTAGCTAGCAAATTTTACATACATAACAGCAATCTACTGCCAGTTTCCATGAAATCATGTCCCACCATGATCAAACAATATTGTTCACTCCAAATGTCGGGTGTGTTTGGTTGGTGCCCCCAACTCACCCTACCAAAAAATTGGTCATGTCTAATATTTTGGCTATTGCTTGGTTTGTTGCTAAAATTTTGGTTGCCTATGGACTCTTCACAATTATTGCCAAAATTTTGGGTGGAGGACTTCCTTACCAAAAAATTGGCAACCCATTGTTTCGCAGGGTACGTAGGCAATGGCAGGAACCAGATGTACCTGTAGGCTCATTTCTGTAAGCAAATCCAGTTGCAAGATGCATCTGAAAATGGACTGCAACTGAGCATGGAACACATTTACAAACAACACAAACAGAGGATTAAGAATGTTCCTATAATTCATGGATACTGATATCTACGTAACTAGCCACATCCAGGATGCATGCTATATCCGTATACCCCATGTTATAAATATAAGAAGGATAATGAGTATAATTTCTTGCGTGGAACAAAAGCAGAATTATGCTACCCTGCACGACAAACAAGATGAATGGTATTTCCTAGACCAGGTCACCAGAACAACAATCACTGAATGATCGAATTATACAACTAGCACAGAAATTTACAAATCTCAATAAACAGGACAAATGGCATCTCTTAAATTTCTTCACTTATGTGATATTGAGATCCTAACTGACAACAATAGACCACAAGCTTTAAATGCAGGAATCTAGTTGCGTTTTGCAGTAGCAATATTGAACGACTCTAGATGTCATACCTGCTGTTGCATCAGCTTTGCAACCAAGCTTAATGAATACACAGGTATCTATCTGTTTACAAAAGACATTGACCCAATTCTATCAGAACCTGAATGCCATGCTTACTGTATAGTGTATACTGATCATGTAACCCTCGCAGCAACTTCCTTATATGAGAGAACCGAGTTTCTCTATTCAATGAATGCAAGATCTTTGTCAGTTCAGCCCCGTTGGTTTCAATCATGAACTGTGAACTGAGTTCTCATGACATCACTTCAAGATTGCAGCTTGCAGAAGATGTCCACAAGATAACATGGCAGATTGATGAAGGGAGATCTTAGTTAATAATGATAAAGTTAAACAGAAACTGTAAGCAGAACCTAAGTCAACGCCGAAATTAGGACAGATATTGACGAGTCACTGCTATTAATCCAAGATTAATCAAAATGCATACTCCATGGGAATGCACACAACAGCTATATCCCTACAGTACTGGGAGCATTGTATATACTATCTGGTATAACAAGTTAACATCAATACAAGAAACAAAATGCAACATATCACCAACTAAACATGTTAAGTTCCCTTAGTTTTGTAACAACTAATCATGATTAGTTATCTCTTGTTTTTATCTTTCAAGCATTTCAAGTGCATTAGACTCCTTATCTGGAATGCCACTAATTCAAATATTAAATAATATGTGGAAAACATTCGACAGCCAATGGTCATTGGCACTGTCAACAATTTAAGGTCGACTCATATTCATCCATTTTGTAGCACCCAGTATCTTATCTTCAGAATCCAACATTTAAACTTGAATGGAATGTCTTCGTCAATAAGACAGACTTGATATGCACAAAAATAAATGTCGCCAACCAGCTTGGCAGTCTATAGACCTGGTAGGTGAAATGTCCATTTTTCTTATATGTTGCAGAATGTTCAATTCTAACAATTCCCTATCAGATATTCATGCTAGCATTACTAGTATACTGTGTAACAAATAAGTCTTCCAAACTTTAGAAAAGATGAAGTTGGAGTAAATTTGATAGATTAGTAAGTGAACAAGTAACATTTAAGAATAGAATAAGTTAATCATAATATACATGCATGGGATGTCAAATTTCTACATGATCTAAAAGGAATTAAGATATGTACGAAAAAAGGTACTGGCTTTATTTTACTCATTTTGTTATACTTAATCATCAGGACTAGCATGCAGTTCTACACTGTTCTATCTAGCACAAACAAATCCATAACCTAATTGACCATTGGGCACAACCACTATATGCAGCATAAAGAACACTTTCATTATACTGCTCTATCTAGTACAAATGATCCGCTAACCACAGGGAGAAAATCTTGATTGAAAAAAGCCCAGCAATAGCAGCAAAAGAGGAGTAAGGTTCTTATTTCATTTCACACAAGAAGTTCTTGGTTTGGCTAGTATCAGTTTCGGGGGGTATCCTGCTTTCTTGTTTGCCCCCTACAAGCAACAGATGTACAATGGACATCTGGAAAATCAATGCAAACAAAAAATCTCGGCCTGGCAGTCAGATAGGTTTCTTATTCATAATGGTAATTCGTGAAATAATTTTGGAAGTTAGGTATTTCAATAAAGACTCATAATTGATAACACAGTAATAACGCATAAAACTAGAAAGAACTAGTTATCAGCTGCACTTCACTGCGAGTTTATGGAATTATGTTGCCTTCTACTATCAGCGTGTATGTATGATAACATTCAGTTTATGGAATGATGTTGTCTTCTACTATCAGCGTGTATGTATGAAAACATTCTTGTATATTACTATTTATAATTTCCAAGGGAAGGGGTGTCTTTTCATGAAATGGTACGCACAATTTGATAAACTTCTCCCTTTCCCAAAGTGTCCATTCTTTAGGCACCTGTTACCAATTTATGATCTGAGGGTTAACATTTATAATTAAGTTCAATCTATGGTTACTATTTTAAATGTGATGTTGCAGAGCGTGGATGCTGTGTTAGGAGTTTAGAGTAAAGAAGGATGCTGTTTGTTAGACATCATATTGCTTGTGAAAATACGATATCAGCGTCGCACTTTTTTTTTACAAATATCAACACCACACTTGGGAGGACTTCCCTTCCAAACAAGTATCTCCTGAAGGAAATATACATGAGGAAAAATAATCAGAGACGGAGTCAACATAAATTAATTTTATAAATCAGCACATAAAATGGGAAAATCCATACTGTTTCCGATGAAGCAACAAGGTAAAAAGTGGTTTCTCTTGATCTTGAACAAACAAAGGTGTTAATATTACCATCTCCACTTAATGATTGCTTTCAAGTGGCAGAAGTAATTTGTCATTGAGCAGTATATTAAACAGCAGATTTCTCAAAAGGCAAGGAGTATCAGTGGGTATTTCAACTCAAATGTTTCAAATTCCTTAAAAAAAGAGTTCACATACCCAGGTTGCTAAGTAGAACAGTAAATTTGGCTCTCAAGGGTAACAAAGTGTGCGCTATGTCTATGATCAGGTCTTTAAACTTGTTTTCAGAGCGATAACTGTCAGGCCAAAGGATGACAGCTTCCAGCCTCACAGTGAACAACAACATCTCCCCTCAAATATACGAGAAAATACGTTTAGAAAATGACCAAAAATCAGCCTTTAACAAAATCGAACATTTAAACCTCTTTGTTTTCGTTTGTTTCTAGTAAAATCAGGAAAGATACCAATTATTAATCTTTTCATTTTTTTTGCTATGGAATATTGCATTTAAAAATAAATAAATAAATACAGACCTCATACGGAATCAGCATGAATTGTCAGAAATCGGAGTCCCAGACTAACCCAGAAGTTCTACTTCTACTGTCAATAACCATTTGAGCTAGAAAAAAAATCTCAGATACAGAGCAAGATCCATGTAACTGGTGCTAACTAGCAGGTTACTCTGGTTCTCAGCACCCTAGTAATGACTGGTTATCTCAAAGGGATGGAAAAGATATGGAGGCACAGTACTGTTGTGTTTATTTGTTATTGTATCTTTTCCAGTTTACTCATTCCAAACACTAATCTACTTTTGACTATTCATGGTCGCCAATGCAAGTTTTGACCATTTATTTTTTAGCAATATGTGTAACAAATTAAACAGAAAACATATACTGTTCTAAAAGTGTATTTTCTGGCACTTGTATTAACGACATCTCTGTTTGGCCTATCTAGTTAATTCCTTAAATATTCAAAATCAAAGTTAGAAATGTTTGACTGCGCATACTCCCGAGTGACTTACATTTAGGAATAGAGAGAGTGTTTTCTTTGTTCTTTCATTAATGAATGGCATTTTTATTTTTGATGGGAACAGTAGGAGGAGCTCTACAGGATATATACAGGGTACAAATTACAGAGATCCACATGATCCAACACAAGCAAAACAGAAAAAAAAAGCAAACTATAATTATAAGTTGTATCCATATGTTCCAACATTCCAAAGTAACCAGCAGTTAAAAGAAAGTTGTTTATCAAAGCAATTTAATAAGGAGGGTTCATTTTGTCTTCTCAAATGTATGATACCAAGACCTCCTGGATTTTAGGCAAACACACTTTATACCAAGCAGAAACCACCATGCACAAAATAATTCCCTGCCGAGAAAAAAGCTTGTCTAATACCATCTATTTTCGCTAGGATTACCGATGGTACGTGGAATGTACTCGAGTAAAACATCGGGAGGGATGAGATGACTGAGTTAATTAGAGTTGTTCTTCCTCCTTTGGATAATCTAGATGCTTCCCAACCTGAAAGCCTGCTTCTAACTCTATCTACCATGCTCTCAAAATCCTGAATCCTTGCAAAGCTAGGTAAGTGAATAGGAGCGATTACACTTTGAACCAAAATAACAGCTAGGAGATCATATTTTCTTCTTGCATGTTCATGGGCACCATAAAGGATTAGAGTAATTAACTTTCAATCCAGTCGAACTAGCAAAAGATCCTGGGATACATTTGAGGAACAAAATCTCCTTTTAACAAGCCTTCATCGCCACCGGTGTATCATCTGCATACTGGGACATTGGGAAGTCCATATCAAACTCTGAACCATAAGGCATGGATACCAAACCCATATGTAAACAGAATTAAGCGTGTCCTGAAGGAGGTCTGCCACCAAAACAAATAATAAAGGAGATAGGGGATCTCACTGCCTTAGTGCCTGAAACCCCTTTTGCACGGTACACCATTAAGGAGAATAGTTGATGAGGCACTTTAAAGAACCAGCCTGATCCGATTAACCCATCTTTCCCCAAAACCTTTTGCTTCAAGAATTCTATACAAAGATATGTGTTCCACCATATCAGAGGATTTTTCAAAATCTAAATTTAACACCACTATTTCACTTGGGTTTTCTACAAGCATGGATATACTCCACTACAGAAGAATAGCAGTCTTGAATAGTGCTGATTTTAATAAAACCAAATTGGTTTTTATGCACCAACTGAGACATATTAGGCTGCAACCGATTGTCCATGAGCTTTCAACGAGTGTTGGTTATAACACTATTGAAATGAATGTTGGTTATGACACCATTTGAACGAAGGTTGGCTATAACACCATTTGTCTTTCTCCAATGGATATAAGCATTTCAGTTTTTATGTTCTGAAGAGCCACTATAAGTTAATCTACAACACATATAGATCAATATATTCTTTGATTAACCACAGATATAAGGTAAATCCAATGATTCTAGATGAATGAAATCACCAAAGAAGTAATGATTCGGGCAATGTTCAGAAATCAGCTTTTGGGGTTTCTTCCACACTGAGGTTATATGATAAATTGTTGCGTTTGCACGAAGTGCAATTGCAAATATGCGATGGCCATCCAAATTGTGTACCTTTGTTAGTACCACATAAACAGGAAGTAATGAGCAATTACCCTGTCAGGCAAGATTCACCTGTTTGTTGTGTCAAGTATGCGGACAATAAAAGAAAGGATTATGGGTGTTGGATCTTTTTCTTTGGTGCCTAATTGGATTTGTATTTATGGTTGCATTCTGATCTATAGCTTCAACTCAAAATATCTTGACCTAGACGTATAGATGCATGATCAATTCAAATTTCAGCCCAACTAACTGTTACCCAGAAAAAGTCAAAGCTCTACTACAGGTCACAACTGATATGGTCAGACAAGAATATATCATATGCTCGATTTTGTTGTGAATCCATGGCTCTTCTATGATAAGCTAGCATAAGCCAATCGTTGCTAGCTGGACTAAGCAAATAAATGTCAACAATATTCTGTACTGACTTGTGAAAGAAGACAACAAGCTATGTCAACATCAGTATGGAAGATAGATATGGGGATCATGTACGGTGTGGGCTAGTCAGGCCAGTGAACAGCGGTGGCAATATTTCACAATGTGCCACAGCCGGCTGGACTCATAGGCCTGAGGATAAGCAGGGCAGCATGCATGATCAGAGTCTGATTCAAAGCTAGTATGCTAGATTCCTTTTAGTCTACATTAGTATTGCTTCATGTAGCAGTCCAGGCCATGTGTCTAATTGTTAGTCTTTTAGTTGTTCTACGTCTGAACTGTGTTAGCAGATAGAGTTCGACTTGACATCTCATTTAATAAGCAAGAAGAAATAATTAGTCGTTTCTTCATCAAAAGTCTTATCTCTCTTCTATAGGCTATTTAACCCTATTTTAGGCTCTCATATTCTAATTTCTTTGAAAGTGTCGTCTTAGCCCTCTTCTGTACGGTAGATAGAAATTACCATAAAACTTCATATTAGCAAGCCGAATTGTGCTGGAAGCATCATGATCTAAAGGTTCGCCAATTGTGTAATAGCTTAAGAGGTTACAGACATCTAGCTGACTTTGCACGTATTGCCAAATTGCACTTTAATCATTCGCAGGACTATTTCCAGTGGAATAAAATCTTTGTTGCTTCGTACTTTCGTCTTTCAACTCACTGCCAGTCCTGCAACTATATCATCATCAACAATATAATGGTAAACCCTGCCTCTAAATTATACTGACCGATGTTGTACCATGCTAAGGTCAATTTTGCAGCAAAGGTTGCATTTGCAGAATGCCCATGCATTGCTACTAGTAAAAGAAATTCATATTACCCCAGCACATTGAGCCGCTGTTGCTAGGCTCGTCTTGCTACACACCTTTGGCTCCACTGTGGAACCCTACCGAGCACTGTCCTGGCCTGGGCCTCCACCACTCTGCTCGGCCTGAACTGCGCCCTCAGCTGCGTAGCCACTGAAAGGATCTCAGGAGCCGACTAGAGGGGGGTGAATAGGAGGCTAGCTAGAACACTAAAAACTTCTTCCTTTTAGATACAAATATTCTTAGACAGATAAGAGAAGCTAGCAGCTGTATGATAGGTATACTACTCAGGTAAGAAGATACACAGATAATATAACGCAGCTATCACACAGGTGATCTACACAGGTGCACTATCTAAAAGAAACAGGCATGTGTGAAGAGACTGTGAGACAGATAGCTACCACCGGTATAAAGTAAAGATCACGGCTAGATTAGATATATATATCAGAGAATTACACAAACATGCAAGGAAATAAGCAAGTAAGTGCAGAATGTAAACACATAGAGAGACAAGAGATTTTTCACCGAAATTCCCACTCTTTTCAGAAAGGTACGTCTCCGTTGGAGAAGCTACTCCTAAGAGATAACCAGCACTAAAACGTGCTTGTTCTCCGAGTACCTGAATCTTCAGGCACGCTCCTTTGCTTGTGGAAGTCATTTTGCTTGGCAACGGGTAGACTTTAGATCACCCTCACAAACGTCTGGGTCAACCCACACAAGTTTGGGTGATCACCAGCGATTTCTATATCTATCTAGGAGTAGACACTCCAAGAGTAACAGAATCTGCAACAACAACACTTGGAGGAACCAATGCTCTTTGCTCAAAGCTCTAACTCTCTTAAACTAACACATCAGAAGTTTGGTTTCTGTTCAGGAGATGAGAGGCTTGCAACGGTTGAAAATGGCTGGCAAAGGTTGAGGTCCAAAACCTCCACTGCTCCCCTATATATATGGTCCACAGGCACCTGATCGTTACACTCACGCCATATAGGATTAAGTGAGTCACCTGTGACAGGCACCAGTGACACAGCTAACCACAACACACAACGGTAACAAGGCTTCGGCAGACCGACACATGTGTCACTGGTGGCTGACACAGGTGAAACCCTAACTGACGTAGACTCCCTACTAACCCCGGCCTTGGCATATTACATGCCCTCAGCGCACACAACAAACTCTAATGCATAATAGGAGAGAACCTTCAACAGTTTTCTGACGCAGCAGACAAACCATTGCAGTGCATTTCCCTTAGCATTTTTAAGCTCTCTCTTGGCACAGAGGTGTACCTGAGTCATAGAGCGGTTGTTCACCTATGACACAGCTGTGTCACACAGGTAACTATGGCTCTAGGATTTAGGAAACTAGCACAGCAGTGTACTAGCACAACCCAGTTTCACACTTGTGCAAAATTGTTGTTACAGAGCCACTGACCTCAAGGCATCAGTGCCACTGTCCAACACTCTGAGCATTGAGCATAAGAACTTCCAAAAGTAATTGCAACTTCATCCCTCTTGATAGTACAGGTGTTTCCTAAGAACTCAAGAAAACTAGCAAATGTAGCCTTCAGCTTCGACCAACTGTAGTCAAGGCTCTTGACGCATCAAGCAACCATCACCTTACTTGCAACTCCTAGCACATCACCGGCTTCTTCACAGCTGTGGCACAACTGCCTAGCACAGCTATCTCCTTGTCTTGGGAAAACACATTTGTACATTTAGTGGTCATCCTTTCATAGATGAAACCTGACGATAGATAGTACAGTATCCCGTATATGAGGAGGTATCCGTATACAATTCTCTGGATTATCAGAATACGACACATGTTTGGTAAGGATCCCAAGAGATTAGGTAATCCCCCGTAAGGAGGAAGGACACCCCTTAAACTAGGAAGATGGTCCCGATGTTTAAGGAAGCCAGAGTCCTACTCGGGCCTAAGTCCATGTTCGGTACGACTCGAGGAGCCCCCTATAAAAGGATCAGCAACCCCATAGGGGAGGACGGGTCTTACAAGTCTTAGAAGCCAGACAAGTTACAGAAGATCAAGTTAGAAGCCTGAAGCCACCCAGAAGCCCTAGCGATTCCCACGAGAAGACCCGCCGCCTCGAAGGAGTCGAGCCCAGTGGAACTAGTCAACATAGCCTCCGATTAGGTCTAGGATAGCCACTAACATATACATCCCTTGTAAAGACATTCTCTGATCAATATATACGAACAGGACGTAGGGTTACTATCCTGAGAGAGGCTCAAACCTGTATAAAAAGGGCATTTCCTTGCCGTCAGATCTCTTGGCCTTGTGCCCTAGAGGTCCCTACCCCCTAAGTATCACAGTTCCATGACTATCGTAAGATCGGCGGTTTACCAATCGTCGACAGATGGCGCCGACCATGGGGACCTCTCCGGCTCAAGCCATCCAGGAAGCATCAGAGTTGACAAGATGTGTAACTAGTCGCGATCAGCCCACGTCGCCGACTGCACGGCCTCCCCGGTTCGACCCGAGGAGGAAGAAGCAGGCTCGGCGGGGGATACGATTGCACTCACACGACGTCCCGAGAATTCAGATCTGGGCTTCTACGACAACTTCGGCCCAATAGATCCGTACCCGGTGACTGACCATGTAGATTTTGGAGAATATGCCATTGGCGAGTACTCGAATGGCGAAGTCGATCACTTCAGAATAGAGTGCGACAGGGCCTTCGAGGGAACATTGGTATTACCCGACGATCCCCATGCAGGAGCGACCAGTACGATGCCAGGACAGTCGCCTGCAACTTCTGGTCGACCAATCGATCAAGATCTCAATCACAGTATCCCTCCCGACGAGGAATACATGATGGAATGGGAATACACCCCATCTAATCCAGACCCTCGGGTGGTTCTCGCAATCCAGGATGATCGGGAAGATCCCGAGGACCAGGATCAGGATGGGGGCTCACAACATCAGAGCCCGATGGCTACTCCTCGGGGGAACGGGAATATGCCTACGGCAGCAGACAGAACCCCACCAGGGCCGAGGTGCGCAATCTGTTATCACGACCACCAGCGGCAGACTTGTCGACACCCGATGGAGCACAATGGCTACAACGGTTGGGGCCTGAACTAGAACAGGCCCAAGCCCAAGCCGAATCTTCTCGACTCCAGTCGATGACACACAGCTCCACCCGAGGAAAGACCCCTCTCCGACCAGAGGCATCAGGCGGAGAAGGGTGAAACCCCAAGTACCTGTCCCGCGGGGTGGAACAGTACTTCGACCTCCGCGATAGGCTCAACGAGCACCGATCCCAAAGGCACCAGCAAGAGCAAACTCCTCCCCGGAGAGACAACCGACACTGCACTAATAACCGAGGACGATCTCCGACCCCAAATAGCGGCAAGAATGCACCTTATCGGAGGACCATCAACGGATGCCAAGCGTTATCCCAAGAACTCCGACATGTGCACTGGCCGTCTCGCTTCAAGCCTAGGGCCCTAGAGTGGTACGATGGCACCACGAATCCTGCAGAGTTCCTGCAGATCTACACCACGACGATCGAGGCCGCAGGTGGGAACGAGAAGGTCATGGCCAACTACCTCCCGACCGTTCTCAGAGGAGCAACCAGGACCTGGTTGACGAACCTACCCCAGGAACGATCCGCTCCTAGGGACTGCTTTGCGACATGCTCCTTGGAAACTTCCGAGGTACCTTCACATGTCCTGGTCGGGTCGACGACTTGTTCCTAGTTGTCCAACGCCCAGACGAGACCCTCCGAGAGTTCACCAAGTGGTTTAGTGCTGTTTGCAACACTATTCCTGAGGTAACTGACTCGGACATCATTCGCGCCTTTATTCGAGGCAGCAGAAACGAGATGTGCACGCACGATCTGATCATGCATCCTCCCAAGACAATGCCACAGCTTATGGATCTAGCCAAAAAGGCCGCCTGTGCGGAGGAAACTCTACATTACATCAAGCAGCAGCAGAACAGGTTGCCCAGGTCTCCCCTCCGGACCAAAGACGACTCAACGAAGACGAAGCAGAAGAAGAAACCCTCCGGAGGGAACAGGGAGAAAAGAGCTAAAGCCGATGAGGTATTAGCCGACCTCCCCGAGAAGCGTACCTGGCGACCACACGCCAAGGACAAGCTAATGACTTCCTCTGACAAGGCAGGAAAACTCTGATGCGATTTCCACCAGACCGATTCGCATGATCTCCGTCAGTGTCGCATCTTCAAGAAGTACCTCAAGGAAGAAAGAGATAAGTTCCGCGAGGAAAACCCGCAGGTCGCACACATAGGCAGGACTGTATTCGACCAGGACGATACCCGATCGTTGTCGAACCAACGATCAACAATTGCTGAGTGGCCCGGGTGTTGATAGACGGAGGGAGCTCCCTCAACATCCTATTCGCCAACGCCCTCGATGCCATGCAAGTGCCACGATCGTCGGTCCAGACGGTGACACGGGCATTCCACGGTATCGTCCCAGGCTCGTCGGCTACGCCGATCGGCTAGGTTACACTCCCGGTTACCTTGGGACATCGGAGAACTTCCTAACAGAGAAAATCATGTTCGATGTAGTCGACTTCGAGACGGCATACAATGCCATCTTGGGGCACCCAACTCTGGCCAAGTTCATGACAGCAACGCACTACGCCTATCAGTGTATGAAGATGCCCGGCCCAAAGGGCGTCCTCACGATAAAGAGCTCCCCCCAGGAAGCACTATTCTGCGACAAGCGCAGCCTCGACCTCACAGAAAAGCATCAACTCTCAAATAGGGAAGCAGACTCCGACACCTCTACGCGCACCCCCACATCGATAAGACCTCCATCGCAACTACGAGAGACAACATCGGATAACACCCCCTCCAAGTCGGAGAACGGATCCTAAGACTAGTTCGGGATCGGGGCAAAAAGGGCCTTCTCCTCAGCAGGACAACAGCTCCACAGGAGAAGTCGCCCGATCCAGGTCACTCTAGTTAGCAGTAAAGAGATAGTCGAGTCCCCGCGGAGAGTTCCTAGTCCAAACACTTTCGGTAAGATCGCATAGTCGTCACCCCTCCGATTGCCAGTGTCTCAGGTTGCACCAGCTCTAGCCTGAAGTCGTCAAGCTACGAACAAGCCGATGATAAGACGCTCCGGGCGCTGTCGCCTAGCACGCGCACTTAACAAGCTTCTACAGCAGATCACGACAAGAGCACAGGAGTCCCTGGAGCAACCAACGACAACTTGAGAGGAGGGGATGATGTTTTCTAAGTTTTTCTAGCAGTTTTTTTCTTACAATAGCTTGTAAATGATACCTCAATCAATTCACGGCTTTATAATATCAAGTTTCCTAGTTAAATATTTATTTTTTCAGACTGCCTATCCGAGAAACTTCTCGAATAAGACAGTCAGGGGCTGGATAAGTATGTAGCACCAAAAACTGGCTTACGCATAAACGTAACCAACGACTCGACCAGCACAAAAGGAAAGGGTTCCGCGCTGCAACCATCAGGGATGCGAGGAAGACCCCTTAACGTGTCTGCAGGTGACAGGGGAAGCCACTGAGCCCCCACCTGACTAGACCTAAGACCTGGTCGACTAAGCTCACTGGTTTCGTAGCAAAGTTTCCCGACCATGAGTAAAGGAAGAAGAGGAGGTGCGAATATGACTAAGCCAGCAGAACCCGCCTGCTTATCCACATCCTCGATTACTTTGAACAGAAGACATCGCGGATAGAGTGCAATGTTGTCACCAACAGGGCAAACGTAGAACTTACTAACTTGCGTCCAATATCCCAGCGACAAGGGAACACGAGTTGTCGCTACGGCCACGATAGACTATACGAAGACCCCTTATCACGTTTACTGATGATGAGAAGCCACTGAGCCCTCCATCCGACTAAACCTAAGGCCTAGTCGATCGCAGTCAGTGGCGTACAGCACAACTCGCGAGCCTAAGTCAGGGAAAGGGGATGCAAGGTTCGACAAGGTCTACGAAAACCCTCGCGTCCGACAAACATTCACATAGCAGAAGAGTTCAGGTTTTCAGAAAACAAAAACACACTGATTAATGCACAGTTACTAATCACGATTTGATTATATAGTTATTCAGGCAGACCGGGTGCCTGAACCCGGTCCGCAAAGGCATCGGCAGCACTCTGCACAGCGCTAAGAAGTCTTTCTTCTTCATCCTTTGGCAGGTCGGCTTCGAGGGCCTCCAAGGGCAGCTCCGAGTGCTGGCGTTTGAGGAGGGCCAGGGCGAAGGCCAAGGCGTCTCGCATCCCTTGCTTGAGCTCGTCGTCAAGGAACTTCTCGACGACAGGCTTTAGGCGAGAGACGAACGCCACCAGCTCTACCAGCCGGATAGCCCGTGGAGGGCTGGGAAAGACGGTGACCCCGACCTCCCCAAGCACTCTCTCGAGCGTGCAAAGGGTGTGGTCGAGGTCCCCCTCCAATTTCCCCGCGTAGGCTTGGCTCCGGCTCAGAAAAGACTATGCCTCTGAGAGGCGGGCCTTCACATCCCGGAGCTCGGCCTCGCTCTCCGCCCGCCGCCTCTCGGACTCCTCGAGGCGCTTCTCCAGCTCATCGTTCTCCGCCCGCCATCTCCTGGACTTCTTGAGGCGCTCCTTTAGCTCCTTGTTCTCCGCCCAGTGCACCTCCAGCTCGGCCTTCGCCTTCTGGAGTGGAGGAATCCGAGGAAGGATGCACTGTCAAAACAACAAGGTTAGTACCGAGTACATTGACATTTGATTACTGACTCCTTGGATTACCTGTAGCATGGAGATAATGTCGTCGTCCTCGGGCACCAACACCCCAGGCGCAGGGAGCTCAGTCTGTACGACCGAGGGCTGGCCAGGCTCTCCGTTGGGGGCTGCTCCTCTGCAGCGGCCCTAGTCGCGGCTCCAGTCGGACGGATGGTCACCCTAGTCGGAGAAAGCAGCTCATCAGCCTTCATGGGATGAAGGAAGGAAAATTGTGAAAAGGACCGAGAAGGGGACTTACCATTGGCGCTTCGTCGGTGATGAGGCTCCTTTCGCCGGTACCTCCAAGCTCTGCTTCTCGGTAGGCACCAGCGGCGACTTCCCCTTGTTCGCGAGAGGGCTCATGATCGGCGCGACCTCCTCCGTGCGGATAGGCACGGCGGAAGACGCCGACTCCTCCAGGTGGGGATCGCTCGTGTCCTGTGTCCCGACAACTTACTCCCGTGATCCTCGATCATGAGAAATCAAAGGGAGAAGGCTAGTCGAGCGCGAATTCATACCTGAGGTTAGGGGCTTAGCGGAGGAGAAGGGTCCCGAGTAGGAGACTACGGTTGGGTAGTCTCCACTGCCGCCTCGGCCTCAAATGGGCCTTCAACCCTTAGGATCGGAGGGGTTGCCCCTAGGACCTCGACCTCTTCATCCTGAACGGGGGCGCCAGCCCGCTCAGCCTCCGAGTCGGGAGCCCCGCGGCCTACTCGCTGCAAAAGAAATGACCCGGTTAGCGTTAGAGGCGCTACTCGGATGAACCACGACTAGACAACGCAGAAACCTTTAACTCACCGAAAGGATCTCCGTTTGGTTGTCGGAGCTGAACTTCAGGATCGGCAAGGGCACGTCGGTCCGCCCGCCCTGAGGAGATTGCTCGAATAGGTTGTTCAACCTATTCTGAAGCTCCTCGGGGGAAAGATCTACACAACCAATTGAGATCTAACGAGTGAGAAGACAAGAGTTTTTCGGACTAAGAACGACACGGAGAGGTTGGGATACTCACCAGTGTCGAAGTCCCTTGTCTGGTCTTTGCCCTCCGGGATCACCCAAGCGGGCGTGACCCTCGACCGAAGAGGGCTGATTCGATGCCAAAGGAAGTTCTCGACGACATCCCACGCTGACAAGCCTCTGTTGGCAAGGTTGGCGATGTCGCCAATGAGGGCCTTGAGCCACTTGGTTTCCTTCGGGGCCTCCGACCAGCTCTTGTTCGGAAGAGGCGCCAGGCCACGATAGTGGATCCCGGAGGAGAGTGGAGGCTGGCAGTAGAACCATCTCGAGTGCCAGCCCGACCATGATGACTTCCAAGAGGAGGAGATGTAGGCGTCCTTCCTCCCCTCCCGGAGTCGGAATCTGGCGCCGCCGACGACGCCTCCGCCGCTAACCTTCATTCGGCAGAGGTTGTAGTAGTATCTCAAGAGCTCCAGGCTCGACCTGACCTCGCACAGGTGTGCGAAGACCGCCAGCATCAAGACCGAGTTCGGGTTGAGGTGAATCAACTCGAGCCCGTAGAACTGGAGCACCGGGAGGAAGAAATGAGAAGGTGGGAACTGGAATCCACACTTGAAGAAGTCTGCGAAGACGACGATCCAAGCTGTGTCCAAACTCGGGACCGTCTCCTTCAAGGCCCCCCGGTGAGGTACGGATACCCCCGGGAGGATGACACCCTCCACCACAAGTTTCTTGAGGGCAACAGAGTCCATCACCGAGGGCTCGAACTCGGGGATGACGGATATCGGTCCTCCCGAAGGATCCTCCGTTGACCTCTGGGTCTCGGGGGATTTCTTCGCTGTGCTCTTCTTGCCCATTATCGTTGGTGATGATCGGCGACGGCGAGGCAGAGATTTGAGAGTAGGGGCGCAGGGAAGAAGATGAGAATGCTAGGGGACAGAGAGCAATGCGGGCATAAACCCAATTCTCGGTCTCTTAAAAGACTCAATTTTCGCTTGACCGGAGCGCGGTTAACGGCACGATCTGTTCCATCGCATTAAATGCGGACAGTTACTTTTCCCGCATGCGATATAGTGTGCACGGGAAAAGGGGATCTGACAAACCCACGACCCCGACGAGCACATAATGTTTAGGCTAACGTCAGCTGAACAGTAGCACAAAGAAAAGAAAGATTCTTCATCACCACGTGAAAATTCCGCCACAACGGTTCGATTTCCCAAAAATCTGCCAGGCGAACGCGTGTCCGTGATCAACGGATCAGATTAAGTCAAAAAAATGGTTCTCGGGTAAGTTAGCCCAGAAAATTCCTTGGATTACTCGGAGGTGTACTCTGACCAGGATATCGCGACTAACCCGATAGAGATAATTCCTACTCGGGGACGTTGTCGACAAAGTACTCAATTTCGCCTACTCGGAGTTATTTCCCGACAAGGGCAGATTTCTTACAGAACAGTCATGACCTCACTTCACGTACTAATGGAGGGCTTGACGATAGATAGTACAGTATCCCGTATATTAGGAGGTATCCGTATATGATTCCCTGAATTATCGGAGTACGACACGTGTCTGGTAAGGATCCTAGGAGATAAGGTAACCCCCCTCCCCTCCGCGTAAGGAGGGAGGACACCCCTTAAACTAGGAAGACGATCCCGATGTTTAAGGAAGCCAGAGTCCTACTCGGGCATAAGTCCATGTCCGGTACGACTCAAGGAGCCCCCTATAAAAGGATCAGCAACCCCATAGGGGAGGAGGAGTCTTACAAGTCTTAGAAGCTAGACAAGTCGCAGAAGATCAAGTTAGAAGCCTGAAGCCACCTAGAAGCCCTAACGATTCTCACGAGAAGACCCGCCGCCTCGAAGAAGTCAAGCCCAGCGGAACTAATCAACATAACCTCCGATTAGGTCTAGGATAGCCACTAACATACACATCCCTTGTAAAGACATTCTCTGATCAATATATACGAACATGACGTAGGGTTATTATCCTGAGGGAGGCCCGAACCTGTATAAAAAGGCATTTTCTTGCCGTCAGATCTCTTGGCCTTGTGCCCTAGAGATCCCTACCCCCTAAGTATCACAGTTTCACGACTACCGTAAGATCTGCGGTTTACCGATCGTCGATAAAACCTCTTCCTGGAACCTAATCTTCCTGCTTATACTCAATGTAAATATTAGATTCCAGTTTGGATTGCCATTAGCCATTAAAACCATTTAGGGGTCTAGATGCTCTTTCAGCCACACTAGGCCTACATCACCGTCCTCATGTCCAAATCGGACCTTGTCCACAGCAATGAAGAGGATTGGCCCAGCAGCAACGAGGTCTGTGTAGCTGCCTACAGTGGTGACGACCAGGAAAACTGAGAGCGTGTGGAGGGATGATGAGAGCCATGTAAAGAAATTTGTGAGGTGCAGGAAGTTGTTGGGATAGGATAATATTGCTTAGAAATTAACTTTTTGTTGGGAGGTGTTTTTTCTGTTATTCCATTGAGGGGAAAAGACATACCACGACTGACCAATGGAGTCTTTATTACTCTTAGTACATTATAGTCTATGAATAAGTTTGGGTTAACATGCTACCAATAAATTGTGAGTATGTACAGAAGTGGCTTCTTCACTTGTTTCTGTAGGGCTAAATGTTTCCATGATGGAAGAAGAAAACCATGTTAATCAACCTTCTTTTGGGACTGCAAAAAATACTCTTAAGAAATCACAGTTACACTACTACATAGCATCAGGTTGTCTTAATTGGTTAAGTGCAATATTCATCAAGAACAAAGAAACAAAGAAACACCAAATTCAGAAGTGGTCAAATAATCATAGATCAAACAACAAACCTATAAGAAGCTACATTTACTTGATGTAAGAGTACATGGAAGGGTGAACATTGCAGACAACTTCATCACTGTGGAAGGCGCTTCTTTGCTTTAGAAACCAGCCTACAGAAGAGGTATAAATATACAAGAATTACAGCAGCTCTGTTATCTTAACTGCCAATACAACCTATTCCAGTAACTGTACAATCTGTGTTCATGTGATCCTGTATAATGCCAATGGTTCCAGAGCACAACCAGCTTAAGTGTGATGGTAGGGCTCCGAACCGCTGAAAGGGTCATCAACAATTCATTCCAAGAATAATTGTATCACTATGTTGTTGGATTAACCCAACTACCAGGTGTTTTCTTCAGTGACCCCTGTTTAATCTTTGCCCTCACTTGTTCGACAATATCCCACCTACCAGAAAAGGCGTGTAGGTTAGATACTAAAACAAGATTTGATGGGTTCCCTTCTTCTAATATAAGAAGAGACCTACAAGCCAAATCTTGAGTTTCTTTGTTACTGTGAATAACAGAGGCATCCAGTAGTGCTCCCCACACACTAGGTCCTGGCTCTACACTCATTGACTTTATAAAGTCCAAGGCATGTTCAATCAAGCCAGATCGTCCCAGTAAATCAACTACGCAAGCACACATCTCCTCGGTTGGATGAACTCCATGATGCTTCACCAGGGAGTTGTATATCTCAAGTCCCTCCAACACCAAGCCCGCCCTGCAACAAGCTGAAAGCACACCCAGACCAACTATATTGTCTGGCTTAACCCCAGAAGCATGCATATGATCGAACAGGGTAACTGCTTGTGCACCCATACCATGAAGGCCATAACCCAAAATCATTGAACCCCATGAGATCACATCCTTGTGCCAAGTACCATCATCAAAAGCCCACCTTGCATAACGCAAGGCCCGCACTTTGCGTACATATCAATCAAAGCATTTTTGAGGGACACCTCCCCATATAGCCCCATCCTCACCGCGAAACCATGCACTTGCTTCCCCTCTGCCAAGCCAGGCCCTCGACAGCTGAGAGTACACTAATCAACGCAATCCTATTCGGCAAAACACCACCGATCACCCACATTGCCCGGAAAGCCTTTACCGTGTCCTCAAACATCCCATTCTCCACATACCCTCCCACCATCGCGGTCCAGGAAACGACATTCCTCCTCTGCATCCTGTCAAAAACCCACCGTGCAAGGCCTGACTGGCAAACCCTGCAGTACATGGAGACGAGCCCACTGCTGACATGGAAATCAATGTCGATACACGTCCCACTCTTCAGAGCGAAGCAATGCAGTTCCCTGCCCCTGCGCGCGGACGCACACATAGGCAGGACTGCCGAGACCGTGAACTGATCAGGGGCGTGCCCATCCTCGACCATACGACGCAAGAAGGGCCAGATGTCGGCGCCCGTGGGGGAGTAGGAAATAAGCATGTTGTACGTGGAGGCGGTGCAGAGGGGCATTTCGTCGAACAGGTGGCTCGAGAGGGCCGCTGGAGTCGGAGGAGCGGAGGTAGAAGAGGAGGACGGAGTTGGCGAGGATGGGGTCGGCGTGCAGGAGGCCGAGGCGGAGGGAGAAGGCGTGGATGGAGGTGGCGGCGTGGGAGTGGGAGTGGGAGGAGTCGAGGGGGAGGAAGGAGGAGGCGAGGGAGGAGAGCGTGAAGGCGTCCGGGCGGCGGCGAGGGAGGAGGAGGAGGTGGAATAGGTGGAGTGGGAGGTGGGAGTAGGAGGAGGCGAGGGCGGAGAGAAGGGAGTTGAAGATGGGGAGCGGCACGCCGCAGGGGTCCGCACGGACGGCGGTGAGGAGGGCGGCGACGGACGCCAGGAGCGGCCGCATGGTCAAGCAGAGAAGCTCAAGCGCGAGTTTTGACGAGAGGGCAAAAATGCTGGGCTGGTTAGAGGGCCGACGTAAAGGAGAAGTGCTGGGCCGGGCTGGGTCAAGGTGGGAACTGATCTCGAATTCAAGGAGGAAATAAAAACGGAAACTTTTGAAAACATTTTTTTTAATGAAATGGTAACCTACCTAGAGAGCACTATATCCTCTCAACAACAACAACAACAAACTAGAGCGCATTCTCGGTCTCTTCCGAAGTGTACATATCCCTCCCTCCATCTCTACTGAGGACATCTCGTCACTAGTTCTGAAAGTAGAAATTGAATAGCACAATTAGAGCTTTGCTAACAAATGCGGCTTAAGAACTGAAAAAGTGAACTAGCGTCAAAACCCTAAATCACATACAAGTGAGTTGCAAGCTCAAACCCTAAGTCTCAAGCCAACACAAAACATATATCTCGGCACAACAAATCTAACACAAAAATCACAAACTCTATGCTACGAGGGGTTCGGATTCTATTACTAACCATATTGTGGAGGAGGATCACCACATCGGTAGCCCATCCTCGATGAAGCCCCAGATGTTCCGGAGCTAGGTCGCCACCCTTGCCTTCCTTCTCTAGTTATCGGTGCTTGTTGCTTGCCTTCAACGTGCTCCGAGGAATCAAGGAGATCCACGGGTCAATTTCAAATTCTGATGTGGAATCCATCCTTGATTACAGTGATCCAAGCATGTAGATCAAACATCATCCAATCGACTTAGGACATCTAATGAATCACTTAATGTACTATTGGGACCTAAACATGCATTTTCATTAACATCGGAACCTAGATGACACAACTACGATAGTTAAAGCACACGGTGAACTTTACTCTTCATATAAAATATTTCCATAGCATAGAAAATGTTTTACTGGTTCCACACAAAGCTTTCCTTGCATTAACTCTTAGGCATGTTCCACTGGTACAAGGAAAATGTTCATGCATTATATGGGATATTCAGATAGTTCATATGAAAATCTCCTACTTTTGCCGATCTTATATTTTCGTTTGGAACAACTACGAAACTGATGGTGGAACAAGAAACTTGACCACACGCAACAAAAATATAGGTTGCTAACTAGAACAACTAAAATTTGCAAATATATATTTAGCATCGGACTTATTTCCAAAATCTCTTCGTGAGGAACTAGAGGTTCAAACAAATCATAAATTTGATAGTCGTTCAAAAGTTATTGACTTTTGAACCTTTCACTACGTGCTATAGCATATTGAAAGGAAAAAGGAGGAATCCTACCTTTTCCACTAACCGTCATTTTTCTATTTTTGAAATTTCTGAGAACAGGGGGCTCTCTGAGATCTGTTTTGTTTTCCTCGGGAAATTATTTTGCATGGCTGGTGTTAATCCGTCTAAACTGTACTGACTTTTCCATGTATGAACGAGTCGCAGTCCTAATTCCAAGCCTCTAATCCTACTACACAGACCTGTACTTAGATCAGACTCACCAACATGTACGTCCCTCAAAGCACACACTGTACTGCCGGAGGTAAAGAGGGAGGGAGGCAGGCTGCAGTACAAGCCGTACTCACTCCCGCTCTCTCAGACATCACACTGAGAGCAGTACGTACGACGTACTTCTGCTGTTGCGAGCAAGAAGTACAATTTGCCAATCCCGTCACATCCCTCCCTCCGTGGTAGGAAAGCTATAAATGCGATCGCGACCACGAAGTTTAAGCCTGAGAAGACAGCAAGAGATTTTTGGTCAGTTTTTTTGCGTACTAGCTTTGGGTGGCGATGGTGATCGCCGACGACAGACGAGCAAAAGTGTCATGGAGAATGCGAGGAAGTTCCTGCAGGGGCCAACTGGGAACACATGAGATCGATGAGCTTCTCGAGCTTAGCGAGGGAGCGAGGCGATCCGACCTCATCCTCATGTGTTCTCAGGTCGCCCCTGTTGGGGCCTCCTTGCCACGGATCGACTCTGGTCGCTCGTCAGCCAGACCCACGCGAAGTAGCCTCTTCCTCTCAACATTTTAAGAGATCAGCCTGGTAGGTATCAAGTATTTCTGGTTATATATCCTGGAGTAAACTATATATTGAACCATCTATTATTATACAAGCTGTAGGATGGATCATTTATAACCAAAACTAGCACATAACACCAGTGGACCAGCATAATATTACATTTTGGACATAGTTTTGCCGGTTCACAGAAAACCTGTCCGGTTCAGTGCCTGGCCACACATGTCAGGTGTCACACGCCTGCCTCGTCCTTTTTCTATATCTGGTACCTCTAGGAGCGATGCACAGGGAGAAAATTTCCTCTCCTCCCAACTGAATCCCCATCCCTCTATGCTCCTCTCTCACTTCTCGGTCTCAGTCTCACTGTGATTCTGCTTACTAACAAAGGATGCAAACAAAACCAAACAAAAGCACATCGGATGTTTTTCGAGCTCCTCAGAGCGGTGGTCGGCAGGAAGTAGCCCTGACGGCATCAACATGAGTGGATGTCGGGTGCGATGGCAGCTGTTGCGTGGAGTGAAGAGCGATGGTGGCCACTCGCCGCCGACCCATCCGGCCTGCTTCTTCACCGCCTACAGTCTACTTCTCGAACTAGTTGCTCCACCGCCTTCCACCTGACCGCCTCTCGCCAAGGCGGACTCGATCCACACACTGGAAGGCGTGAGTGTGTAGGTGTTGTTTGTGTGAATTAGTGTCAACAAGGTCGAGCCCAACCTCACCATCCCGACCTCGACCACCGGCTAGTCCGTCTACGTCGTGCTAGTACCCAAACCTAGATCCATCCCACTTCCGACTAGATGATCCTCTAAGCTACATTTCTGCCACACCAGCACCATGATTTCTGCCATTTCGCCTCTCAGGTGAGCTACAGGTCGCCACCGTTGGGGTCAGCCCACCCAACTGATAGATAAACGACTTTTGGGTCCATTTTAGCCACCATAGACTCACCTCCAGCCTTATCCACCGTGCGGTGTGCTCTGTTTTGGCTCCCCTCTGTTTCCTCTCTCTCACCCAGATCAGGTTGACATGCATGGCATTCATAGTGGTAACTAGCACGTAGGGCGAGGGACTGAACCGGGTTGGTTTTTTTTAGAGCTGACAAAAACTAGTCCAAAATGCTATTATGCTAGATCCGCTCGTCTTATGTGTTAATTTTGGTTATAGATGATCCATCCTGCAACTTATGTACTAATAGGTGGCCTAATATGCAATTCACTCTATATCTTGCAACCATCGTTACAATAGCTTGAATAGATCCCTCCAGTAATAGATAATTTCGTGCTGCATTAACACGGCCCATCAAACCGCAATCGTAATATGGGTTTCAGATCACGTTGAAATCGGAGCGGTAAAAGAAGATATGTTTGATTCGAGCGACAGGGGACGGGAGGACGCGAGGTTGAGGAGCCACCGAATCGGACTCGAGATGCGCTAGGTCGGTAGTTTCACCCATTTACCAGAATATCCGTATATTCGTGATCCCGCTTCACCCAGGAACTAAGGATGTCAATGGGTGGGCTAATAGATTGGTAGAGCTGTTCTAAATCCGCTATCCAAATCCATGACTCACCTTTTGTTCACCTACGAAGGGAATCCATAAGCAAAGAAGTGTGTCTATGCCTAAACCCAATAGATATTCAGTGCTCAGTGAGTACCCATTAGATATAGCACCTCAATAGAAAATCAAGCATGTAATGATAATATAAGTGACATTATAACTTACAGTACTTAATCTTAGACTTAAAATCGTTTCACAAGGCATGATCATAAAGACACACGACCAACCACTTAACATAGTAGTTACTCTTAATTATTTATTATATCACTTAAGACCCATATGTCATAACATAATTACTCAATTTTTAGTTTTTTCAAACACCTATTGGGTACCTATGGGTACATACTGGTACCTAATCCTATCATATCTTATTGGATACTCACCCATGAAAACTCAATCGAGTGTCACCCATACCATATCCAATCGGGTCGAACACCCATCGGATATCCAAATCTATGGGTAAAATTGACATGCATCTTGACCACAATCTGGTGAAAAAAATGGTTAGACAATCGACCCAATGAAAATAAAAATGGGCTCTTTTTCCGCACAGGAAAAATATTGGGCCTTAGTTAGAAGTCATCAACGCAGGCCCATTATTCCAAAGGGAAATGGATCCCTGCATTGGAGACCTAAACGAAGGGTGGTACTGTCATCTGTGCATTAGGACCAATTCTCCACCGTCGGATCAAACAAAAAGATCCAGATCAGGAGTAACACCACCATTCTACAGCGTAGCAAACTCGGGATACAATTTTGCACAGCTTTTCCCGGCACTACTGCAGAGGATCCGGAATAGAGGAGCGTTGGATGATGGTTATTGGTGGATTGCTAAGAGCAACTCTAACCTATCCCTAAAAAAATCTTAACTCCCAAAAAACTACCATTTTTGGGAGTTAGATGTATCTAACCCATCCCCAATAGACCTCTAACTCCCAAAAAAATTTTGGGAGCTCCCAAAAAACTTGCTCTGCCTCCCAAAAGATTGGGGCTCCCAATCCCCCTCCCAATCCACTCCCAATCCACCAAATACACGCGGGAGAAATTTCCGGTTGCAACCGCCGGCCAAGCTCCGCCGTGATTCACCGCCGCCGGCCTCCCTCCGGCCACGCCGCCGTCTGCCGCGGGCCCCTCCGCCCCCGCCGACCCCGTGCCCCGCGCCTGCCGCCGCCTGCTCCTCCACGGCCGTGCCGCGCCAGCCACCGCCGCCTCCCGTGCCCCGGCCTCCCTAGCTCCCGCCGCTCCCGTGCCCCGGCCTCCCGCCGCTCCCGCCGCTCCCGTGCCCCGGCCTCCCGCACCCGACCGCGCCGCCCGCGGGGGAGGGGAGAGAAGCGGCAGGGGAGGAGAGAGAGGCGGCGGGGGGAGCGCAGCCGGTCGGCGAGCTCGGCGGCGCGGGTGGTGGAGGGACAGGCCGGAGGCGAGGGAGTAGGCGCTGAGAGGGGGCGGAGGAGGCGAAGACGGCGGCGGAGGAGCACTCGGGCAAAGAAGAAGAAAATGGGGAGATGAGCACTGAGTAGCTCCCGTGCCCCCTTTTATCTCTTTTTATTTTTTTTCTTAAAGGAAATAGCAAAGGAAATTCTATTGGGAGTTAGGTTTAGGGGATGGGTTAGATCCCATCCTCCCAATACACTGAAATTTTTGGGAGTTAAGTTTTGAGAGTGGATTTTTGGGAGTTAAGTTTTGAGAATGGGTTAGAGTTGCTCTAAGCGGCGATGGACAGTAAAGGAAAAGATACAGCCGCCGTTGGACGTCAGGATTAATATATCATGCGAGGAGTCTAACAGGATAGCTCGTGAACTTGCACGATTGGTTTGTGAATATTGTAGCTTTCAATTCCTTTCCAATCTTTATGTTGCTAAAGCATCCAAACGGGGCTTTAATCATTTCCGTATTTCATGTTTTAAGGCCCATTTACAACAGTCGGCGCAGTCTCTTCCCAACTTGCTGCAGAGTATTATCCACTGGAATCTCTCAGGAATCAATCCCAGGCCGCGTGACCAGCTAGCTTGTGTAAGGATTGTGATAGACGTACTAGAGTTGGCTACCAACAAACAAACCCTGCAGAAGCAAAATAATCTGCTGGCCAGACTGGTCAGTACAGAGCACAAAGTAAAAGCAGTATATTACTTCACAAACTAGCACATTTTTAGCTTCATGTTGACCGACCAGAATTTTAAAATTGTCCACATCGGTATGTTTGTGTGGTACGAGAAAAACAAATTGTTGGTGCAGTAAACCAAAATATCTCCCCAATTCCGGCATGCTGCTCTTCAAATCTTTGAACAAATCTATATATGAATGGTCCCATCGTATGATAAAGCTAAACCTACTCTCCTAGACATCATATGAGCCCTCTTCCCCAACGGCTTAAGAGAATATATAACAACTCGTTTGTTCGTCCAAGCTTGCCACATGCATTGCCATGTACAGTTGTATATCCAAATAGGGGCGTAGTGTGACGTGAAATGTGCTTTTAGCATTGCCATATACAACGATCTTTAGAGCATCCACACCAGCATCTGCAACCGGTTCTGCATAGTTAAATTTGGGGATTTTGGTCAAAAAACAAGGTGCAGCAGCTTCTGCATTTGGTTCTGCATCCTATCCGGTTATGCATCTCGTCTCCTTCATTCCCCAATTCTAGCAACCCTCATTCATTCTGCATCGAGGAACTACCGCTCGCGGAGCACTCCGCGGCCCGTCCCCGCCATTCTGCTCCACCGGCCGCCATCTCGCCCCACAGCTCGCCCCGCAGCAAGCCCCGCAGCTCACCCCACAGCTCGTTCGTCTGAAGCTCCGCCCTGGCATCGACTGCACCGTCCCCCCTACCGGCCACCGCCATCTATCACAGATCCAGGCGGTTCCCTCCGCGGGGACCGAGCCGTGGTCCCGTCCCCCTCCCTCCACCCACCACCGGCGGGACCGACGGCACGGGAGCTTCGGCATCATCCGGATCCCACTCCTCCCAAGTGCCCTCCGTCGAGATCCCTTTCCGCCTCTGCGTGAATCCAGATCCTCATCGCCACGCCTCTTCGCTGCGGTCGGAATCGAGTCATGCTTCTTCTTCGATGTTTGGAGCGGCTGCTGCTGGTGGTCCGCCTCCCCTCCTCCGACAATCTGGTGCAGGTGCTGCTCCCCAGATCTTCTCCTCCGGCGGGCTCGTGCACTTGGTAGGGTTGTAGTAGATCTTCTCCTCCGGCGGGCAGAGCTGGTGGTCGTCGTGTTCCGGCATCAGCTCGTCGATGGGCACGCGCTGGTGCTGGTGCTGGTAGCATCCCCGCCACTGACACCTCCTCACCGCGCTGACCTCTTCCGACTTCTCTCCTCCAGTGCCGGCAGCTACTCGCGGCACTGCAAGGTAAACATCCCCGCGGTCTCCTCCACTCTTCCAAGACATTCATCTACCTTTCTCCAATTGTTTAGACTACAATGTGATTGTAGGAACGAATTTAGCAATGTGCCACTTAATTTCTTCCCCATAATGGATGCTTGAGACATCAGAACATTCCATGTTCATCATACATTGTGCCAAGTCCATGCGTTGTTCTGCATCAATCGTAGCAAGTGAAGACAATGCAAATTGGGAAATACGCACATCTCATACTTTGCTTTTGTTGAGCCAGACGTCATACAGTCCAATGATCCTACATAACTCTTTGAGAAGTGCACAATATGCACTGAAAAACTGATTGGTATAGCAGTCCAGCAACATGTTCATAAGGCTTCCTCAATCCCCATTTCCATAATTACTCCCCATTGCAACAAAATGTTTGAATCATATCAGCTAAAGCAACTATATAAGTTGTTTTAATTGTTTGTTCTTTGTGCTAACTCCCCATTAATACATCCATGTGACTACCCTGAGGACAATGGGTAGGTGCAGTACGGTTTAAGGTTGCAAATCTATTATCAAGTTTATCTCCAGTTGAACATAGATTCAGTAGAATGCATTTTTTTTTGCAGATTAGTATATACTGCTTGTGTAGTTCACCTACTATACCATATCATTTTACAAGTCTTAAGCAAAAACTAACGTAATGAAGTTATCTCTCGTACTTTTTCCATACACAGCATGGAGAAAGATCCGAATAGAGAGCTTGCAAGATGGTCTTGGATAATAAAACGAATAGAGAGTATAGCTTATGACATTAAGAAATTAGTGGATGATAATCTCGCTCCTGATTCTTGTGCCTATGCTGCTGACATGAACACATTACTCTTTGAAATAGAAAATCTTACTGTCAACCTAAACCAGGTTTCCATATCTTCGAGTGAGTTGCTCGAAGAACAAGAGCTAGCAAAGGTAGATCAGGTGCTTGAGGAGAACGAGAAGTGCGTAGACCTCGAGGATCTTCGAGCGATCGACTACGAGTCAGATTACAGCGGTAGACGTTTGGACTACGAGTACCTCGAGGAGGAGAGCTTGTATTCTGACTAGTGGTTAGGATAACTAGTCTGCGTTTAGGGTTTATTTTGGTTGTTATGTACTAGACAAACTTGCTCCATTGAATTTGTAGAACTATGTGATGTATGCAATTTAATGTAATATACTTAAGATGCTTGCTTCCTTGAATTGTTTTATGTTTGTACTGTTATAACTATCTTATAGTTCTTGTTTACATAATAGAATTTATGGAATCATATTACGTAAACTTGTTGAGTGGGGAAACTGATGTGGGCAACTGGGAAGAGAACCTAGAGGGTAACCCTATTGGCGAACAAGAGTGCCCAGTTGAGGAGATCCTTCCACCTAATAAGTCAATTAGCAAGAAGTCTAAAAACTTTAATGAGAGGGAGGACACCGTATTGGTATCGGCTTGGTTGAATGTTAGTTTGGATACTGCGAAGGGTAATGAACAGTCTCGTTCGACATACTGGAAAAGAATTCATTCTTACTTCCATGAGAACAAAGACTTTGAGTCAGACCGCACCCAGAATTCACTGTTACACCGCTGGTCCACCATTCAAGAGCATGTTAACAAATTCTGTGGTTGTCATGATCGCATTGAGAGAAGAAGGCAAAGTGGGGTCACAGAACAAGATAAGGTATATTCATAAATTTGCAACCCTACTTGAAGTATACTGCTTGTGAGATGTGTTATCAGTTCTAAATATTGAATCTTGCAGATTGTTCAAGCTTGTGCACTATACAAGGAGGAAGAGCGGAAATCTTTTCAGTTCCTCCACTGTTGGAATGTTTTGCAACACCATCCAAAGTGGACAGACAAGTTCTCCTAGAAGAAGCAGAAGGTGAGCATCAGCTCTACTCCAGCAACATGTAGCGCTGCCAATAGCTTTGCAGGTGTTGCTGACAGTCAAGGAGAGGCTCCAAGCCAAGAAGATGTCTCCCTAAAGAGGCCGCTTGGAAAGAAAGCGGCGAAAGCTAGGTTGAGGCGAGGGGAAGCATCTAGCTGCTCTGATGGATCAGAAAAGTTATACATGGATGCCTTGGACAACATTTGGTCAAGAAAGAGTCAGGCGGATCAGGTCAGAGATTTGAAGAGGGAAGAGCGATACGAAAGAGCCTATGCACTGGAGCAGGAAAGGCTGCAGCTGAAGGAGGAGTTAGAGTTGAGGAGGATGGTCGAAGAGGAGAAGATTATAAACATTGATACCTCCATGATGGCTGGTTCCTTGAGGCAGTACTACTTGTCTCTTCAGGATGATATCATTGCTAGAAGATGCAAGGGGTCAGGTTGACTTGTTGAGACTCTATATGAATTACTATGTCATGTGAACTGTTATGTCGTTAGAACCGATATGTCGTTCAAACTCTTATGTCGTGTGAACTTTTATGTCGGTAGAACTGACATGTAGTTTGAACTGTTATGTCGTTTAATAACTTATGTTGTCGGAACTATGTTGTGTGGACTTTTTTGTGACTGATACATTGAAATAGCTTCGGTGAGTAGGGATACATTGAAATAGGGATACATTGAAATAGAGCTACAGTGAAATAGGGATACATTGAAGTAAAGATACATTAAAGTAAAGATACATGAAATAGGGATACACTGAACTAATCTCCTTCGAATCGTTGCCACAGATGCTCGACTAAATCGGCCTGCAACTGAGAGTGAGCCTGCCTATTTCGAATAGATTGATAGGTTTGAATGAACTCTAAGAGTCCAGGGGTCTCTTCATGAGACACCGTCACGTTCTCCCCGGCTCCATCAAAATGGCAGTCATGTGCGGCTTCATCCCCTTCATCTTCTATTATCATGTTATGCATGATAACACATGCCTCCATGATGTCTTGTAGCGTTTCTTGGTCCCAGAAGCGAGCTGGTCCTCTGACAATGGCGAAACGAGCTTGAAGAACTCCAAATGCTCATTCGACATCCTTCCTTGCAGCTTCTTGAGCTTGTGCGAAGTATATTTTCTTATTACCTTGGGGGCATGATATTGTCTTCACAAATGTAGCCCATGCAGGATAAATCACATCTGCAAGGTAATATCCCATTGTGTAGTTGTGACCATTCATATTGTAGTTAACCTCTGGAGATTGCCCTTCAACTAACTTTGCAAAAAGAGGAGACCGATGGAGAACATTGATATCATTGTGTGACCCCGGTAAACCAAAGAATGATAGTGGGCTCGTGCACATGTCCACTATACATGCCTTGCCATGCCGAAGGGCAATTCTTCCACTTCCAGTGCATGCAGTCTATGCTACCTAGAATACCTGGAAAACCTCTTGCCTCTTCAATCTCAAGTAATTTAGCAGTATCTATCTCATTCAAAGATCTCAAGTACTCATCACCGAGTACTTCAATAATAGCTTTCACAAACCTTTTGACGCTCTTAATAGCAGTGCTTTCTCCGATACGAACATAATCGTCCGTAGCATCAGCTGCAACTCCGTAAGCAAGCATTCTAAGTGCAGCGTTATCTTCTGCAAAGAAGATAACCCTAAAGCACCTGCACTATTTCTTCTTTGAACAAAATATGCATCATGCTCTTCTACCGCGTTCAAAATGCAAAGAAATATAGGGCGACTCATTCTAAACCTGTGCGGGTATGAAAAAGAGTCGGTACACTTGATGTTCGGAAAAATTGCATGAATCAAAATAGGAATCGGTGCTGAACCTGCGCCGGAAGAATCTTGGGCCATAGGTAGGGTCATTTGAGAAGTAGTCATCGTAAAGTCTTGCATGGCCAGCAAGTCTATTGCAGTGAACAACTTGACGCCCAACCACGGACCCAGCAGGACGTTGAACTTGTGTACATCTGTATTGTTAGTGGGCTACTTGGATGGTCTGAAAGATAAGTTGGTCATCCTCATCGGACGACGACGAATCTAACAGAGTTTCCATAAAAAAGCTTCGATGACTCATGGTGGACGATGAGAGGGTACGAAGTGCTAATGGCTCTAGTGCTGGTTGAGAAGGTGAGAAGAGAAAATGGTTATGGTATGGATGAGAAGGGTGGATGAGCAGAAGGTTGTGCATATATAGGCATCAAAATATAGCCGTTGGAAATATAGCCGTTGGGTGCGAATATAGCCGTTGGGAATATAGCCATTGGGAATATATCCGTTGGGAATATATCCGTTCGAAATTTGCCATTCAAATTTGTCCGTTCAAAAATTTTGCCGTTCAAATTTCATCGTTTGAAAATTTTGAAGTTCTAATATAGCACCGTTCGAAATTTATCCGTTTCGAATAAATAGCCGTTGAGGATGATGTGGTAGTTATAGTATATCAATAAAATATAGGATGGTGGGATATAGGGAATGAGTTTTGGAGAAGCTGTTGGAGTGAAAAGAGAAATAGGGAATGAATCTTTTGGAGAAGCTCCCTATATAGAGATATAGGGACCAAATTTGGAGAAGCTGGTGTGGATGCTCTTAGTAACATGGAGCTGAGAGACGGGACAATCCAAAACCGTCACTCGTGTAAGAGACGATGATGACATACGAACCAACTCAACAAGGAGAGCGTGAGCATGGATTGTGTAGATCATTTTTAATGATTTATAACGATCCAATATTGCATCTAGTAGTCTCTAATATTTATAGGAGATGATTTCACCACTACAAAAAGTCTATTCTAGACGGCACATCTTAGACGGTTCAAAGAAACTGTCACGTTCTAATCTGAGACAGTTCTATAAAGCTCACAGTCTGGGAAATGATCAGACGTCTTGGTGCAAGAATGAACCGTTTGGAAGAAGGCCACATCCCAGACAGTTGAAATTTTAACCGTCTCGGATAACATACGAGACGGTTGAAAATGTGAACCATCTGGGACGTAGACATATCTTAAACGGTTCATAACTTGAACCCTCTAGGATAGATACACATCTTATACGGTTTGCATTTTGAACCGTCTGAGATGTGAAACCCCATATAAGGCCAAAGTCCGACCAAATAGATCTGGGTACCTTAGATCTGTTAAATCGGGCTGGTGGCTGGTGGGCGCTTTGGGTCATTTTGGTGACCAATTTGAAGTTGGGCCTAGTTAGTTGAAATAAACGTTGTTAAAGATTAGTAATTCATTCTAATTATATTGTATTCCTCTCCAACCTTACTAATTTTGAAAAGAGAACTAGAATAGTTAATTCCTATTTATTATGGAATTAGAGCTATGATGCATGTGTAGGCACATATGTTTACAGAGCAAAGGATAATTTAGATAAATATAAATGGTTATGGTTTAGAACTACCTAGTAATTAGAATTTGTATACATATAGTTTGCATTTTAGTGAAGTAAGTAAAGAGTAAATAGGCTCTTGTTTTATAAATTATACTTTACATCATTATGCTTATGATGGAGGGATTGATTTTAATTGAATCTTTGTATTGAAAACTTAGATGTATCGAAGGTGAATGTACAATGAGAGCCGTCATAGTGAAGCTTACATCAATCTTTTACGAGAGTTGCCGATGTGAATGTACTGTCCATGCTTCAACTGTGAGAATGATAAGATGTGGCGGAACTCAAAGTGAATCGATAACCACTTGATTCAAAGGGGTTTCATGGAAGGGTATACAATTTGGACTAAGCATGGTGAAGAAGAGGTGATAGATAAAGATAATGATAACATCGTGGAGAACCAAATCAATGATACGCCAAGCATAGATGATGATGATAGGCAAGATGACGGCGATTGTGCTGGTGTTGATCAGATGTCAATTGATGAGGATGTTTTGCCCGATCTGGATCAAATGCTGCGTGATGTAAATGGTAACCATGATGACAGTGACGAGTTAAAAAGATGCTTAAAAATACTAACCCTAATTACTGGACTTTGACTAGTATGAGCTAAAATAATCCTAAGCACAGAGATAAAAAACGAGCTAATAGAGAGATCGGTCAGACCGGACAGTGAAAAAAGATGAAACTGACACTCTGAGGAATGTATTTTTTTGGTTGGTTTAAATCACCCCAAATTCGGTTTAAACTGGCCTACTTTTTTTACCTCGGATGAGCAGAAGCCGGAATATATGGTGGTGATGGTAGGCGGTCAGACCGTTGGAAGGGGCGGTCAGACCGGGTGAAGGACGACTAGAAGGGGAAGATTGTTGCGCGGTAGGGCCACGTGTGTACTTGGGAGGCTTGGTCAAACCGGAATTTTGGTCGGTCAAACCAACTTCTTTGAGTCAAACTCAGTTTCCTCCGTGAGAAGGATTCATTCCTTTTCTTCTATTTCTTCGTGGATTCCCCAACCTGCACTTGTTCGAACGTCGGATAGAGTCCTTATTTTTCCCCAAGCCGAGCCCTAGATGGACTCGGTGTCCTTCTTCTTGACCACGGCATTGGCAGCGATCTTAGTAGCGGTGGGTGATGTAGCCGGTGCCCAGTGGTGGTGATCACGAGATGGTGGCGTGGAAGCTAATGATGACGGATGGTGAAGGTGACGATGATAAGGGAATGGTGGAGGTGGCACTGAGTAAACGTGGTAGGCGTGAAGATGCGTGCTAGAGGTCGTCACCTATTCTGCAGTAGAAACAAAGAGTACGACAAAGAGACGACGATCTGCTGCTATTTTTTTCTCGGATGAATAGAATAAAGAAGCAACAAAAAATAAGTTTGATCCATTAGGAAAATTCTAAACACGAACCAATCTAGGAAAGTAACTCGGCACGATTAATTCAGCAAAAATTCACAATGCAATGTACTAAATTGAAAATTGCATGCTCATATTGGTCTGGACAAGGATGATTTTTTATTTATTTTCAACTATAGTGGACAGTAGGAAAAACACGCAATCTACTACTATGGTAAAATCTCACACCAAGCAACCTAGCACTCTGATACCGCTTTATCTGAACCGGGGTTCCTGATCTTTCGATGAGAGAAATAACTACGATTTTTGAAGATTTGACCCTCATGATTTGGCTATCAACCGTATAGGGAGAACCGTACATGATTGATATACACTGCGATTGCTGAACCAAGTCCGCGGAGTTATCGACCTTGCTAGACGCATGATCGACCTATCCAGAAAGGATTTTTCCTGCAAGCAAATGGAAGAACAAGCAAGAAAATAGTAGTGTAAGCAATCTGAAACTGTGAATATGCTAGATAGAATGATGATCTCAACGAGATGATAAAGTGAGACTCCGCAAGTAGTTTTTAAAATAGGTCTATCTAACACTAGAGAAGATCACGAAGTATGCACATGCTAAACTCTTAACTAAACAAACCTGACGAATCAAATGACGACCAGGGCGGATTTATTTGTGAAAAAACACCTCTGGACAAATTTGGACTCAACCGACCTAAGTCGGTTGGGTCGATTTATACCGAGCAAAAGTCAGCCTTATCGTCAGCCAACATAGGCTTGGCCATTAGATACGTAATCACAGTCAAATTTTTTAACTAAGTCTTTTATTCTTCTTACTCTTGATCGAAACTTCATTTGATCTTCTATTAAGATTTCTAAAGTCATCATCAATTGAAATCCCTCCGGCCCCAAAAGCTTGAACTTGAAGCCTCTGTTGCTCTTGAAGATCTTACTGGACCTTCTCTTGTTCTTCAGAGCAGGGAAGTAAAGGAAGTAGTGGTAGCAGCGGTTCTATCCATGGAGGTCGTGTCCTCATCACCAAAAGAGACCACAAGAAGGGCGGTTTGGAAAAAGGATAGTAGCTAGTTGAAATATTTGCACCTCTTTAATCAAAATGATGCAACCTCTAATTTAAAATCAAATCAGTAAATACCTAAAAGATATATGCCACAATACATAAACCGGAATATGTGACTTTTCATGGGGAAGACTTATGATCTCTATATTTTTATAGTGTTGATTCATAGCTCCTCGTGACGCTTCCCATGGGGCGCACTAGGGGACCAAAACCCTAGCCATCATCGCCGCCCCCTTTCTCGTCTCCCTCCCCCCCTTGCCACCACTTTCACAATTAGGGCCATGGCAGCGGTGAGGCTCATATCCGCTCATCCGTGGATGTGGGTGGTCTTAATTGTGGCTCTCTCCTTTCCCGGATCGGTGAGTACACAAGGCCATAAGGATGCGACGGTTGACCTCGCTGGCTGGCCTGCGGATGTTGCGGCTCCGACCTAGTGTTCATACCTAGATCTTGTGGTGGCTGCATTGTGCTTGTTCGACTGAACCAATTAGATCGAGTGATGGGCGTCTAGCCGTTGGTCTAGGTCTACTACTCGTTGGCAGTGGTAGATGATGATCTTGTGGAGGTAGCTACGTCAGTGGTAGCCTTCGGCTTTAGTTCAGGGTGGACGATTGGATTGGCTGCACGCATTGGCGCAGATTGGTGTTGAAAGATCGAGGTCTATCGACTAGAGGGAGGTGAATAGGAGATTATCAAATTTTAACCAAATTTGTTGTTTAGCATGTAAGAGTGAAGCAATTAAAGGTGAAGCAACAAATACCAAACCAGATCTAGCTCAAATGAAGAATAAACACTTAAGTAAACAGCTAGAGAGGAGACTCAAGATTTAACCTGAAGTTCAAGTTGTTGGCAACAACTCTACGTCTTTGTTTGGAGAGGCTTGAGCACTTAGCTCCGAAGTCACACAGACTTCACATTCTTCTCCTTGAGTTAAGTTCACTTAGAACTTGCTCAATCACTCATGGTGGATCTTGAGGCGATCCCCGAACCTTCACAAACTTGTTTGAGGCGAATCCACAGATTGGAGCTCTCAACGACACCTAGCCGGCTAGGAGATGCCAAATCTCCCAGAGTAATGAGTCAAGATTACTAGGCTCGAAGAAGCTCTTGCTTGAATGCTCAATCAAGTCTCTAATCTCTCAAATCCTTCATCTCTCAAAATAGATCTCAAAAAGCAAGAGGAAAGGGGAACACACAGTACGAGAAAGAGAATATTTTGCGCAGAGTGTCCTCCTGAGCCCGCAGGGGGTCGGGAGTTATAAATAGGCTCAGCTCAGAAAAGAGTCGTTGGAGGAAAAGATTCTTCCTCGGAAACAACAGGAACACGAACCCGGAAGCACCGAGTTTCAAAACAACGTTCATATTCTGAGGAACTCAGATGCACAGCGAAAGTCTTCAACTCAAAGTCGGTAGTTCCGAAAGGAACACGGTCACACCGGGATTGAAGATTCTACTCCGCAGAGTCACTTCCAGAAGTGATTCCCGGTAGTGCCGACTTTGAAAAACGGTTAAACCGAGATTTGAAGTAATGACACGTTCTTATCTCACAAGAGAAAACGCGGTCAAACCGGAAAGCAACTCGGTAACACAGCACTCACAAAAAGACCTAAGTCCAGAAGGATTCTCAGTACAACCGAAAACGAAGCCGGTAGAACCGAAGGCAAAAACAAATGGGACTTAGACTAAGACAATCAGAAGCATATCCCGGAAGCACCGGTTTCAAGAACGGACAAACCGGTTTTCGAAACATGAAACTAAGGCAAACCTTAAGCGGCAGGGTTCCCTAACTCTCCGACACAGAGGCCATTCTCGGCAGCACCGGGCTTAAAACCGGTCATGCCGTAATTGAAGCTCTTCGAGGCTTGAGACGACTAAGTCATCAAAACTCGCAACAGAGGCCAATCTCGGTACATCTGGTTCTCAAAACTGGTATCACCGAGAATCACTGTCTGTGTCTCAAAAGAGATTTTCAACGTAGTCTTCTGAGAATTTGACTGAGCACACATGAAGATTCTTCCAATAGCTTAGATATGTTACCCCTCTTAATAGTGCGGCTTGCCCTATAGACTCAAATGATCTATTGATCATGTTAAACACTAGAAAATTACCACTAATCTTCCAGGTCCAAGCCTTCCTTCATCATTAATCTTTTTAAGGGTCGACATCCACTGGTTAAACCAATTACCTTGGGGACTATGCACCTGTATACACTCAATAAACCATTAGTCCCTTAATCGTTTGTCATTAATCATCAAAACCCACTAGGGGGCACTAGATGCACTTTCAGGTGTTGTGATGCAGAGAGCGCAATGGTTCGACAACTATGGCAGCTAGTGGTGGGATGTTTGGGATCCGCTGCATCAGGCGCTTTCTACGCCTGTCAACTCATCTCGTTGTGCGGCAGCTATCTGGCTCAACATGTGTTCTTCAGTGGAAATCAGCCTCTCCAGGGCGTGGCCTTTCTCTGGTAAAAACCGTTGTTCGTGGTGGCATCCATAGAGGCTCAACACTTCTCTGGCCCAACAGTCGTGCATGGTAGTAGCTGAGTGGATTCGTTGTTGTCCGTGCCAAGACAAATCAATGGAGGCAGCGCGTGGCTGGGACGTCATAGGTGAAAGCACTTGTCTAGTCTCTTTTTCTAGGTCCGACGATGATGTCGTGTTGAGGCTTGGTCAGGGCATTCCACACCTACACTCAGGGTGAAAGTCTCAGGTCTGGCCTTCAGTGGTTGGACCCAACCATGATGACCTTCTATAGCATTTCCTTCTTGAGGGCATCACGATGGAGCACTGGTACTTGATCCCAGGGTGAAAACTTTGGATTTGACCTTCACAGGTGGAATTCAGTGACGACAACGTGAGTTGTATCCTTCTCTAGAGGTGCCACTTTGAAGATTGTGCCCTCTTGCACAATCAGTTAAGCGGAGCTAAGAGCATAACACAAGCTACTACCAATTAAATATTTGTGTTGAAATTTTAAAACATCATGTATTCCCTCCAGTTTTCTAAAAGTTGTCATTTCAGATGTAGGAAAGAGTCAAACTTTTGAAACTTTGACTACTAATATCTTCAAAAATAGTTAGATTAGAAACTTTTAATTCATATGCATGAATTTTTCTTGAAAAATACGTTCACGATATACATTTTTATTGGAATTTATAGAAGTATTATTATAGAACTAATGGTCAAAGTTGTGTTTAGATGACCACATCAATATCCAAAACAGCAGCTTTTATAAAACCAAGGAGCATCTGCTTACGAACAAAGAAAGTAGTAGTTTTAGCGACCAAGTTAGGATCCAATCAAGGGACAACCTAAGCCATCTCATGTATATGAGGCCATTACGACAGAAGAATTAACGCATCATGGAAAAACTAGCACAATGCCCATGCGTTGCTACGTATTAAAATATAAATTACATGCTAAAGAAGATTATATTACTATGTATGTCAAATCAAAATCATCTATACCCGTTGTCATCCTAATGGTTTATGTTAGACACAATGGATGGTATTGCCTGAAAGGTGAACGGACCGACATTAGCAAAAGATATCTTTACAGGAGTAAAGATATGAGCATGAAAGATGTGTATCTATGTTTAATGATTTTCAAATCCACAATTTCGTCTACTATTGTAGTTGTTATCTGACATTGATAGGAGATGATCTGGAGGCGTAATACAGATAATGCCCGGATATCTCAACTCGAGGATCCATGAAAATTAATCTTGTTGTGATGACAAAGCTAGCTGCATGCAAATAAAGAATGAGAAGCTTGAATGAGTTTTGCTGAAAAACTGGGCCGGCATCCAGATGAGGGTGATATTTGCCAGTGACCTGCATGTTATTTTAACATAGTTTGCTCATAAACTGCGGGACTCGTAAAGACAAACAAGGATTCAAATCCTCGGAGAAAGAGACGCAAACAAAAGAATGCTATCTTTGGAGCTGTTTGGTTCCTAGCCACATCTTGCCACACTTTGCCATACCTCAAGTTAGGCTAGTTTGACCAAATTAGGTGGGTGTTTGGTTCTAGCCACACCTAAGGTAAGATTCTTTTTGTGAGAAATAAGCTCCACATGTCATACACACAAAAAGTGTGGCAAGATTCCCTTAGACAAACCAAAGTGTGGCTAACAATTTGAGCACTTAAGTTAAGACAAATTTGATAAAATAGTATGGCAAACTATGGCAAAGTTAGCCACCAACCAAATAGGTCCTTTGACTTAACAGATAGAGAGAATGAGCGAGAGAAGATGGGTCTCACATGGATACTGTGCAAACATAATAGGCAAGCCTTTTCTATTCTGTGCCTGTGCATCAAGCTGGCCAAATTAGACGTATGTCGTATTCGATATATAATAATACGGCATAGCTGTCTGGCATCTTGTCTCCAGCGGTGTGGCAAGAAAAAGATGTGTATTTTATCCAAATTATCACTATAAACGTGTCATGTGAGTTTTGAGAAATACATTAAAGTTTGGACTTTGTCCATAAACCTCAACTTAAATCGGATGCGTATGCGGGCGCGCCTGTGGTGGGGCGGGGGGCAATTCTTTTACGCAGTATATGCAGTGCCATTTTAGTATTAATTCTGAGTGAGTTATGATTCCTCGAGGAGACCAGAAAGACTAGTTTAGAGCAAGGTTAGTAGCTAGTTGAAACGTCGTGCTCCTCTTCAATCAAATGGTGCAATCTCTATTCTCGACACCCTCATAAACCAGAAAACGTGGCTTTGCATGGAAAGTAAATCAGTTGTATTTTCAGTGTTCCACAAGTTCAGAAAATGCTGCTTAATTAGGATGAGTGCCTAGAGCTGGTCGTCTCTGAAGAAACGTGAATGCATGGCACCCCATCACCGCGTCACATCTGCCGCTCCCCGCTGACGAGCGCACGCGGCTTTACCGGTTAGCCCGCGCGCATCGCAATCGCAATGGGCGCTACACAGAACGCAGCCACAGCTTTGTTGATCGATATGACGGCAAAGGAGAGTGAGATGCGGACAAAAAGATAGCGATCTTGCAGCCGTAGGACGGTAGGGCCATGAATAGACTAGCTAGAGTCCCGGCGTGCCCTGCACTCGGTACGCGGCCAGGCGCACGTTGCGCCGTTGCAACGGATAAAAGGGATCGGCTGAGCTACCAGACAGCATGTAGTTGTCTGTACTCGTGTCCTGTCTTGTTTTTGCAAAAACAAGAGATTTCAGACATGAGGACCGGGGTACGGTTGATAGTCCAAACTGAGCTGCTGATGGAAAAAAATTATATAGACTGTATTTTACACAGACGGGGTCCGCTCCTCTATCATCTAGAGATGACTATAAAACTACATAATACTTAATAGTGGTTAAGAAAAAACTGATGATTGAGGTTACATTATTAAAGATATTCTAAAAAATTATCCTCCGGTACAATCACCTCATAATAGGTGATTAGTTTATTGCGTTGTTGTTTATCGGGGGTCAATTAATACATAACTATATCCATAGTATCAAAAGTGTCTCATCAAGCGATGGTACAAGGTTCTTACTTCTCATGCATGGCAAATAAATAATACTCCTATTTTCTATCGCTAAGTCCCTTCGAGCACCTGCAATGTACACGCCCTTAGAAATATTTTCACGTACTCCTAGCTTAATGTGGTTATTGGGAAATATTAGGCCAAGACTATACCCATATGATACATATTTCAGGTCAAGTTGAAGACTTGAAGTTACAAATACATGTTAGCGTAATTCATTGTGATTTGTAGTATTGGTTTTTTGATTGCTAAAAATGGGATGGGTCGATGATCAGGTTGTTTAAAACAAGCTAGCTATTCGTTTCCTTGTTGTTAGGCAAACCAACGGCCAGCCGTGGGAAGGACGGCCGACAGGATGGTGTGCAACGACGGCTGCACGCAGGTGCACGGCAGCGACGTCCGGCCGTGGACACACGGCGGCCCAAATCTTACTGCGGTGCTCAAGATTTGGGAGTTTGTAGTGACCTAGTTTCAACCGATGAAAGAAAGCCGGCGGGTCAAGCTAATTCGTGGTGCGACTGGTTGTGTGCTGACGTGACATCGTTGTCTTGTGGTCGACGTGATTGGAGTGTGACCGTTGTGTTCAGTGGGTGTAGTCGTGGCCGACGGGGCCGTGTCTCATCGCAGGCTCAACTTGGCTCTCACGGTCGTCAGGTACATGACAACGACGGTGTCAGGCACCGTTTACCTTCTCGGAGGTGACATCGTGGTGTTGCACTCCTCTCCTCTTTCCGAGGTCTAGGCTCTAAGAGGAAACCTCATATCTAGGTCTTTTCGGGTCGGATGATAATAGTATTTTTATGTTGTTTCTCCTTGGAGGCATCATCTCGAAGCTAGATGTAGCCATTAGTTGGCAGCTTGTTTGCATGGGTGTCAGGGTGGCTGCTCCGGATCCTTTAACGCTGTGATTCGTGCGGCACTGTCGAAGGAGCCAAGCAGGGTTGGGTCGTTATATGGCTTTTATCGTCCTAGACAACTCTATTTGTCTTAATTAATGTACCACTCTATTTGTGTTAATTAATAGATTGAGATAGTTTACCTCCTCTTCGGAAAAATAGTGCATACGTGCATTATTTCGTACGCTAACCATTGCCGTTCATCCAGCATATAATAACTCCTCCTCGAAGAAACCTATCTTTCCTTCAAAATAAGAAATCAAATACTCCCAGCTGCGTCATCGGATGATTTAACAGATCCCCGATTCCGCGCTAATCTTGAGGCACCAGGATCGGACACTAATCCCGGGCTTTGCTTCGCAAATGGATAACGCGCGTATTGCATAGCAAACTGCGCTATCCTAATCCGGATTATTGGGCCTAATGAAACGTGGGGCCCACCAGAGGAGGAGCCGTCCCCCTTAATTCCCGCAGAATTCTCGGTCGTGTTAGTTGAGCCGTCGCACCGAACCCAAAACGCCGACCACGGCTTTGCATGCCGTGTGCTCAACTGGAGAGGTGTCTTTTTCCTTTTGTCTTATTTCTTTTGGCAAGCTGAACGTATACACATATCCCTATTTTAATTAAGTTAAAAAATTCCTATTAGTTTTGAGAAGAGGTTGGGTGGAGCAAAATGGCAAGTATGATGTAATAAAAAGAATGCGAAGAGAGTACTTTTTCCACAAACCTAATACTCTCTCCGTCAAAAACTATAAAATATATTTTAATTATTTAAGATAAAGCTTTGATCAATAATTATTTTATTAATATATGCTTTATGTGCTATAAAATTAAAATACAAGTAAGTATTTTTGAATATAAATCTAATAATATCAATTTTATGTCTTATAAATTACATATTGATAGAATAATTATTAATCAAAATATTATCTTACTTAATTAAAATATATCTTATATTTCTGAACGAAGAGAGTACATCTGACTCGTTCCAACCAGTTTTCACGAATTTGTACATGTTGTGAGAGCGAAAATTCAAGCCGAGCATGGTCAATTTCATTTACTTCGATGCTTATTACTATATCTATCCTGATCAAAATATGACTCGCAGACCTCGGACATCTGAAAACCCGTAACGCTTGTTAGCTGGGTAATAGTTCGGAGGAGATCTCACAAATTCTTTGGGGAATATATCCCTATTTCTGATTAACGAAGTTCTCTCTTTTCCCGTAAAAGAAAATCGTTTCCCTCGATCCACGACAGCCATCCTGATATGCACATGGTTGCCTTTAAGTTTGAAAATTGCAGGCCTACATGCCTATCACCATATATGCACGATCTGCTAAATCGTAGCTGCAACATCTAACTTTGCCTATAATCTTAATGTGACGTAATGGCACAAGTACACAACCAAGCTAGAGTATGGTCGGTATAATGCCACGTCAGGAAAATGCTAATGCTCTATGAGCGATGATCTCACAAGAAGTACTGGTGATCTGTGATTGTGAGCAAGGTCCATCCATGATCCATGTCCTGTTAAAGTTACATAATTGCAAAAGTGTCCCTACTAAAATTGCTATTTCAAATATGGCCCTGCACCAAGAGCTTAGTCAAATGTATAACCCGTCATTTCAGTGCCAACTGGCTACTTGGCTAGACGGCGACAGGTTAGGTGCTAAACCCTCGAGTCAACACACAAAGGGTCATAGAAAATCCAGAATATCGCTATCAAGTGATGATGCCAGGACAATCTCATTTATCGCTAAAGAATCCCATTCTTTGCAACTGAGTTTTTGCAATTCTGCATACGGTGTTTAAGCATAGTTGCGCCTAAGGGGGTGTTTGTTTGGGCTTTTTTTGGCTTTTGGATTTTGGCTTCGAAGCCAAAAAAACACCTAAATAGGTGCTTTTGGCTTTTGGCTTTTTGGAAGCCGAAAGCACATATCGAAGCTAAAGTCTAAAAGCCAAAAAGAGCCCAAACAAACAGGGCCTAAGCTATGTTATTTAGGGCCTCCTTGAGCAGTAGAATTTTAAAACAGAGAAATTAAATGTCATAACACATTGTATCATAGGAACTAAAAATACATAAATAGTTATTAGAAGTTGCTTGATTGCACCGTAGAAAAAGATAAGAATTATCTTTAGAAGTTTAGTACGTGTCATGGTTGTCATAGAAACAAAGAAAAATTTCCAAGAGGTTGAACCCAATGAAAGTTTTTCTTTAAGACTATATGCAAAGTAGTCCATAGAAAAAATTTCTATGGTTTCAAATCATACAAATCAAACAAGCTCTATAGAAAAAAATCCAAGGAATCGAATCCTCCAAAATTTCTATGAAATTTCTTTAAGGGTCTCTTTGGATCACAGGAATTAGAAAATGTATGAATAAGAAAAGCACATGAATGAGATGCCACGTACTAGAGATTCCTATAAGATCTCAAAATATATGAATTTTAGAAGTAATGTCTTTGAATGATTCATAGGAAATAAACACATGATTTCTAGAAGAATGGAGAGAGAGAGAGAGAGAGAGAGAGAGAGAGAGAGAGAGAGAGAGAGAGAGAGAGAGAGAGAGAGCATTAGACTTAAAAGGAAAATGTTTGAGCTCATGTTGATTTTCTTATGTAATTGAGGGTATACGAATATATTTCATAGAGATTTGAGAACTCTAATCCTTGATCCAAAGAGTGCTTGTAAGAAATTTTTCTTAGGATTGAAATCTTACCATTTTTTAATAGAAATCCTATAATCCAGAGAGGGTTGCATTTACTAAATAATACCGCTGCATCATCAGAGGAGAGTTAATTAAGCAAGGCTTGAGGAGATAATGAGGGGCTGACTCTCGGGGACCACTCTGCGTCAAGCCCATGTGACTATGCGATGGATTGATCTCTCAACACATGGTGCCCATCTGAACCATTAATCATCCCTTTTCTCCAACTTATTTTTTCCAGTACAGAAAAGAAAAGGAGGGGAAAAAAGAAGAAGCACTTGCTGTATGTATGTTTCTGAAAGAAAAATATCTCCTGTATAAGTTGAGCAGTTGGGCAACGCTGAGATGATGAAAGCCAGAAACCAGACCACCGGTCCAGTGTCCCCTTTCCAGGGAGTTCATCAAATTTTCTTTTGAATGCTATATAATTTGGTGGTCCAAAGTGACTTTATAACTCTGTGGGGTCTTGAATCATGCCGGTATGATTCGGAATTCCAGATCATAATACTCACTTTCTGTTTCTGCCATTCCTTTTCCCCCTTCTTTACTACTCCTAATAGAGGCCCTAGATTAGATTGGGCATCCCTTCGACCTGGCAATATGAATTATAAGCAAGTAATTAGACATTATTAAGCATTAACCTGTCCTCTCAACAAAAATGGCTAAATTAGTTATCCTGTCTAATCTAGTATTGAAATTTCACACGGGACCAAAAACACTGGTCCAATCCAACGTGATGCACATGCGAATGGCAATTATCTTCTTATTCATCGGTCCAAAAAACGCATGCACAAAAAGTTGTACTCTCAAAACCGGCACGGTAGGTCACATGGATGGAGATTGTGTCCGACGGCAAAGAACAAATTTCGCATGGTCTTTTTCTGTCCTGCAATCTACTCCGCTACACTCAACTCTACAAGGTCGGTAACTATTTACTTCAGCGATTTTTAACTTGTGTATGAAATAACCTAGTCTAAGTGAACTCGAAAAGGATGCACTTGTCTGTGCTGCAGGAATCACGCAGGCAGGAATATCCACAGACCCGAAGGAGCACATGAAATTCAGCATCAGTGAGTTTCCAAACGTTTCAGACCAGCCACAAATCATGCAGTAAATGCGATAACCGACGAAATTGAGACAGGGAGAGAAAAGAAACCCCAAAATGTTCGTCCCCCCTTCTGCTGTCCCTCCCCCCTCTCTCTCTAGAGATTCCAATACTTTGCCCCTGTTCCTGGGCAAAGCCCATCATGAGGGAGGAGGCTCTGCTCTAGCCTGGGTCTAGAGAGAGATAGAAGACAGTCCCAAGGCAAGGAGTAATATAACAGGCCAAGACAGGAGAGAGAGAGAGGAGGAGGAGAGAGGAAGAACCCAATAGGCAACAACAAGAAGCAAGGAGGAAGCCAGCCCCAATACAAGATTGGGGGCCAACTGGTGAGCAAGAAAGGAATCCCCTCCTCCTCCTCCTCCTCCATCGATACCTGCTTTGCTTCTTCCGTTACGCTCAATTCTTTGCTTCCTCTTCCGTTGCTGGTGTGGCCTTCGCCTGCAGATCAGGGCGGAGAGGCGTGCCGTTGTTTGAGCTCCGGAAGTTTCCTCTCCTTGGATTCGCCGGACCTGCTGCGCCGGCGGGATGGCCGGCGTTGACGCGGCGAAGTACGCCCATAGCCCCGCGCACCACGCCGTGGCGACGCGGGACCACGCCGCCCTGCGACGCGTGCTGGACGGGCTCCCGCGCGCGCGGAAGCCCGAGGAGATCCGGACGGAGGCGGACTCTGTCGCCGAGGAGGCGCGCGCGGAGGCCGTCTCGGACGTCATCGACCGGCGCGACGTCCCCGGGCGCGAGACCCCGCTCCACCTCGCCGTCCGCCTCGGCGACGCCGCGGCCGCCGAGATGCTCATGGCGGCGGGAGCCGACTGGAGCCTGCAGAACGAGCACGGGTGGAGCGCGCTACAGGAGGCCATCTGCGCGCGCGAGGAGGCGCTGGCCCGCGTCATCGTGCGCCACTACCAGCCCCTCGCCTGGGCAAAGTGGTGCCGTCGTCTGCCCCGCGTCGTCGCCGCCATGCGCCGGATGCGCGACTTCTACATGGAAATCACGTTCCACTTCGAGAGCTCCGTCATCCCCTTCATCTCCCGCATCGCACCCTCCGACACCTACAGGGTCTGGAAGCGCGGCGCCAACCTCCGCGCAGACATGACGCTCGCCGGCTTCGATGGGTTCAAGATCCAGCGCTCCGACCAGACCATACTGTTTCTTGGGGAGGGCTCGGAGGACGGCAAGGTGCCGCCGGGGTCGTTGTGCATGATTAACCACAAGGATAAGGAGGTGATGAACGCGCTGGAAGGGGCTGGCGCGCCCGCCTCCGAGGCAGAGGTCCAGCAGGAGGTCACCGCCATGTCACAGACGAATATCTTCCGTCCGGGGATAGACGTCACTCAAGCAGTGCTGCTTCCACAGGTCACGTGGCGGCGGCAGGAGAGGACGGAGGCGGTTGGCCCATGGAAGGCTAAGGTGTATGACATGCACCATGTGATGGTGAGTGTTAAGTCAAGGAGGGTTCCTGGTGCTATGACGGATGAGGAATTCTTCTCAGCTTGCAATGAGAATGACACTGAGAGTGAGGGGTTCGATGATGTTCTTACTGAGGAGGAGAAGAAGCAACTGGAATCTGCGCTTAAGATGGATTCTCCAGATGCCGGGGGTGAGAGCCAATCCGACACGTTTATAGGTCCTCGACATAGTTGCTTTGAGCCAAGGGAGAGGGAGATACCAATTGAGGATTTGAGCATTTCTGGAAATGTGGAGAGTAAGCATGATAAGAAAGGTTGGTTTAGTAATTGGGGAAAGAGGGATCAAACTAGCGTTAGCAGGCAGGAGGGGATAAAGAAGATGGCACCTCCAAGGAGTTCGCTCTGTGTAGATGAGAAGGTGAGCGACCTCCTCGTTGAATCTCCATCAAATGTACAAACTAGACCAGGAAGGCATTCAGTAGATGTAGTAAGAGGGGATGAGAACAGAAGGGGCAAGGAAAGGGATTATCGTAAACCTGGTACTTCAGATAATGGACATAGGCGCAAAGACAACAGCAAAGAAAGCGAGTATAAGAAAGGTCTAAGGCCTATTCTTTGGCTGTCTCCTAACTTTCCTCTTCGGACTGAGGAGCTCTTGCCGCTGCTTGATATTCTTGCAAACAAGGTGAAGGCAATCCGTCGTTTAAGGGATCTACTTACAACAAAACTGCCTCCAGGAACATTTCCAGTCAAGGTAAGAGCCTAAATTTAATGTTTCATGATGCAATGTCTTCCTGCGATTCTTTTTTCCAGCAACTGTACTGTTTATTCCTGGTTGCTACAGTAATCCAGTGGTTGTTTGATTGTTACTTTAATATTCTTTCGTCTTTACTATGTTTGGTTCTGGTTATTGCCAAATCTACAACTTCTTCATGCTGTGTCACTTTTGATACTTCAGAAAAATTACCATCATATAATTCCATTACCAGTTGCATGGTTTAAGACATCCATATATTACAGAACTATTAGAGAATCACTTACAGTAGTTAAAACTTATGCAGCTGTGTATCTTACTATCGTTAGGTATGCACCACTTTGTAGATTCATATGGTTATTTTATATTCGTAGTACTTCTTGGCAGTTTGCTCTGGATATAGTAGATACTGCTGGCACACTGAGGTATTGATTTATCTTAATAACAAAGAAGGTGATTATTGGTATTTTAATAGATGCCACACCATATATGAAATATATATCTATCTAACTCTGAATGAATTCCAAGAGAGGTCTTATTCCTTTTCCTCTTGTATCTGCATTGTGAAAGAAAATAATTACGATATGAGGCATAACTCTTTTTGGGCGAACATGGGACGCATAACCATGCAAACTATGTGATAATAGACTAGCATGAAGTACGTAGTGAAGTAGATTTAGTTGTGTATCTGAATTCTAGTTGCTTGTGACTCCTGACTTCAATGCATCTATGTCTTATATCATATTCCATCAACCGCTTGTCTTTTCTTTTCTTTTCTTTTACTGGTGACATGCGAAGCGACTGCCAGTAGTCTAAGGATCAAATTCCTGGATGCTTGTTTCCCTTTAGGAAAAAATCCATGCACCTTATTTTCTAAGCTCTATTTGGCTGTGTTTCCTTTAGAAGTTCTCTTTGAATATGTTGATCAAAGAACTGCTAAAATTTTGTAGTTTGGTGATTTGAATGAACAGCATTCTATGCAAATATTTCATCATCTTAGGACTAAAAGAGCTAAAAGATATTGAAGTGTTCTAATTTCATGCTGTTCTTTGATGTTACATATGCCCTCAAATAGTACATATGTAGTTTAATTTCTCCCTGATTTCCCTTACTTTTTTCATATGGCTCTGATTCTCTTAGTGATTAGTGCATATGTGAACTGGGTGCTTCTTTATTCGACCATTGTTTCATCTTTATATTTGATCCTTCGATCTCCACGAACTTAGGGTTGTTCTTGCTACCTTTTGGTTTGTGGCTCATACTACTCTGAATCACGTAACAAAACAGAAGCATACTGGCAAAAATTCAGTATCTTACCCAGTTATACAACTTTACAAGCCTATGCAGCATGCTAGTGTTAGGTTTGTGGGAATAAAGGGAGAGGGAGTAATGGTGGCTAACTGGATGATGAGGTCCCAGACCCCTAGGCTTGGGCCGTGCTGTGATGGCACTGGCAGCACACCCAAGCCCAGGCATACGGCTGGGAAGGGTAGGAGGGAAGGAAGGGATAACCGGATAACTTCTTTGATTAATTCTTGCTTGAGAAACAAAAATAGTTTTGCTGGCTTACATATGCCAACGCCCATGCCTAACGATCTCAACTAATCATATCTCTAATGATAACTAACTGAAGTGATAAGATAACCAAAGCCTAAACTAAAGGGATATATTTGATGGTTGCCGCACCTCCTCCTGGTTCCATTGCTGATACTGCCGTCCCACATGATAGCTAGCAGCAACTTGATCTATTTATGCAGTTATACAAGTGTACTGTCGTAACTTCAGAACGCAGAAGCGTACATGACAAAAATTAATTTCTTGTACCTAATCAATGAATTAGAACATACATTTATTCCCACCATTGAGCCAATAATGATAGATGGGCTAAGAGGAAGATAGCTTGCCCATTGCACGATAGATCAAAAGTTCAGTGTGTAATGCCATTGCTAAGGGCTATATTAAGTTTGTGTTCCACTTTTTTTTCTCCTGGAGATTTAGTCGCAGTTCCAGTTTCAACATAAGAATACAATCTGTTTGAGAATCTAAATGGTTTTTGAATTTCCCACAAGTTGGTGCTCAAGAGACATAAACTTTCTATCAATCAAGCTCCAGTATATTTCAAATCATATGCATAATGAGTTATTTTCTGGGTTGGATATCATTCAGTTACTGTTTGCTTGGAAGCTATCTGAATAGCTCTGACTCTAGCGATCGACTGGAAAACCTAATAAAATAGAAAGCACCATGCTGCATGTATATATTATTATCCATTTACTTGTCTCTTTTTGACAGCCTTGTGTGTTGAGGTTTGTTCTAACTTCTATATGCACCTATGTTTTTGACTTTTAGCTTTTGGGTTGTTAACCATCTGGCATGGACTTCAAGAGAACAGTTGAGAATACCGGCCAGCCTTTATTTTTTATACCGCTCATGATATTGTTACTTCAACCATAAAACTTCAGGCTGTTGCAACTTGTAACTTTTCTCAGCCTAAATGACTAGATGAGATCTCATAGCAGCAGCAAGCCAGCGACTGATACCTTACCAAATATAGTTTTATACCCTGCTGATCCAGTTTTATTGTGTAAGGTTTACAGAACTAAATATTGTATATTTTACTGTGAATCTAAATCTACCTAAGCACTCAGCATTTTCTCATGTTAGATTGTCAGATTCATAGTTCTTATGGATATTTCGTAGTTTCTGATCTTGTAGCTTCATTTTTCTTAACAAAAGAGCGCCATAATTTGACTATAGAAATCTATGCTAGATTTTCTGGTTCATAATTTTTTTTATCTTAGTTGCGATAGATACCTATAATATTGATTGAACAGTATTGTTAATGTTTTGTCTGCTGTTGCTCTTTATTGAATTAGCACTGTTGGTTTTGTGAATGTGATGAATTGGCAATTCAGTAACTAATGTGATGAATTGGCAATTCAGTAACAAGTTATTTCTCTTAGGTTGCCATTCCAGTTGTACCTACAATCAGGGTTCTTGTGACATTCACGAAGTTTGAAGAGCTACAGCCACTAGAGGAGTTCACCACGCCTCCTTCCAGCCCTGACAATTGCAAGAGCCCAGCAGCGCAGACGTCTTCAAGCTCCTGGGTTCAGTGGATCAAGGCTCCTTACCGCAGAACTTCTCGACAGCACAAGGCCCCAGCAGCCGTGTGGAGGACATCCAGGACCCATTTGTTATCCCTTCAGATTACGTCTGGACGACACCAGAAGAGAAGAAGAAGAAGACACAAGAAAACAAGAACAAGTCGAAGAAAGGCAGGAGCGCGACTTAGATAGATAGCATTGGTGGTCTGAGATATGTTGTGGACTAGCCTGGAATCACTAAAAGAGAAAATACTCGGTGACATCCTCTTATCTAACAGGAAGGATGAGTGGGAAGGTTTGAAGATTTCGATGGGCTTCAGGCGGCCAATGTCGAATGTCAAAAACTACCGCTTGTCTAGTTTCGATGTGATAAAACATTTGTTCCTAACATTCTTTCGTTTAACCCAAATCATTTCAATCCCGATTACTATTGCTGCAGCTGCAGCCTTACTAGTAGATTTTTGACCAAGGGGGCTTCTGATATTTCTGAAGTTGTGGCGTTTTTAATTGGTTGTCAGCATCTTGCGTCTTCACCGTGCCAACAATCAATACTATGTAGGATATTTCTGTGACCGGAAAAGTGGGTTGATGCGGCATCTTGTTTATGTTAAGCAGATCAATGGCATATTCTTTTGGCGCAGCGGAATCATTCATGTAGATAGAGCCACACCATCTATTTTTGATGATATCTGGATGTACAATGAGAGTCTAAGCTATTGACTATTTTATGCTTGATCAATTGGACGTTGGATGGATAGATCCTTTTGTGTCCACCACCGTGCCGCCTGCTTTGGCGCCAATATCTTTCTGCCAAAACATCGTTTCTTCGTAAATGGACTGTCTCCATAGCGTGGAATGTTGCGGTTGCTCAACTCCTGAACAGCTGATAATGTTGATGGCTGCTCTGATTGAAAATGAATGCAACAACTTGAATTTCATAAAGTATATTCCAACTACAGAAATTTTCCATTTGAATTTTGGCCCAATTCAAACTGAACACAACACTAGACACAACATAAATTAATTCTTTCTAATTAAATTCCTTGTTCAAAATAAAATACAAATTTGAATATTAGCCAAGGTGAAATTGTAACCAAGCCCTAGAACTCACAGAAAATATTTTCAATTCACCTGAAATCTTTTCCAATTCAAACGACTTTACTGAATTGTTTCTATTTCTAAAAACAATTCAAAACCTCCATCAGTTGTTGGGCCTGAAACCCACTGTTTGGCTGGCTCTATTCGCTCCTCTCGCGTAGATCCAACTCGCCGGCGCGGTGCACTGGCTCAAGCAAGCGAGTAGGCCGCCTGGCGCCGGATCCAGACCTAGGGTTTCCCCTGCTCCCAGGTCCTGGTTTGCATCGTCTTGGTTTGGAGATTTTCGGCTTCACCTCTGAATCCGTGTGAGTAGGCGTCTCACTCTTGTCTCGAACGAGAGAATTTGAGGTTTACGCCGTAGGTTTGCGGAGATGCAGAGGTTGGGGGATTTCAAGCTTCCCCACTTCTTCAACTACCCGCCCTACTTCACGTAATCTCTCTCTCTCTCTCTCTCTCCCCCTCCATGTGATGAAGTAGCTAGCTTTGTGATAGAATATGAAATGGCATTTTACAGACTATGACCCATCTTTGCAAGCTTAGATACTTGTTTCTTCAAAGTTCACTAGTCTACCATTGATACTTCCTAGCAACCCCCAACTTAGATCATGGTATTTGCTTCAATAAAATGTCAAGTCTAAGCCTTCGGTAGCCTGTTTGTATCCGTTGAAGCATTTCCTCACCTTTTTAATTCTTACATGTTGTTGAGTTGCACAATTGAACTGTTTGGCCACATTATTCTAAAACTAGCTACGGAAAACTTCTGTTAAAACTTCTTTCGACGATATGTTACATATCAGGACTGAGATTTATAGCATGACAGCATTTGTCCCCTCAGTTTGCAGCCTGTGAGAGAAACACGTGAAAAGCAAATGCAGCTATGGAAAGATCTGATACTTGATTACTGTAGAAGTCAGAAGATATATATAATCTCCCTGGAAGAAGATTTTCTGTTGTTTTCCAATCCAAAGATTGAGAGTAAGATGTATTTATCTTAATCTTGGGTTTTATATGCTGCTTTCTGCCATTCATTCAACAAACTGCTCTCTGCTATTAAGCAGAAAACATGTCTTATTAGTTAATTGTAATTTTTTTTTGCTTTGTTGAAAGATTTATGACCCAGCAATCTAGCATAATGGTAATGTGGTCAGAAGGCCTACCATGGAGCCTTTTGACATTCCATACTAATCTGTACATGGAAAATTAATTTACTATACTAGTTTACTACGCTTTTGAACATTTGTTTTGTCATTGCACTGTATTTACAGGCTTTATATTATGCAGGATCTCTAAACTATGATGCAAAGGAAGTGTTCCTCGCAGCTCTCGTTAACGAAGGTCCATTATGCGGACTGTTAAAAATCTTTTAGTTATTGTTGCAGCTCATAGTAAATCTATGCAATGTCGTTTAATTGTGTTGCGCACCTGCTTCAAATCCAACTTCAAACTGCAGGGCATGCGGAGTGGATGGACAAAGGCCACAGAAAGTGCCTCATTCTTTGGCTACGGATACCAGATTGGGCCAACTACATATTAGACTTTGTAAGACTTATTTTCATTTGATATGTTGCCTTAGGAGCTATCAATTTATGAACACATAGTGAATCGTGTCATGATATTTGTCTTTGCTTTTGCCTTTTACTTGTAGGTAAAGGACAATGGATTGGAAGTAACGACTATTGAAGATATACGCTCTGGAATTGAAACAAGTGGAACCGGTAAGTATACTGAACTTCAGGATGATCAGATCAGATTTACCATTTTAAATATTTTCGTGACTCAAACCGTACTTTCTTGCCTCAAAATGACTTGTGTGGTAGAAACACTATTATCTATGTAGTATTGGACTTAGCTGTTTGCTAGGTATTTCATGCTTCACTACCTCATCAGGAATGCTTAGCCCACGCCCTAGTTCATAATAGAAGCTGCTCTTATCCTGCTAAAAGTATGGTGGCTTATTTGGACTGTTTTATCCTGTGGCCTCTGCTACAGAGCTTGCGGGGATTGATCGTGATGTTCTCATGCGGGCTCTAAGACTATTGGAACAAAAGGGCAAGGCAGCAATCTTTAAGGGCACTTCAGCAGATGACGAAGGCGTAAAATTTTCTGTATAAACTCGGTGCAGTCCCCAACTAGCAGATCAATAATCTTGATCAATGTCTTTAAACATGATACATCCCTGTCTACTTGCACGCTGATCACATACTTCCAGAGTATTTATCTGCATCTTTCTCACTGTGCAGTCTTTAAATGCCCTATTCATCTTTCTCACTGTACAGTCTGTAAATGCCCTATTCATCTTTCTCACATACTTCCGATTTTTTTTATCAATTAATCTTTTTTATCTATATTTTAAAATTAACCTCGCCTGAATTTTTTGCCATATCTAACCCTTTTAGTGGCACCACAGCTAGTGGCGCCGCAGCAGAACTCTGTGTGGAGCCACAGTCGTTGGCGCCGTAGACTGTGCCAACATGGCGGCCGCAAACCATGGCTTGATGACGTGGCTGAGGCTGCGGCACCATGAATCTTGGCACCACAGCTGTGGCGCCATGAACCCGGCGCCGCTGCCTGGAAAAACTAATTCGGCCATCTTCTATCTCGACCCGAGCCCGTTTTTACCCGCGCCACCTTCCCTTCGCCAGCCCCGCCGTCGGCTGCAGCCGCGCATCTCCTCCACACCTCCACGCCGACGAACCGCGGGGGGCCTCGTCCACGCCTCCTCCTCCAAGCCGGCCACCGCGGCGGTGCCTCCTCCTTCTCCACGTTGGTCACCACGCCGGTGCCATTCTTGATGCCTCCTCTTCCTTGACGGTAGCCTCTGCGGTGGCGCACTCATAGGGTAATCTCTATTCGTCCGTCCCTCCAAATTTTGTTTGAATGCCAAAAGAGGAAAGAGAAATTAGTATGTGAAATTTGTGCAATGTATATTAATAATTTGATGTTTCTCGTATGAATTAAAAATTTGATATATATATATATATATTTGGCTATAGTGTTGTTTTGGATAGAAATGACAAAAACACCTCATAATTGGTAACTCCAGTGAAGACTCAAATGCTTACTATCTCGTGCATGCTTTTCGTATTGAAAAATGTACTTAATTTATGTTGCTTAGAATATCATGTTCGTAAGTCCATATGGTGTTGACTAATTTCGTATATTTTCCTACAATGTAGATGGATAGAATTGTCAGAGTATATAATTGCTCAGGAATTTGGAAGAGGGGCAGTAGGAACATTGACTTTGAGTCTATGGCAGCGAGGTAGTTATATTTGGGGAGGCACCGACCTTTAGTGAACTGTTAGGAAGGATTGACTGTGAATTGAGACTTTTAACAATTTCTATTGAAGTGGAGGGATGTTATGATGTCGGATTTGGTTTGAAGAGATACCCTTTGATGATGCACATTCGATCAGATCGTGATTGTGACACTTACAGGGAAATTGTGTGTGCTTCAGGTGTTAAGTCACTGGAGCTATGCGTGTGGGGAGAGCAGCATTGTTCTGTCGATTCTATGAATGCGGCTGAGTCAGGTCCAAGTCACGAGCAACCATTTGTTGTGGACATGTCTCAATCGCCATTTGAACCACTCTCTCAAACAATTGCCGTTGAGGTAGCTCTGCAAGATGGTAGAGTTCATTTGATTGCCGATCAGTTGGTTGGACTGTCCGTACGTCCAATGAACCTGCCATGAGCTGTGAGTTCATTTGCTCAAGATGTTAGTCAAAGTGACGAAGATATCTTGGCACATTAGCATGCTAATTTTGATACGGCAGTACTGAATAATTTAATTGATGGTAAAGCTAGCTTGGATGACACCTATGACTGCCCAAGCGACTCTGATGAGGAGCGGAGCTCTAGCGAGGATGAAGAGCTGGAACCTTGTATAAGTCCTCCCAAGCTAGAGTGGTAAGAGAGGTACTCGGCAAAGAATTCACGGGCCATGGTTTTGAGAATGTTAGAAATGTCGGCATAGCCGTTTGTAATGACGGGTTGTTGGGAAGTTCTTTGGGCATGGCACATATTAAGAGAGATGAGGACGGGAAGCTGATCCTTCGCAAGGGAATGCAATTCAGGACTTTTGCTGATTGAAGGACTTCATTGCCGATTACTCTGTGAGGCAGCATAGGCCATACACCATTTATCACTCTAACATTAGTAAGAGGTACACGGTACAATGCCAGAGGGGTTGTGCATGGAAGGTGTGGACAAGGTTGACTCGCAAAAAATTGTGGAAAATCTCTCCCGTGAAGAAATCACACACATGTGGTACATCACAACCGTCCGGGTTGCACTTATAGGTCACGACGAAGTACATAGCTACCTGCATCACTAGTGTGGTTTGTATTGATCTAGATGTTTTTGTAGCTTCGTTAATTAAGATGATATTTGTGATGATTCGTTACCGCGTGAAGTACAGAAAGCCATGGAAAGCTAAGCAATTGGCGATGGAAATATTATGGAGCGACTAGAAGGAGGCTTATGGTCGGCTTCTAAGAATATTGATGGGAATGCAAGTTACAAACCCCGGATTAGAGTACTACTTGTTCCACAATAACCGCATAGTCATTGAGCATGGTGTTGTCAAACATGTTTTGCAATGGGTATACTGGCACTTCCCGCAATGTAAGGCTGCCTTCCAGCACTGCCAACTGGTGCTAACAGTGGGTGTAACTTTTCTAACTGGCAAGTACTATGATTACCTGATGATTGCCGTTGGTGTTGATGCTGATGATCAGCTAATTCCAGTAGCGTTTGCACTCACAGAGGAGGACAATAACGGTTGGGAATGGTTTCTATACATTGTTCACACGAGACTTGCCGACCCGTTGCATGAGTTATGCATCATATCTGATCAGCATCAAGGCATTGTTAACGCTATGAAGCATAGGTATGAAGGAGTCCGAGACGTCCATCACCATTGGTGCATGCGCCACCTAGTTGTTAATTTCTATAGCAAGTGCAATCAGCTGTAGCTCTTCAAAAACTTCAAGCTAAATCGTCGGTGTCATAGGTTGTGGGGAAGCGCCTGCACCTAGACATAGAGCAGCTCTTCAACAGACTGATGAGCAAGAAGCTACAGACTTGGATGCCTTTGGACTTGTGTCTGCGTTGTGAAAGTGCATCTAGTACCCCTTAGTGAGTTTTGATGATTAATGACAAACGATTGAGGGACTAATGGTCTACTGAGTGTATACAGGTGAATAGTCCCCAAGCAATTGGTTTAACCAGTGGATGTCGATCCCTAAAAAGTTAGTGATGAAAGAAGGCTTGTACCTAGAAGATTAGTGGTGATTTTCTAGTGTTTAACATGATCAAAGATCATTTGAGTCAATAGGATAAACCACCTATTAAGATGGGTAAGATATCTAAGCTATAGGAAGAATCTTCATGTGTGCTTAGTCAAAATCTCAGAAGACTTCTTTGAAAATCTCTTTTGAGATACAGACAGTGATTCTCGGTAATACCAGTTTGAAAAATCGGATGTACCGAGATTGGCCTCTGTTGTGAGGCTTGATGACTTAGTCATCACAAGCCTCGAAGAGCTTCAATTGTGGCATGACCGGTCTTCAAGCCGGTGCTACCGAGAATGGCCGCTGTGTCGAAGAGTTAGGGAATCCTGCTACTTAGGGTTTGCCCTAGTTTTATATTTCAAAAACTGGTATCTCTGTTCTTGAAGACCGGTGCTTCCGGGATATACTTATGTTGTCTCAGACCAGTCCCATGTGTTTTGTCTTCGGTTCTACCGGGTTCGTTTCCGGTTGCACAGAGAATCTCTTCTGGACTTGGGTCTCATGCCGTCCTAGACTAAGTCCCATGTGTTTTGTCTTCGGTTCTACCGGTTTCGTTTCCGGTTGCACCGAGAATCTCTTCTAGACTTAGGTCTATTTGAGAAGCTGTGTTACCGAGTTGGTTTCCAGTTTGGCCGAGTTTCTTTTCTGTGAGAGAAGAACGTGTCAATACTTCAAATCTCGGTTTAAACCGTTCTTCAAAGTCAGCACTACCGGGAATCGTTTCTGGAAGTTACTCTACGGAGTAGAATCTTCAATCCCGGTGTGACCGTGTTCCTTCGGAACTACTGACTTTGAGTTGAAGACTTTCGCTGTGCATCTGAGTTCCTCAGATCTGACCGTTGGTTTGAAACTCGGTGCTTCCGATTTTATATTCCGGTTGTTCCGAAGAAGAATCTTTGTGCCCAACGACTCTTTTCTGAACTGCGGCTATAAATAGCCCCCCACCCCCTGCGGGCTCAGAGAGGACACTTTGCGCAAAAAGACATTCTCTCACTTCGTGTTCCTCTTTCCTCTTGCTCTTTGAGATCTCCTTTGAGAGAGGAATGCCTTGAGAGATCTGAGAATTGATTGAGCATCAAAGCAAGAGCTTTTTTGAGTCTAGAGTTGTTTACTTGTTATGCTTGGAGATTTGGCATCTTCTAGCCGGCTAGGCGTCGTTGAAGAGATCCAACTTGTGGATTCGTCTCCAACAGTTTGTGAAGGTTCGGGGATCACCTCAAGATCCACCCCGAGCGATTGAGCAAGCCCTAAGTGGACTTAACTTAAGGAGAAGAAGGTAAAGATTGTGTGTCTTTGGAGCTAAGGGCTCAGTCTCTCCAAACGAAGACTGAGTAAGGTCTTCTCTTTGCTACTGATTTGGTTTAACCACCAAGGGAGAAAGGTATGTCGACTTCCGGGAACTATAGGAGTTTTTTCGCATAGACATATCTTCGATGGTACTAACTATGCAGGATGGAAGCACAAGATGAGGATGCATCTTGAAGCAATTGAGTTCAAGATCTGGAGAGTCATTGAAAAATGAGTCGTTGTCCTCAATAAAGATGAGCTGACTGAAATTGACAAGAAGAACAAGCAGCTGAATGCTCAAGCTTGTGATATTATCTTCGGTGCTCTCAACGATGATCAGTTTGGAAGAATTAGCACACTCAGAAGCGCGAAGAAGATCTAGGACACGCTTGAAGAAGTATATGAAGGAACTGAGTCAGTCAAGGACTCTAGAACCGACGTTCTTCGAAGTCAATTCAACCGGTTCAGGGGTTCAGATCAAGAATCAGTCCGAAGCATCTACTCAAGACTAACAACCATCACAAATGAGTTTCGAGGACTTGGTGCCACAGATATCACCGACACTGTCATCGTCAAGAAGCTTCTTATGTCTCTTGATGAGAAATATGACACTCTGTGCACCCTCATTCAAGAAAAAGCTGACTTCAAATTATTGACTCCATCTCAAGCTCTTGGAAGACTCAATGCTCATGAGATGATCATTGAAGAGAAGAAATAGCTACACTCTACAAGATCAGGCCCTCGAAGAAGTATTGCTTTGAAGACCAAGAAGGCAGAGACCACATCTAATGAAGAACAAGAAGAATCCAGCGATGAAGCTGATGTCAGAGACTCTTTTGGGAAGGACTTGACCCTTTTGGTCAGAAGATTCAATAAGTTTCAAAAGGGTGGCAGATTCAAGAAGTATGATTTGAGAAGAAAAGGAAGCTCCTCCTCAAGAGATCCCAAAAAGAGAAATTGCTATAAGTGTGGGGAGCCCGGCCATTTAATTGCCAATTGCTCTCTCCACAAGGAGGAGAAGAGAAAAGAAAATGGTCACAAAGGAGACAAGAATGAAAAGAAGGAGAAGTATTACAAGAAGGAGCATCACTCCAAGGCCAACCACTACAAGAAGGACAAGTACAAGGTGAAAGCCTACCTTGGCAAGGAGTGGGATTCAAACGCTAGTGATTCTTTAAGCTGCGAAGCTTCTTCCTCGGACTCCGAAACAGGAATGGCGGGACTCGCATGGTCTATACCGACAAAGGCAAGGTCAATTTTTGATATGCCAAGTTGACGATGAATAGTACAGTATCCCGTATATTAGGAAGTATCTGATATACGATTCCCTGGATTACCGAAGTATACACCGTATCCGGTAAGGATCCTAGGACGATAAGGTAGCCTGTAGGAAGGAGGAAAGATATCCCTTAAACTAGGAAGTTCATCTCGATTTTTAAGGAAGCTAGAGTCCTACTCAGACGTAAGTCTATGTACGGTACGACCAGATGAACCCCCTATAAAAGGGTCAGCAGTCCCATAGGGGAGGACAAGTCAATTTAGATTGACAAGGGAGGTTAGATCCAGAAGGACAATCCAGATCCTGAAGCCCCATCATCTCGAAGGAGTCGAGAGTAGCGGAATTAGCCGGATTAGTCTACGATTAGGCCTAGGATAGCCACTAACTTCTAGATTCCCTTGTAAGACGTTTCTCCATTGAATATATACGAACATGACGTAGGGTTATTATCCTGAGAGAGGCCCGAACCTGTATAAAAAGGACGTTTTCCTTGCCATTATACCTCTGGCTTTGTGCCCTAACGGTCCCTACCCCTCATACATACACATTCCACCAATACCGTAAGATCGGCGGTTTACCGATCGTCGACAGATGGCGCCGACCGTGGGAACCCCTTCGACTCAAGCCGTCCAGGAAGAATCAACGTCGGCAAGACATGCAACTTCTTGCGATCAGTCCGCAACCCCGATTGCACAGTCCTCCCCGGCGCAACCTGAGGAGGAAGAAGCAAGTTCGGCAGGAAATACGATCGCCGTCACGCACCGTACCGGGTACTCGGACCAGGGCTTCTACGACAACTTCGGCCCAATGGATCCATACCCGGTAACGGATCGCATAGATTATGGAGAATACGCCCCTGACAAGAACTCAGACAGCGACGCAGATCGCTTCCAGACCGAGTGCGCCAAGGACTTCGAAGGGAGATTGGTATCAACCGACAATCTCCAGGCAGGAGCGGCCAGCCCAATGTCTGGCTTATCGCTTGCACTTTCTGATCGACCATACGATCAAGAACCCGTTCACATCGTACCCAATGAGGACGGCGCGATGGAGTGGAGCCGAACCCCATCTAATCCAAACTCTCGAGTAGTTCTCGCGATCGAAGGTGATCACGAAGAGCTCGAGAGATAAGATCAAGACGGGAGTCCTCGACGTCGCAGCCTGACGGCTACTCCCCAAGGGAACGTGATTAGGCCAACGGGAGCAGATAGAACACCTCCAGGGACGGAGGAATACATGCCTCGAACTGCTCGAAGACTCGCCGAGGCGCGCAATCTGCTATCAAAACCACCGGTGGCAGACCTATCGACGCCAGAAGGACGGCAGTGGCTGCAACAGCTGGGGGCTGAAATACAGCAGGCCCAAGCTCAAGCCGAATCTTCTCGGGCACGGTCCGTGGCACGTAGCTCCACCAAGAGGAGCATCCCTCGCCCACAGGAGGAGTCCGACGGGGAAAGACGCCACCCCAGGAACCAGTCTCAACAGGGGAAACCACGCATCGACCTGCGCGATAAGATCAACGAACGCCGGAGCCAGAGACACCAGCAAGATCGGTCTCCCCCCCGAAGAGATTAACGACCTCACGCCAACACTCGAAGACGGTCTCCGACCCCGAATAGCGGCGAGGTTGCGCCTTATCGGAGAACCTTCCACGAATGCTAAGCGCTATCCCAAGAACTCCGACATGTGCGCTGGCCCTCTCGCTTCAAGCCTAGGGCCTTGGAGTCGTACGATGGCTCCACAAACCCTTCAGAATTCCTAGCCATCTACATTATGACTATTGAGGCCACAGGCGAAAACGAGAAGGTAATGGCCAACTACCTCCCGACAGCCCTCAGAGTGGCCGCGAGGACGTGGTTGACGAATCTGCCCCTAGGAACGATCCACTCCTGGGGACAACTCTGCAACATGCTTCTTAGCAACTTCCAAGGTACCTAACCCCGCCCTGGCCAAGTGGACGACCTGTTTCTAGTCGTCCAGAGGTTAGATGAGACGCTCCATGAATTTACTAAAAGGTTTAGTGTTGTCTACAACACTATACCTGGGATCACCGACTCGGACGTCATCCGCGCCTTTACTCGGGGCAGCCAAAACGAGATGTGCACGCACGACTTAATCATGCATCCTCCTAAGACCATGGTTCAGCTCATGGACTTAGCCGAAAAGGCTGCTTGTGCAGAGGAAACCTTGCGCTATATCAAACAGCAGCAGGACAGGTCGACCAGCTCTCCCCTTCGGACTAGAGACGACTCTAAAAAATTAAAACGCAAGAAGAAGCTATCCGGAGGGAACAGAGAGAAAAGAGCTAAAAACGAGGAAGTCTTCACCGACCTCCCTGGGAAGCGTACCTGGTGACCACGCCCCAAGGATAAGCAAACGACTTCCTCCGACAAGCCATCCAAGCTCTTGTGCGATTTTCACCAGACCGACTCGCATGATCTGCGTCAGTGTTGCATCTTCAAGAAGTACCTTAAGGAGGAGAATGAGAAGCTCCGCGGGGATAACCCGCAGGTCGCGAACCATAGCCGGGACACAACTCCCGACGACGATGACTCCTCCCCTGAGCCTTTCCAGGGGCACGTCAGAGCGATCGAGCACATATTCGGGGGCTCGTCCTCCTATGAATCGAAAAGGCAATACAAGGCGATCGCCCGTGAAGTCCTTGCGGGCATATTGCAGGTACCTCGAGCCATTAAGCGGTCGGAGGTTGAGATCAAATTCGACCAAACCGACAGCCCCGAAAACTGCGCTCGACCAGGACGATATCCGATCGTGGTCAAACCAACGATCAATAACTGCCGAGTGGCTCGGGTGCTGATAGATGGAGGGAGTTCCCTCAATATCCTATTCACCAAAGCCCTCGACGCAATGTAAGTGCCACGGTCATCGATCCAGACGGTGACACAGGCATTTCACGGCATCATGACAGGCTCGTCGGCCACGCCGGTTGGGCAGGTCACACTCTCGGTGACCTTTGGAACGCTTGAGAACTTCTGAACAGAGAGAATCCTGTTCGACGTAGTCGATTTTGAGACGGCATACAATGCTATCTTAGGACGCCCGACTGTGGCCAAATTCATGGCATCAATGCACTATGCTTACCAATGCATGAAGATGCCTGGCCCAAAGGGCGTTCTGACGATAAAGAGCTCTCCTCAAGAAGCACTGCTCTGCGACAAGCGCAGCCTCGACCTCGCCGAACAGCAACAACTCTCTAGCCGGGACACCAATGTTACGGCACGCGCCTCCACATTGACCAGACCCCCGCCACAACTACGAGCGACAACTTCGAAAAGTACCCCCTCCAAGTCAGAGAAGAAGTTCCACGACTAAATTGGAACCGGGGGAAATATGGCCTTCCCCTTAGCAGGACAACGGTTCCACAGGGGGAGCCGCCCGGTACAGGTCACCCGTATCAGCAGCAAAAGTGTCACATCCCCTAGAAGAGTCCTCCGTGCAAGCACCCTCGGTAAGACTGCACGACCGTCGCCTCCTCCCCAGCACGTCTCAGGTTGCACCGACTCCAGCCCCAGGATCGTCAAGCTACGAATAAACTGATGATAAGATGCTCCGGGCGCCGCCGCCCAGCACGTGCAATCAACAAGTTCCGTTAGCAGGTCACGACAAGAGGGCAGAAGTCTCTAGGGGCAACTAGCGACATGCTAGAGAAGGGGGGACGGCTTAGTTTATTTTTTCTAAGATTTCTAGAATACTTTTTCTTACCATAACTTGTAAATGACACTTCAGACAGTTCACAATATTAATGTATCAAGTCTCTAGTTCGATATTTATTTTTTTAGACTGCCTATCCGGGATACTTCTCGAATAAGACAGTCGGGGGCTAGATAAGTATATGGCGAATTGGTATAACTTACGAGTACTAGCTTTCTCGACCTGCACAAAGGGAAGAGGTTCCGCACTACGACTGTCAGGGACGCAAGGAAAACCCCTTAACGCATCTGCAGGTGACAGGGGAAGCCACTGAGCCCCCCACCTGACCAGACCTAAGGCCTGGTCGACTAAGCTCCCAGTTCCGTGGTAACGATCCTCGACCCCGAGTAAAGGAAGGAAAAAGGGGTACAAGTATAACTAGACCAACGGAACCCATACGCTCATTCACGCCCTCGATTGCTTTAAGCGGAAGGTATCACGGGTAGAGTGTAATGCTGTCAACAAAAGGGCAAAAACGTAGAACTTAGTAACTTACGTCCAGCATCTTTACAACAAGGGAATACGAGTTGTCACTACGACCATGAGAAGCTCTACGAAGACCCCTTATCACGTTTACTGATGACGAGGAGCCACGGAGCCCTCCATCCGACTAAACCTAAGGCCTGGTCGATCGCAGTTATCGGTAAAACAGTGCAGCTCGAAAATCCTAAGTTAAGGGAGAAGGACAATGAGTTCGACTAAGTCTGCGACAACACTCGCGCCCGACAAGCATTTCACAAAGTAGATAAGTACTTAAGAGAACAAAAAAACACACATGATTAGTGCACAGTTACTAACCACTGTTTGTTACAAGTTCTTATCCTACCTAGCTAGACTAGACGCCTGGACTCTATCGCCAAAGGCATCCGCAGCATCCTGCACAGCATCAAGGAGTTTCTCTTCCTTGCCAGCCGGCAGATCAGTCGCGAGAGCCTCCAAGGACAAGTCCGGGTTCCTACACCGGAGAAGGGCCAGAGCAAAAGCCAAGGCATCCCGCACGCCTTGCTGGAATTCGTCCTCGAGAAGCTTCTCGAGGATGGGCTTCAATCGGGAGACAGAAGCTACGAGTTCCACCAGCCGGGCAGGATGTGGAGGGCGGGGGAAGACGACGACGCCAGCTTCGACCAGCGACTGCTCGAGCGTGCCAAGGGCGCGCTCGAGGTCCTCCTCCAGCTTCCACGCATAGGTTTGACTTCTTTGCAGGGAAGCCTCCGCCTTCGACGAGCGGGCCCTCGAGTCCTGGAGCTCAGCTTCGGCCACCTCCCACCTCTTCTAGGCATCTCGGAGGCGTTTCTGTAGCTCCTCCTTCTCCGCCCGCCAGTTCGCAGACTCTGTGAGGCGCTTCTTCAGCTCTTCATTTGCCGCTCAGCTCGCCTCTAGTTCAGCTTGAGCCTTCTCGAGCGGAGGAATCCGGGAAATGATGATCTGAAAACAATAAGGTTAGTATTGCTCCTTTGTACTTTTTACTACTAACTCTTCGACTTGCCTGTAGCAGGGAGGTCAAGCCGACTCCTTCTGGCACCGAGGGCTCCGGCCTAGGGGGCTCAACCCGCTCGACCGAGGTTGCCACCGGCCCTGGCGCCGAGGGCTGCTCCTTGACGATGGCCCCCGCTGGAACTCCGGTCGGAAGGATGGTCACCCTAGTCGGAAGAACTTCAGAATCAATCCTTCACGAAGACAAGACACAAAAAAAGAACATCGAAGAGGACCACGAAAAAAACTTACCTTTGGCGCTTCGCCAGAGAAAGAGGTCCCTTCGACGAAACAACTAAACCCTACTTTTCAGCAGAGGCGGGTGGCGCTTTTCCCTTTGTTGTCGCGGCCTCCCCCTTTCGAGTACTCGAGGGAGGAGACGATGGCTCCCTTGGCGGAGGGCTACTCGCCTCGCACTGTCCGACAAGTTCACTTCTATTATTCTACTTGAAGAAAACCACGGGACAGAACTAGTCGGGCGAGGGCTCTAACCTGAGGTTGGAGATTCGGCGAAGGAGAAGGTGCCCGGGTAGGAGAATCCACCTGAATAGACTCCACTGCCGCCTCGGCTCCGGATGGACCTCCAACTCCCTCCTCAGGGGGCGGCATGGTCTCTCCAAGGACCTCAATGTCCTCCTCCTGCACGGGGGTTCCAGCCCGCTCGACCTCCGAGTCAGGACCTCCGCGGCCTGGTCGCTGCAGAAGAAAACCCGAGGGTTATTAACATCACTACTCGGATGACTCAGGACCTGACAAGGTAAAAGGTCTACAACTCACCGAGAGGACTTCTTTCTGCTTGTCGGGGCTAAGCTTCAGAAGAGGCAAGGGCACCACCGTCCGCCCGTCTTGGGGAGACTACTCGAATAGATTGTTCAACCTACTCTGAAGCTCCCCCGGGGATCTGCACAATCGAAAGAAGTCAGAAACAAGTACGGTGTCTCACCGACTAGAATGGCACGAGAAGGGCAGGGTGCTTACCCGTGTCAAAGTCCCTTGATTGGTCTTGACCCTCCGGAAGTATCTAGGCAAGATGAACCCTTGACCGAAGAGGGCTGATGCATCGCCGAAGGAAGTCCTCCGCGATGTCCCACGCTAACAAGCCTTTGATGGCGAGATTGGCGATGTCATGGACAAGGACCTTGAGCTGTTTGGTCTCCTTCGGGGCTTCCACCCAGCACTTCGTTGGGAAGGGAGCCAGGCCTCGGTAATGGATCCTGGAGAAAGATGGGGGCTAGTAGTAGAACCACCTGGAATGCCAGCCCGACCATGACGACTTCCAGGAAGAGGAAATGTAGGCGTTCTTCTTCCCTTCCCGGAGTCGGAACCCGGCGCCGTCGATGACTCCTCCACCGCTGACCTTCATCCTACGGAGGTTGTAGAAGTACCTCCACAGCTTCAGGCTCGGCCTGATGCCGAGGTACGCTTCGCACAGATGTGCGAAGACCGCCAGCATCAGGACCGAGTTCGGGTTGAGGTGAATCAACTCGATCCCGTAAAACTAGAGCACGAGGAGGAAGAAATGCGAAGGTGGGAACTAAAGTCCGCACCTGAAGAAGTCCGCGAAGATAACGATCCAGTTCGTGTCCGGGCTGGGAACCGTTTCCTTCACGGCCTCCCGGAAAGGTACGAACACCTCCGGGAGAATCACTTCCTCCGCCACGAGCCCTTTGATGGCGGAGGAATCCATCACCGAGGCTTCGAACTCGGGGATGACGGAGAGTTGCTCCCTTGAGGTATCCCCCGATGACTTCTTGGGCACAGGGGATTTCTTTGCGGCACTCTTCTTGCTCATTTTCACCGATCGATCGGGGGCAATGGAAGCGGAAGGGTTTGATGAGGTCGCGAGGAAGAAGACGGCGGGAAAGCTAAAGGAATGGAGAGGGATGCGAGCAAAAACCCCAACTCTTGGTTTCTTAAAGGTTGCGATTTTCGCCTGACCGAGTGCGGTTAACAGCACGATCTGTTCCGTTGCATTTAATGCGGACAGTTGCTTTTCCTGCATACGAGATGTTGCGTGGGAAAAAGATGGTCTGACAAACCCACGACCCCAACAAGCGCACTGCGTTGTGGCTAACGTCAGCCGAAACAGTAGCGCAGAAAAGGAAAGATTCTTCATCGCCACGCGAAATTTCCGCCACAAACGGTTCGATTTCCGAAAAATCCGCTAGGCGAACGCGTGTCCGTAATCGACGGATCAGATTAAATCGGAAAGGCTTTAATTCTGATAAGGCTATCGCGACTACTCGGTAGAGATCGTACCTACTCGGAAAAGTCATTGATAAGGATTACTCGGTTCACCTACTCGGATCTGCTTCCCGAGAAGGGCGGATTTTCTGCCGAACAGTCATGACCTCACTTTACGTACTGATGGGGGGCTTGACGATTAATAGTACAGTATACTGTATATTAGGAAGTATCTGATATACAATTCCCTGGATTACCGAAGTATACCCCGTATCCGGTAAGGATCCCAGGACGATAAGGTAACCTCTAAGGAGGAAAGATATCCCTTAAACTAGGAAGTTCATTCCGATATTTAAGGAAGCCAGAGTCCTACTCGGACGTAAATCCATGTACGATACGACTAGATGAACTCCTATAAAAAGGTCAGCAGTCCCATAGGGGAGGACAAGTCAATTTAGATCGACAAGGGAGGTTAGATCCAGAATGCCAATCTAGATTCTGAAGCCCCATCATCTCGAAGGAGTCGAGAGTAGTGAAATTAGCCAGATTAGTCTACGATTAGGCCTAGGATAGCCACTAACTTCCAGATTCCCTTGTAAGACGTTTCTCCATTGAATATATACGAACATGACGTAGGGTTGTTATCCTGAGGGAGGCCTGAACCTGTATAAAAATAGTGTTTTCCTTGCCATTATACCTCTGGCCTTGTGCCCTAGCGGTCCCTACCCCTCATACATACACATTCCACGAATACCGTAAGATCGGCGGTTTACTGATCATCGACATAAGCGACAACGAGTCTCTCACATGCCTTATGGCTAAAGGGTCCAAGGTAACTTTAAAATCTCCCAACTATGATGATAGTGATGATGACCTTATGAGTGATGAGCTAGAGAACATAAAACCTAGCTATAGAACTCTTGCAACAACTCTTATGGAACAAGAAATCATCCTTGAAGATCAAGAAAGTTTGCTTGTTGATGAGATGGAGAAAAAAAAGTAATTGACTCGTGAGTTGAATAAATTCAAGTCAAAACACTTTGATCTCACTAAGGCTCATGAATCACTAGTTGAGAATCATGAGAAGCTTAGTGTTGAGTTCTTCAACAAGAAGCAAGATCTTGAATCTCTAAAAGTGACTCATGGTGAACTTAGATTCGAAAACAATTCTCTCATCACCAAGCAAATTAGTGAGAATCAAGAATGTTTTAATCCTCCATGTTTAAAATGTATTACGTCATCAAATGCCATCCCTCCATCTACACCATCTAGCAATATGAATTCAAATGCTTTATCTTCAAATGCTATTATGGTCTCTTGTTCTCCTAACACTCCATCTATGGAGACCATATCAATTATGAATGAGAATGCTAGGATGAAGAACCTCCTCGAATTCGGTTTCTTCAAATGCTGTAAAGGAAGTGAATCTCTGAGAGAGCTTCTTAGCAAGCAATCGATAAATTCGAAGAAAGAAGAGTTAAGCTTCATCCCAAGCTACAACTCCGATGGAACCAAGTGGAGACCCGAGCAATATCCCAAGACCAAATGGGTCCTTGGAAGAGGAAAGAATATCGAACTCACTCACTACAATGGCTATAGTCGTAAAGATTATGCATGCATGCATGCTAACTATGATGTCAACTATAGATTAGCTAAAACCGAAAATGGTAAAGTGTATGTCAAATACGTTGGGCACAAGAGTAGAGATGTGGCTCCTTGCAAAACTATTTGGGTATGCAAAGACCACATCGCTAGCCTTAGACCTAATGTATTTGATACATCTAACAGTGTCTCAACCGCTAACAAATATGGACCCAAAAAGATATGGGTACCTAAAAGAAACTGAATTATTTTGTAGAGCTACGCCTCCGGAGGACGAGAATGGGTGCTTGATAGTGGATGCACCGATCACATGACCGGAGACTAAAGCATGTTTGATGAATTCACACCAAATGCTTCACCTACTCGAAGCATTACCTTTGGAGATAATGGTAAAGGAAAGGTAATGGAATTAGGTAAAGTTGCTATATCCAAAGACAAATCCATTGCTAATGTTATGCTTGTCAAGTCCCTTGGATTCAATCTAAGGTCCATTGCTCAATTAACCGATCCTGATCTTGATGTATTATTTACTAAAATTGATTGCCAAGTATTCAAATGTGATGATCAATCCTTGATCTTCAAAGGGTAAGAAAGGGCAATATATATCTTGTTGACTTTTCTAAAGGTCCTCAAGTCACCACATGCTTAATTGCAAAATCCACAAAAGGATGGCTATGGCATCGAAGACTTAATCACGTACGAATGAGAAACCTAAACAAGTTGGTTAAAGAGAAGCACATCCTTGGGATCACTAATGTATCTTTTGAAAAGGATCGCCTTTGTAGTGCATGCCAAGCCAAGAAGCAAGTGAAGTCAAAGCATCTCACCAAAACCGTCATGACAACAATTAGCCCTCTCGGACTACTTCACATGGACTTATTTGGTCTAAATACTTACAAGAGATTTGGAGGTAACGCTTACGGTCTTATCGTTGTTGATGACTTTACTAGATTCACTTGGGTATATTTTCTTGAGGATAAAGCTAGAACCCAAGAGTGTTTCAAAAGATTTGCAAGAAAAGCTCAAAATGAATTCGAGCTAAAGATCAAGAAGGTGCGAAGCGACAACGGGGTGGAGTTCAAAAATACAAACATCGATGACTTTCTTGATGAAGAAGGCATTAACCATGAATTCTCCGCCGCCTACACGCTTCAACAAAACGGTATTGTTGAAAGGAAAAATAGAACCCTAATCGAGATGACGCGTACAATGCTTGAAGAATGCAACACGCCAAGTCGATTTTGGGCGGACGCCATCAACACCGCATGCCACGCCGTCAATCGTCTCTATCTTCACAAGTGCATGAAGAAGACGTCATATGAGCTACTAACTGGTAACAAACCTACCGTTGCATACTTTCGTGTATTTGGATCTAAATGCTATATTCTAGATAAGCACCGCACATCTAAATTTGCTCCAAAATCACACGAGGGTTTCTTTCTCGGCTATGGCTCGAGTTCGCACACTTACCGTGTCTTCAACAACTTCACACGAAAAGTTGAAGAAATGGTGGATGTGCAATTCGATGAAACTAATGGCTCCCAAGTAGAGCAACTACCAAGTGTTGTAGATGAACTTGTCCCCACTGAAGCATTGAAGAATATGGCTATTGAGGAAGTGAAGCCTATTGAAGTCAAAGAAAGCACTTCATATCTGGAAGTCACACCACCCTCCCCAAGTTAAGAAGCTCAAGAGGGAAGTGATGACTTTGAATCAAATGCCGAAGATGAAGCTCAAACAAGACTTCAAGCTCAAAGTGGTCTACATCACCCAAGACTTGCAAAACAGATTCAAGACAGTCATCCCGTTGATAAAATCATAAGTGACATATCCAAAGGTCCACAAACTTGCTCACGTGCTAGACTTTCAAATTTTTGTGAGCACTACTCGTTTGTTTCCTCTTTGGAACCAATTAGGATTGACGAAGGGATGATGAAGATTGGGCGATTGCGATGCAAGAAGAACTAAACAACTTCGAACGCAACAAAGTGTCGACATTGGTTGATAGACCGAACCCCAAGGAGCACAATGTCATAGGAACGAAATGGGTGTTTCAGAACAAGCAAGATGAAGATGGTCAAGTGGTGCACAACAAAGCTCGTCTCGTCGCCCAAGGCTACACGCAAGTGGAAGGTTTGGACTTCGGTGAGACCTATGCACCCGTAGCTAGACTAGAAGTATTAGAATCTTGTTAGCATATGCAAACCATCATAATATCTTGTTATATCAAATGGATGTTAAAAATGCATTTCTAAATGGTGAAATTGAAGAATTAGTATATGTTGAACAACCACCCGGTTTTAATGACCCAAAATTTTCAAACTGTATAAACTTCATAAGGCACTATATGGACTCAAACAAGCTCCTAGAGCATGGTATGAGTGTCTTAAGAAGTTTCTACTCGCTAAAGGATTCAAAACTGGAAACATTGATTGTACTCTCTTCACTAAAGTTATGGATGGTGAACTTTTTGTATGCCAAATATATATGGACGACATTATCTCCAGATCAACTAACCACAATTTCAGCAAAGATTTTGGAGAAATGATGGCCAAAAAGTTTGAGATGTCCATGATGGGAGAGTTAAAGTTCTTCCTAGGTCTTCAAGTGAAGCAACTCAGAAATGGAATATTCATCTCTCAAGAGAAGTACATACGGGACATGCTCAAGAAGTTTGACATGGAGAAAGCAAAAAAAATACGTACGCCAATGCAAACGAATGGTCACCTCGACCTAAATGAAAACGGTAAATCCGTTGATCAAAAGGTATACCATTCGATGATTGGTTTCTTGCTTTATCTTTGTGCATCTAGGTCCGACATCATGTTAAGTGTTTGCATGTGTGCACGGTTTCAAGCAGCTCCTAAGGAGTGTCACCTCACGGCCATAAACAGAATTCTTCGATATGTGGTTTATACTCCCAACTTAGGGCTGTGGTATCCCAAAGGGGCTAGTTTCAATCTTGTTGGATATTCGGATTTGGATTATGCAGGAAACAAGGTTGATAGGAAGTTCACCTCCGGGACATGCCAATTCCTTGGTAGATCGTTAGTTAGTTGATCTTCCAAGAAGCAAAACTCTGTTTACCTATCCACCGTCGAAGCCGAATATATATCCGCAGGTTCATGTTGCGCTCAATTGTTGTGGATGAGACAAACTTTGAAGTATTATGGAATTATGACAAAAGAAGTGCCTCTTTTGTGTGATAACGAAAACGCAATCAAGATAGCCAATAACCCCGTTCAACATTCCCGCACAAAACACATAGATATCAGTCATCACTTCATTAGGGATCATGTTGCAAAATGTGATATTATGATTAGCCACGTGAGAATGGAAAATCAATTAGCGGATATCTTCACAAAACCCTTAGATGAGCATAGGTTTTGCGAGTTGCGGAGTGAGCTAAATATCTTAGATTCTCGAAACGTGACTTGAAACCATGCTTACATGTTCATATTATAACTTGATGTTGATGCTTTAGATGTGAACACATTAAGGGTAAGTATAATTCTCTCAATGAACATATACATCCAAAAATATGAGAATAGAAACATTTATGCTTATTGATGAATATGATTCATAGAACCCTCTTCACAAAATTGATATGTGGTTCTAAATCAACTCATTTATACATGGTGGTTTCAAACCACCACATTTGATATGTATCTTATCTATCTTTGTTTTCAGTCCTAATGATCATCCAATTTATAGCTTGTTTTCTTCAGCTGGTATTTCTCAAATCCATCTATACTTATCTAAGTCTTCATGCTTATCTTCACGGATGTACTGTTGAAACCATTCTCGGCATCACCGATTTTTCTTCCGGTGCTTCCAAGATGAAACCCTAGAGTCAGTTTCCTCTTTAAAACAATTCTTCGGTCATTCCGGTTTTCAAATCCTGGCATAACCGAGAATCATCTCTGTTGTGACTCTAAAATCTGTGAAGAGTTTTGAGTTGTCCTCCAGTATTCAATTCCGGTGCTACCGAGATTTTCTTCGGCATCACCGAGTTTGAGGACTCTCAACGGCAGATCCGGTTTCTCCGCGAACCGCATCTCTGGTTTTTCCGAGAACTCTTGGCTATAAATAGACCAAGTTCTCCTTCACGCCTCTTGAACTTCCACCGAAACCCTAAAAACTTCAGCGCCGCCGCTGTTCTTCGTCCGTCTCGCCGGAACCACCGACGCTCGGACTTCCCGCCGCTGCTGTCATAGCAGCGCCACCGCCGCCGAGTTAGGGCACGGCTGTGGAATCCGCGACCCTCTCCTCAAATCCCTCGGTCGCGCGAGTTCAATTCCAGGGTACATTTTCAATCAGAAATCTACTCAACCTGTCAAATCAAAAATTTCTTAGGATTTTGGGCGCCATATTTAGATTCCTCTCAATCTGCGCCTGTCGAATTACGTGGTTCATATATTAAAGAATCTCAGCATTACCGATTTTCAAACCGGTAATTCCGAGTTTATGCTCTGCAATGCTCAAGCACAAGCCCGATACTTCCAGAAGTGAAACCGGTCATTCTGACTTTGAAGAAACCACTAATTCATCAGCTAAAAATCATTTTTCTTCAAAAATTATGTCTGTTGAGTACATTTGTGATCTTCTCTTCTCTTTTCATATCCCATATGCTTCACAGGAGTAACAATGAGTTCAAGTCAGAGTGACTCCAATGCTGAGAGAAGGTATGATATTCAGATCAGTGACAATGATTCTGACAGAGCCACAAGCAGCTCAAAGGAAGATTCACCTCCTGCCTCTAAAAGGTCAAAGACCACTGCTAGTTCATCCACACCTTCAAGAAGAAGAAAGTTGCAGAACATGGCTTATGAAGTGCCTGAAGAATTGAATATGAGTACTCCTCCTCGAGAAACTGCCATGGAGAGAAACCATAGACATCAGATGATAAGGAGATACTGGGAGAAACAAGATAAGGCAGGAGCATATGTGACAGAATATTGGAAAAAGATCTTTGAAGAGAAAGCTACAAAGAGAACAGCTGCCAGATCCAAGCTGGCTTCAATTCATGAAGCACAACAGAAAAGAAAAAGGGAAGCTCAAACCCTCCTCTCATCTCCTCAGAAGGAAGGAACTTCTAGAGCTTCCCAATCCATTCATCAAAAGGAGAAATCTCCTCACACTCAAAAAGTGAGGAAAGTAGTTGCCAAAGTAAAAGAGTCTTCAGCTTCAAAGACAGCCACTCCTCAAAGGTCCTCAGTAGCTAAGACAACTGCTCCTCAAATGTCTTCAATTATAGATAGTGATGATGACATCCCTATAGGACTGAGACACAGTATAATTGCCAAAAAGCAACAAGAAGAATGGGAAGCAGCTCAAGCACAGAAAATTGCCAGAGAGCTAGAGGCAAAAGAGAGAGCTGCTAAGCAAGCTCAAGTTGGCACAATAGCAGCCATCACTCCTGAAGAAATGGCCAGGAAGGAAGCCCTAGTCCAAGAGAGACTAGAAATTTATGCAGAGGCTAGAAGAAGCAAGGCTAATCTAGCAGCCTTCGAGGAAGAGAAAGCCAAGAGAGAAGCTGAGTAGAAGAGACTCAAGGCTGCAAAATTCAAGAGCAAAGAAAGCTTTACAAGATTTAAAGCTCTGATAGCAGAGAAATCTGCTGAAGAAGAAAGAGGCCAAGAATTGACCAGAGCTGCTCTGCTTGCAGGCATTAGGAAGAAGAAAACAAATAAGAAAGCTGCTACTTTGAGGAAACATATGGAAGCAGAACTTCCCAAGGCTCCTAAGCTAAGGGCATTGTGATCAGGGAACCTCAACCACCAACTTCTTCATCTCCAAGAGCTGCTAGCTCTCCAGTGAGGCCCTCTTCACCACAAGTCAGTCCAGCAAGGACTCCTGCTCCAACAAGTCCAGTTGCTCAGGTTGAAGAACCTGCAGCCCACAGTGAGCCACAGGCTGAAGCACAAGTAGAGTAGCCTGCAGAAAGCTCCAGAATTCTAGAAAGCTCTACTGCTCAGGTTGAAGCACCTGCAGCACAAGTTGAGGTAGAGGCTGAAGAACAAGAAGCTCAGCCTGAGGAAAGCACCAAGGCCCCTGAGGCTCTAGTAGAAGTTTTGCCTGCTGAAGAACCAGCAGTAGAACATGCTAAAGAACCAACAGTAGAACATGCTAGAGAACCAGCAGTAGAACATGATGAAGAACAACCTGCCGCTGCTGCTGAGTCCACCTCTGAAGATCAGGATCCTGCACCTCACTATGAGCGAAGAAACAGAAAGCAAGGTGTGACTCCAAGGCCAACTGCTCCTGCAGAGAAGAAGAAAAAGGTTGACAAGTTGCCACCTAGGTCCAGCCAAAGGACCAGGTCAGCTCTGAAGAAAGTCAGAGCTCATCTGGATGAAGAAGATTTAGAAATCAGGGAGGAACAAAACATTGAAGACAATGCCACCTTAGTGGTGCTAGCTCCCACTCAGATGATTCCTAAACAAGGCAAGAAGCCTCAGCCAGTTGTGGAATACAACAAAATGACTAATGAAGAGCTGAGGGAAATCAGATGGGATGTTAATCCTTATGAATATGCCAGAGATGCTTCAGACCCACGTTTTTGGGCTAGGACTCAACGGGACTTCTATCAGACAACTCTCCTCAAGAAGAATAGAATTTTCAAACATCAGTATGTTGACCTAGCATATCTTGAGAAGCACAGGTGCTTTGGTCCAGTCCTGGAAGCTCTAAAGCAAGTTGGACTTGAAGAATTCATAAGCTTCAGGCAGGACTGGAATGAAGAGATCATTCTTCAATTTTATGCCACAATCTATATCTCTAGCAGTGAGACTCACTCCAATACTTGGAAGCTGGAGTGGATGACAGGGCATTCCAAATATGAAGCCACATTTGAAGAATTTGTTGCAAGGATATGCCTTGGCATGGATATCAACTCTGAAGACATCAAAATCCATGATGAAGACATTCTACCCAAGGAAGGTCTGAAACCTCTATATCCTGAAGACAGAGATTATATGCTTGGCAAGACTGCTGATTTTACATATGCCGTCAAGACTGTCATCAAGATACTGAGGAAGACCCTTGCTCCCAAGAAAGGCAACCAAGATGAAATCCATCATCGAGCAAGGAATCTTCTTCTCAAGGTTATGACCCATGTTCCATTCAACTTGGCAGATTTCTTCGAAAACTTTATGTCAGAGGCAATAGCAGATCATGTTAAGCAGCTGCCTTATGCACCTTACCTGATGAAATTCATCCTAAACAAGACAGACATTGCTTTCCACTATGATTCAACTCACCCAAAATTCACACCCTCTCTGTATGAAGATATGGTGAAGAAAGCAACCCACGTTCAGGGCAAAGGCAAGCAAGCTGCTACTCCCTCCCCACCTCCCCAGCCCTCTGCCCCTCCAGCTCAGGCAGGTGAAGAAAGAGAACCCATGGCTAGTGATGATCCTCAATTCTATCACTCTGACAGCCAACCAAAATCGCCTGGTGTGCCAAAGCCTGAAGAACACTCAAAGATTGATCAAATTCTTCAGGAGTTGCATCACATGAGGAAAGAACAGAAGCTGGTAAGGCATGATCTTAATGCTCTCTTCAACATGGCCATGGTTTCACAAATAGCTGACAGGGAAGCACTAAGGAGATCTTGGGTGCTTCTGAAGAAACATTATTCTGAAGAAGAACTGGCAGCACAGGGTATCAAAGAAACTTATCCCTGATGTGCTCATCCACTCTCTTCAGTATATTATCGAATCACTCCAAGTGCCTCCATTTCCACTGTTCAGCCTGAGTATCAACGTTCACCACCTGTTGAAGAAACAACTACTTTGCCTTCTCAAGCTCCAACTCAAGCTTCAGCTCCAGCTCCTCAAGCATCTCCCCATGCCTCTGCTTCTGGTGCTCCTCCATCTGCCTAGACCTTTTTGGTTCTTTGATGCCAAAGGGGGAGAGATTCAAAGGGAAAATGAAAAGTGAAGAAGGCCAATCTAGATTTAGAAGAGTTACAAACCTTGCCTTTTATTTGACGATTCTTGTATTGGTTTGTAAACTTTATTTGGTGATTTTATGTGTTTGCTACATTCCTTGGACTTGCTTTGCTTAAATGTTCATTATATGCATGTCTATTCTTCGAAAGATCACCTCTAGTGCATTGTGCTATTAATGCTTATTCTTATACAATGCACTCCCACGGGTTCCAAGATATAGGGGGAGCTCCTCAAAATTCCTCAGCATGTGCACTTGCGTTCAAAGCAATATTTAAATAGTGCACATATTTAGGGGGAGCCATCTCTACATCATGAAACTCAAAAACACAAACTTTTTATATCCAATTTGAAGATTTAATCGTGTTGTCATCAATCACCAAAAAAGGGGAGATTGAAAGTGCATCTAGTACCCCCTAGTGGATTTTGATGATTAATGACAAACGATTAAGGGACTAATGGTCTACTGAGTGTATACAGGTGAATAGTCCCCAAGCAATTGGTTTAACCAGTGGATGTCGACCCCTAAAAAGTTAGTGATGAAGGAAGGCTTGGACCTAGAAGATTAGTGGTGAATTTCTAGTGTTTAACATGATCAAAGATCATTTGAGTCAATAGGACAAGCCGCCTATTAAGAGGGGTAAGATATCTAAGCTATAGGAAGAATCTTCATGTGTGCTCAGTCAAAATCTCAGAAGACTTCTTTGAAAATCTCTTTTGAGACACCGACAGTGATTCTCGGTAATACCGGTTTGAAAAATTGGATGTACCGAGATTGGCCTCTGTTATGAGGCTTGATGACTTAATCGTCACAAGCCTCGAAGAGCTTCAATTGCGGCATGACCGGTCTTCAAGCCGGTGCTGCCAAGAATGGCCTCTGTGTCGAAGAGTTAGGGAACCCTACCGCTTAGGGTTTGCCCTAATTTCATATTTCGAAAACCGGTATCTCCGTTCTTGAAGACCGGTGCTTTTGGGATATGCTTATGTTGTCTCAGACCAAGTCCCATGTGTTTTGTCTTCGGTTCTACCGGGTTCGTTTCCGGTTGCACCGAGAATCTCTTCTGGACTTGGGTCTCATGCCGTCGTAGACTAAGTCCCATGTGTTTTGTCTTCGGTTCTACCGGTTTCATTTCCGGTTGCACCAAGAATCTCTTCTGGACTTAGGTCTTCTGTTGCCCTAGACTAAGTTCCATGTGTGTTGTCTTCGGTTCTACCGGTTTTGTTTCCGGTGGTACCGAGAATCTCTTCTGGACTTAGATCTATTTGAGAAGCTATGTTACCGAGTTGGTTTCCGGTTTGACCGAGTTTCTTCTCTGTGGGAGAAGAACGTGTCAATACTTCAAATCTCGGTTTAACCGTTCTTCAAAGTCGGCACTATCGGGAATCGTTTCTAGAAATTACTCTACGGAGTAGAATCTTCAATCCCGGTGTGACCGTGTTCCTTCGGAACTACCGACTTTGAGTTGAAGACTTTCGCTGTGCATCTGAGTTCCTCAGATCTGACCGTTGGTTTGAAACTTGGTGCTTCCGGTTTTGTATCCCGGTTGTTCCGAAGAAGAAACTTTGTGCCCAACGACTCTTTTCTGAGCTGCGGCTATAAATAGCCCCCGACCCCCTATGGGCTCGGAGAGGACACTTTGCGCAAAAAGACATTCTCTCGCTTCGTGTTCCCCTTTCCTCTTGCTCTTTGAGATCTACTTTGAGAGAGGAATGCATTGAGAGATCTGAGTATTGATTGAGCATCAAAGCAAGAGCTTCTTCGAGCCTAGAGTTCTTTACTTATTACTCTTGGAGATTTGGCATCTTCTAGCCAGCTAGGCGTCGTTGAAGAGCTCCAACTTGTGGATTCGCCTCTAACAGTTTGTGAAGGTTCGGGGATCACCTCAAGATCCACCACGAGTGATTGAGCAAGCCCTAAGTGGAGTTAGCTAAAGGAGAAGAAGGTGAAGACTGTGTGTCTTTGGAGCTAATTGCTCAGCCTCTCCAAACGAAGATGTAAAGTTGTTGCCAACAATTTGAACTTCGGAATAAATCTTGAGTCTTCTCCCTAGCTCTTTACTTGCTTGTTATTCTTCATTTGAGCTAGATCTAGTTTGCTATTTGTTGCTTCATCCTTAATCTGCCTCACTCTCGCATGCTAAACAACTAATTTGAGTAAAATTTGATAATCTCCTATTCACCCTCCTCTAGTCGATAGATCTCGATCTTTCACGTTGATTGATTCCACGTCGTCAGCATCTCACTAAATGACCTTTTGCCAGCCAGATTTTGAGCAAGTAAACACACATCCGAGACAACAGAAGAAAATGGGGGTTCATACCTAAGAAAGAGCAAGGGGCTAGGAGGAGGGAGCGGCATAGGACGAACCGACATGTCACCATGGACCCAACCCATCTGATCCATGGCCATTGACAGCCTCTCGAGCTCTAGAGCCGCCACCATCTTCATGGCAGCAGTCCAAAATCAAGAGGAAGCCAATGTTTGGGGGATCCGCTAGGAACTTGGGGGAGGCCATGGACATGGCTCTGATGAGGTCATCTACAACTCTAGTAGCTCGATTGCCAACATGGCAGAGGCTCGAAGAGAAGAAGCGAAGAACCGGTAAAAACAGATTTGGAAGTTTATTCACCGAGGAAGCAAAGGCCATAAGGGCTACGCCTATGCTACTATTTGTAGAGAGGGGAGGAGGACTTAGCCCTTCTTCCTCCCGGCCCCTTCCGGCCGGCAAGTTGGTAGAGAGGAGAGGGCGAGACGGACCAAGCCCTTTCCGTCTCGCCCCTAATCGATGATGTTGGCAAAGAGGAGAGGGAGAGGTGGCTACGGAGAGAACGGGGGCAAGAAGAGCAAGGAACCCGGGTATGGATGGCAATGGGTCGGGTTCGGGCATGTAGGGCTATACCGAACCTGCCAGCCCACCCCTTGCCTACCCACGAGAATATCCATGGGGGACAATGCATGCCCAAACTTGAACTCGATGGATACCCAGTATCCATGGATACCCTACTATTGGTTCGGTTGGTGGTGCCGTCGACTTGCCATAGGAGCAGATGGAGCCATCACCGTCGGTATCGACCTCATGCATTATGTTGGTGAGCTCGACATGGGGTGCCCCATTCATGCCATGGAGCGCACGAGCTTGGCGGCGAAGATGTATCTGTTGCCGTCCCGGTCAAAGGCGGTGACGGAGGGGCGGCCGAGTGGTAGGGCCTGAGGAGTAGCTATGTGAGGGACGAGGCAAGCTCATCGACCTCGATGGTGCCATTGCTATCGGCATCCATGCAAGCGATGAGGGTGTGGATCTCATCCCTGGTGGCGGGTTAGAGGCCAAGCGAGCGGAGCAGGGCGGCGAGCTCGAGCTTGGTAAGGCTACCGTTGCCGAGGTCGAAGTGGAGGAAGAGCTTGCAGAGCTGCCGCGACTACTCCCCTGAAGCCACGCCCGCGCGCCCTCGGCCGCTGAGGCGGGCTCCTTGCCGCCGCTGCCGGGGAGGGACATGGATGTCGAGCGTCTTGGGGGTTGGCCTGCATCGTCTTCGAGGTCAAAGCAGAGGAAAATTTCGGTGGAGATTGGAGAAACCGAGAAGGGGAAGAGGGGATTGGGATCGGGAACAGGAGAAGGAGAATTGGTGGCTAGTGGCTGGAAGGGAGAGGGAAGAGGGAAAACTAAGGTTTGGGGATTTTATATATACTTTCACTAATGACCCACATGTAAGTATATTCTCGGGTATCTATGGGTACCCATGGAGCTAGTTTGCACTCCATACCCGACCAGCGAGTTTATGGGTACTCACTCACGAGGATCTATGAGGCAAGAATGACATCTATACCCGAGCTCCATGGGTATATTATCCGTGGATCCCCGGCTCCATGGATAAAATTGCCCTCTTGAAACCTGGGAGAGGAGAAAGTGAGAACCCCAAAATAGCAAGGGAAGGGTAGGGAGCAGCACCGGAATAAGAACCAAGTGCCACCCTACAAGCTTGGAGATGGCAGAGATCTAGTGGGATGGACGTCATCACAAGCATAACACACTAGCGCAGATCTGGAGCAACACGACGGCAACAACGAGAATCCACCCGACGGAGCAACTGTATCTCCAAGAAAGAAAATGGCACTAAGGCAACCAAGGTAATGTACATATTTAGTGGGTGGCCAGGCCTCCCTCTCCCTCCTCTCTGGTTGTGAGGCCAACCGAGAAGAGGAGGAGATGGAGCGACAGAGGAGATGGAGGTTAGAGAGAAGATCGAAGGGGTGGAGAGAGAAGAGATGAGAGAGAGAAAAGAAAAAAAAATGGGAGCCCCAAATAGTGAGATTGTTGAGGGTTCTATGTTAGGACAAAAGCAGGTTCTTGCACAATCCATGCAATCACTACATGTGGATAACCAATTTATACGTAATATAACATATTAGCTCCCACCAAGAAAATCAAGAACTATTAAGTCCATGGCATATTAGCTCCCACCAATAAAATCTTTATTAAGATTATGTTCGGACGAGTCAAAGATTATGTGGGTGTGACGCTCATTTTAAGCTTGCGTTAAGCTCTGTTTCCCTTTGTAGAAGCACTATGTTAGCCATCGAGTTGTCTCGTAGATGAGAGGGGGAGGTGGATGAAGAAGGAAGAGATCATGGGAGGAAGGGGGCATGTCTGAGAATTGAAAGGAGAGCAACCTTTGTCTGACATATTGGCCCACATGTCGGCGGGTATACAAGCGTAGAAAGATCAGCACTCCTTTTCGGTCAAACGGCGAAACTCGCTTCTCTATATTACTACCACTACTTATAGAAATGATAAAAGATTTTGGCTAATAGATAGGGGACATCTTTGACTGTTGGTTGATTAAGATAGCAGCTTAGACAACAGAACCCCCTTAAACTCTCGCGTCTCCTCATCTCTCCACCGACCGCCTCTTCCTTTTCCTATCCCTCTTCTATTCACCGCCCCCGACCGGCGACGCACGACACCGCCTTGCCATGCCACCGTCTCACCCTCTCTCATCTGCACACTAATTGTTGCAATCACCATCGTCCATGTTGCAAATACAACCTCATGTTGGCACGCTCCCAGCGTGCCGTTGCCACCAGCGCTCTCTGGCACCAGCCCACCACTGCCTCCCCCCAGGCGCTCTAACCATCCGCCGCCCCTAAACCTAAGCACCATGCATCGAGGTCCGGCTCTGCTCCGCCTCCATTGCTGTTGCGCGCCGACAGTAGCTCCGCCTCGAGCTTCGGCGGGATGGAGTATGACGGGATCCCATTTTCTAGTTGTTCCCTTAATCAAATCAGATGGCTGCAATTCAAGTTGAGTCCCTTCACCAAACACGCTATGCATTTAATACGATATGAAGAACATTTCGAGATTAGTGTTTCATTGCATCCATTTATGTATGCATCCCCTAATTTATTAAGGTAACGTGGGATACATACATGTGTGCATGTACCGGTAGATGTTGATAACGCAGCCGTAGCTCAGCATACCACGTAACCAGCATTGCTTCCCAGGCCAAACATCAACGTCTCGTTGATGCAGTGCCTCTGCAAGGCTCCAGCACAAGAACAGTATGCTGCATGACAATCAAAATGCACAGGACCCCTGCACCTGCAAACAACTTGCCTATACAACCTAGACGTTGCAGGATCCCCAAACCTACGGGGTGGGCTACTATTCAAGACTGGCCACTTATGGAGGAACCAGCACTTAGCAACACAAGAAGGTACATCTGGAAGCTAGATAATGTACAGATATATGTACATATGGACTCCCGTGGTGATAGGAGTAAAACGAAGACTAGAGTTTGAAACCCAGCGCCTGCCGTGTAAAGCAAACTTCCTACAACAGCAAACATCAAGCTTCAAGGTTGACTGCTATGAAATTGGCAACAACCGCGACGGTTGCCATGCAAAATACAACGAATGGCTGATGTCCCATTGATGACTATGAGCTGAAACTTTGACTTCCTCATGGGAAGGCTTGTCACCGTCCTTGAAACATTGTCTCATGTGGAATCCTCCATTATTAGACTGAAAGAAGAAAGCTACTGTCAAGTTTATTCAGATTTATTAGACTAGTTACAGAGAGGCAATGAGTAAAGGGGTATGCAAAGAAAAATTTAGCTAAAATTTAATGAAGATAAGGGGAATGTACGACAATTTGTTATTCAAGCTGATTGTGAAAGGGGTACATAATTCCATTCTAACAATAAAACATCAAAGGAAACATCCTATTCTAATAGCTGAAGTAATTGAGCGCAACAGCAATTTTTTGGACAAACAAGAGTTAAACACTACAAATATGCTGTGGAATGGCTCAGCGTAAACAAACATGAAGTAATATGCATAAAATAATATGGAAGTGCAAAAATACGACCTATCCAAATACAAGTAGGGTACCAGTTTAGTCATACCTGACAAAAATTAGGGTTCATTTGGATCGTCACATAGATATTACCCATCGAACCAGAAAAAGGAAGTATTAATATTATATCATAAGGGAATGTAGGATTGAAATTAGATAGCTATGCTGGCCACAGACAGCAAAACGATTTCAGTCATGAAACAATGTGACCATTGTTTGGATGATATGAATAATTTAACTAGCTAAAGTAATTTGGACACACTTTTTGTAGCCAGTAATGGCTCCGTTTACATGGCTTAAAGTTGGCTTGGTCAATCCCTTCCCTCCCCCTGGTGGTTCGTCAGATTTGGCAAGTGATGCGAGTGGCATTTGTATGGTGGATGCCCGGATTTTTGGGTCATGCAGCAAATTTGGTTGTGACCAAATTCTGGTTTTGGTTAAAAAACCAAGCATATTCAATACTTTGTCTATAGCCGAATCTCCTAAAGGAATCGTCTCCATCCGCCTAGGAACTGCTTGTGCTAATGTGCTTAGGCTGGTTCAAAGAAACAAGTGCGTAATACATATTAGGAGCGGTTCATCAGTATCAAACCTGGGTCAGAGGCTCAGAGCATGCCATAACAATCTTCTATTAAGGTACTTTGACCCCTATAAAGCACATATCTCTACTTTGTCCTCTGTGTAACACAGATATTACCAAAACGGTGAAACCATCATATGATTACTCCCTAGCCATTAAATTGGTCCAATCTCTTCATAGCTACTATGTCCTAGTACCGTAGATGTAATAGGCCACTATTACTTCAGCTGGTCAGCATGTCAAATTACAAACTATGGAAACTGTGCTGATGAAAGATTCTATGCCTCCTTTAAGCATGTTTTATTTTCAAACAACTAAGCAATAAATATTACGGCAAATTATGGCATCTACGCAGTATTTGGTTTAAAATTCTAGAAATATAGAAACACGTGGGCAAAGTACAATAAACACTAATTGCAAGTGATTTGGCTATATTAGTAGCATGTATACCGCGATAGGGGCATGCAATACATGAGAAGCACCTCTATAGTTCCTTTCATTCACTGCATGGTCACTCTTCACATCACAAACATGGCTGTTGAGTTCACTCAAATAACAAAGCCAAAAACCATTGAAAATCTGCCACAATATCCTTTTTGAAATGAGAGTAGAGTAACTGATAGTCTTGTTTTTAGTAATTTTTGTAATATAACTAATACAAGAGTAATTAATCCTGCATAAGCAACTCAAATGCCTAGAGATGCTTGCTATCAATTAGTTCACCAACAGATGAACTTTATGTTATCCCATCATGAAGCTAGGTGATAGCCTGATTGCTGACAGGGCAGAATAATACAACTTTTTGAAAAAAAGAGTCGATTATCATCACCTTTGACCTTCAATGGTCCGTCTACTTAACGCCCTGAACTATAAGTATCCTACCCTCTGATCTTCTAAAACAGGAGCAAATAACCCCCTATGGCAGTTTTGTCCTGTGGTGAATGATCTGGTGAATGACATGGCGATTACTCAGCAAATAAAAAATATAAAGTTTCCAGTAGGTCCTGTATGTACGTGAGTGAATCCCTTTTCTCCTTCCTCCTCTCTTCTTATCAGCCCTCTCCCTCCATGAACACACAGACTAGTGCCAAACTAATCCTAATAACAGAGCATCTCCATTCAACATGATTTGGGGAAAATCACAAACAACAATGGGGATGAAGCCATCGCTGTGAAGTTAGGGTTGTCACAAGGAGGTCACAACATCGCCTAAAGATGCACACCACACCGAGCTACTACCATTTTTTGCCGCTAGTAAGCCATACACGTTGTCGGAGTGCTGCAACACGCTGCCTTCAGGAAGCAACATGCCCCCAGGCTCCGCTGGGAGGCTCAATCGCTCTCTACGGGAAGTTGTGTGTGAAAGAGAGAGATAACAGAGAGCATGTGATTTGAGGAAGATGGAGGATTAATAAACTTTCCAAGTTTGATTTGCTGAGTCATCGCTATGTAATCATCCACACGGCAAAATCGCCTTGAAAACAAGGCTAGGGGGTTATTTGCCCCGAATTTGTAAGTTAGGGCTTACAATAGCCGATATAGTTCGGGGGGTTAATTAGACACCACTAAATTTCAGGGAATCAGGGGGTAATAGACTTTTTCCTTCTTTTTAACAGAAACAGTAGGGCCAGCAGCATGGACACTAAGACATTAGACATTCAGGCAAGAAAACCAGGTAGAGCAAGCTAGTTAATGTGCATTGGCATAAGAACATTGTGCAAGAAAACCTCCTTCCTAGACTTAATTTCAAGTTTCAAACAGCATCTGCCTACTACATAGTGTCAATATATTTCTAATTGATATACAGAACAATCTTGTATAATACTAGTATATATAACACATAACTGAGATCTGTAATGCCTAGCAGTATTAAAGATGGCTTTCAACCCATCCACCCGGGTTCACCTTCTACCTTAATTTCGAAATGTGAGGGAATAAGTCTTAACCCTGACATCTTGGAAAAAAAGTTCATAGACGAAAAGAAAAATACACACACAGAACAAAAGTTCTGCTCTTAGAAATACCGGTCCTATAATATTCTTGCAGAATGAAAATAGATAATTTGTATGCACAATTTCTTTCATTTATCTGTACCAAGCTTCTTATAAACTCTAATATTTTTAGTGATATAACATATCATATCTAACCCATGAGACCACGACCTTTTCAGAGTTCCAGTACTTTCTCTTGGCACCTACTTCTGTATGTCCTAACAAGAATGGATGGTACAATCAATTGGTAATACATTTTGTACATTCCTGAAACCAGCACCTAAATAGAATGATATATTGGTTAATTTTAGGTGTCCCAACACAAATTACCTGAATGTGTGTAGAATAATCCATGTGAATGTAACTCTTGCTCAAGAAACCATGGCAACTGAGTCTCTTAATGAACATGCTCTAGCAATGGAAATGCATTAATTTGCTCTATCACATCTCAGCTATTTAATTCGATTATTTATCATTACTCATCAGTACCCTGGCATGCTATGTGTTGCTATAAAAGCTTGCTATCTTTCTGGGCCAGTATTAGTAGTACAACTAAATATTTAAGTGCATGTTTGATCATATATGGGCCAGACTGACACCTTGTGATTCCAGAAACTATGCAAGTAACAGGGAAGTACTGCAAGGTTGCTAAGTGTATATGACTGCTGTTCTAAATATAGACACGTCTGAATAGCAACTTTTTCTAAAAATCATCATGATAACTGATAAAAAATATTTCAATCCACTTAACTTTCATTTGGCGATGCACATAACTGGAGCTGGCTGCCTATGACTACACAATAAAATCAATATCTTTCTAACTGAATTTTTTTGGGAGTAAAATGCAATTTGCACCAGGTAATTTGCCACTTGTTGCACTTTGCACCACCCTTTGCACTAATACTCACTTTGCACCAGTGTAAAGCATCTATTGTTTCAGTTTGCACCAGCCTTTAGACCACCAACCGGACCAAACCGTCTCACCTCCTCCAGCCAGGCGCCACGCAAGGAAGACACGCAATCTCCAGGCCACATTGGACAGGAAATAAAGAGCCTGCTTTCCCCAAGCAGGCTCTTTATTTCCTGTCCAACGTGGCCTGGAAATTGCGTGCTGGTGCAAACTAAAACAATAGATGCTTTACACTGGTGCAAAGTGAGTATTAGTGCAAAGGGTGGTGCAAAGTGCAACAAGTGGCAAATTACCTGGTGCAAACTGCATTTTACTCTTTTTTTGGTGACAAATCAGTTGAAGTGAACAGTGCTACCGATTGGTACTATGTACAGACACAATTGTTGCTTATTTGAAGGGCAAGGGATGCCCATGCATGTGCCCTCAGTGACAACTACTTTGCAAAAACAGTTCCACAAATGCATCATGTCATCTAACATTTTCAACAACCGTATAGATGATCCTTAGTAGGAGCTGAACAAAATGCAAACCAAGTTGAAAATAACAGAGAAAATCAAACAGCGCACATGGGCATAAGCCACATATAATTGTTATGAAGGAAATTATAAGCACCGACTTCGAAATAAAATCGCATAAAGTTCAAAATAACCAAATCACAGCAAGGACCGGGAGTATTACCAGCACAGGAACTTCTAGTAGCAATCTCCTCGACGATCCCCAAGCGAAGCATTACGAAAACGTCACAGAAAAATAAAAATAAAGAGGGTATTGCCTTCTAATAGATACTCTTGACTACATAGTTAACTTTCCAACCCATTCATCAATCATTCCATAGTCAATGCTTAGCTCCCTCAATGGTGGAATGTTCTCCAAGGCAAAGATCATGAGGTGGGGATACGACATGTTGTAATGATCAAACAGCACAAACTGCAGAAACACATTTGGACTGCAACTATGGCTGAAATAACAAGCCACATTCCTTGCCCTCGACACATCAATTGAAAAGTTCAAGTCAGCAATGGCAGGATGATTCGGCGCCACATATTCAGGATACACATCAGAGATATCTCCCCAATCTAACCACCTTGGAGGGAACCTGTTCGGATGCACCAAGCAATCACCATTTGCAGCCACTATCTCTGACTGCTGATGAGTAAGTACAATCCCACTAACTCACAAATGAACGTTCCGGCCTTAATGAGATCCAAAGAACGAACACCCCACCCGGTCTCCCTTGACCGGAACACCTCAAGCCTATTCCTAAGCCCTTTTTGACTAACCCTGTTGGGGCAGCTAGGTGGGCATCGGCAATACGGACCACACTCGTAGACCAGTGGTTTGCCCCGTAGAAGAACACCAGTTTTATCATAGACAAACTCACCCCCATTCCTTTCGGCACAATAACATCCAATTGAGCAATTCTCGATGCACTCACAACCACCACCACCCTCAGCAAACTTCCCTTGGACTGCAGACGATGGGAAAATTGGCCGTGCCAGGTACTCAAATAAGAGTGGGTCCCTATCATCATCAACATCATTATATAGTGCAACTGGCATGCTCTCTCGGCCCATGGAAATATCAAAGCTCAAGTATCCAGTTGGTCGCATAGATAGTGCATCCACCTTAAGCTGTTCAGCTACACGATAATTCACGGAGCCCATGGCTTCCTGCCCCTCAATGCGTATCATTTTATACTTGTAAACACCAAAGCCAGCTTTTCCACGATCGAGCCAGAAGTCAACAACCTTGTAGAGGCCGTCGTAGAAGTAGACCTTCCCAACAGGGCTGCACTTGGACTTGACTGCACGGATTACACGAATCTCAATACCATAGGCCATGCTGCGCTCAAGAGCAAGATTGCCGCCCTCGAGCTTCTGGTCGACGCAATGCTTGTGCAGGTTGGGGTCACGGCCACCATGGCCAGTGTACACCAGTATATCACCACGGTCATCATCATCTTCATACCCACCAGACACAATAATAGATGTGGCTACAGGCTCCCCTGAGGCAGACCGGCCCGCTGAGAGGTAGTCGATCCCAGCCTGCACCTGGCCATGGAGGCCTAGCACGCAGAGCTCCATGCGAAAGAAGAAGGCGTCCCCTACCGAGATCCCCGGGATCGGCCCTACAATGCGGCGGTCACGGTTGAGCCACAGGTCTCGATCGGCCATGAGCGCCGCGGCCCGCATGTCGGCGCGGACACGGCGCCGGTCTACGTTGCCGAGCCCGACGAGGCCGAGTGCCTCCGCGCGCTCGTCGTCCTTCAGCAGCAGCCCGCGGAGCGACTCGAAGGTGATGCGCGCCCGGCGCACCAGGTCACGGAAGTAGATCTGATCCCGCACGCCCAGCGAGGACACCCGCACCAACTCTGACGACCGCGGCCGGCGCTTCTTCGCCGCGGACCCCGACCCGGGCTGAACCACCGCCGGCGCCGCGGACTCGGGCATCGGTGCCGGAACGATCGCCCCGGCCCCCGCGGACAACAGGTAGAGGCTCGCGAGCCGGCAGTACTCCGCGAAGAGCGCGTCCTCGTCGGGGTTCGGCGGCAGCGACTGCAGCGGCGTCATCACCGCCGGCGAGGACAGGTCAGGCGTCGCCGGCGCAGGGGCAACCGACGCCTCCGCAGCCGCGGTCGCAGACGCTGCCTGCAGCGGCGGCGGTGGCGGCAGAGGGCCGTGTTCCGGGGAAGCCGGTTCCGACTTGGGCTCCTTCTTCAGGAAAGGCAGGAAGTTGAGGTCGATGGAGTCGGTCGAAGGAGATGACGACGGCGAGGAAAACGGCGACGACGGCGAGGACTCCTCCACCTCCATTGCCCCACAAAGGAAAACCCGGCCGCCTCGCCCTTCCTCCGCAACAACTCCACACCACAGGGGTCTTCTCACCGCAATTCCCAATTTCCTCCACGAGCGCGGCGGAGACGGCGAGGAGGAGAGAGGGGGGACAGAGGGTGGCGGTGAAAATTGTGAATTGGTGAAAAGGAAGGTGGGGGAAGGAAGGGAGGATGCGAGGTTCGAGCGAGGGAGAAATGCGAAATCTCCAAAATGGAGCGCCCTTTTCGTGGGCTTTAACGAAAGGAAAATAAAATCGAAACGGTGTGTGGAAAGCATGCCGGGTATTGAAGTCCCTGGACGCACCTCCTCGTGCTCTCCAACAGTGACTGACACACCGGCCCAACAGACAAGCTGGTGGGAGCTTCTATAAAAAAATGATTGAATGCTAACTGCACCTCATACGAGGTGCAGGGTTAGTTTCGGTATATTATAATATATAAGATATAGTATTTTCTTCGTCTTTAAAGTAAAAGCATGTTAGACAAAAACATCGAATTACAATATTAACATAAATACTTTTATTTTAGACAATAAATTATTACAATAATCTTAAAATACATAAATTAATCTGTTAGCGAGAGGTGGTGAATTACTATTGAATTAAATAGCATAGAATTAGAGCCAGTTTTCGGTTGTTGTGATGTGACATGCCTTTTCCTTAAAATTGGACCTAAAAAGTTTAAGGTGCGTAATCAATTTTGATATGTCATACTATGAGTTGTAGCCGATTATATTTTAAAAAAATTTTCTTTCTTTTTCGAATGAGGACGTGTTAGGGCAGTCCTAATGCTCTACCTCAGCCGTTTCTTAATCCATACCATTTAGACAAGAAAACTTATGTGGCGGGGTAATTATGGAAGAGAGAGAGAGTGAGAATCTGTCTCTTAATCTAGATACGGCTCTTAGCGATGTAACCAATGCAAATTAATTCTTGAGCGATCCTGTGTGGCTCACATCTATACTATTATGTAATAGAGCTATGTCACAAACAGCCTACAAGATTAAAATGGTAGCAATGATCATAAGATATAATAAACGAAAGCTTTTAAGAGATATCACTAAGATACAAACCATTGAGAAGATTGTATTTAAACAGTTATTTAATGTGTGATAACCCATTTCCGTAATCACGTATCTTAAGCTATTGAAGTTCAAAGAAATAGCACTGTAATTTCTGCATCGCATGACATTATATAGGTCGACTAGGTTGCATGAAATTAAGAACCCTAATCTTGACCTAAGAAGTTAACCTTGATGATATGAAGAAGCAAGTAATTACTAAACACCTTTCCACAGTGTTTAACTCAAGTTCAGGATTATCCATATTTAGTCATTAAAATTTTTGGGATATTGCCCGCCCTTAGCTGTTTGAGGAGATATGTCATGTTAAATATGGTAAAACCTCATAACTGGATTATAAATATCTTCCTAAACTCCGTTTCCCACATATTTAAGAATTAGAAAACTACCGTATTAGACCTTAATCACATTTTAGCTAAAAGAAGCAAATGCATTAGGTTATTTGACCTCACAACTTATTACAGCAACTATACCTTCCAGGACTATTGAAAAGTTCAAATCTTTTGTTTATTTAGTTGCAACACGAGCTGGTAACTCTGCTGGTTTGAATTCAAATCAAACAATTTAAAATGAAACAAGATTTGGCGATCAGCAAAATGAAAAAGGGGTCTAAACCCTGCAAATAGCTCTGGGCTATCGTCAACCCATTCCTTTCCCCCCTATTCTGGGCCGAAGCCCACTCTTCTTCCCCTCGGGCTCAACCCACTTCTTTCCTTCCTCCCCGCCTCCTTCTCTCGCTGGCGCGCCTGGCCCACGGGCAGACTCCCTCTGCCACGCGCCTTCTCCGCCCTGACTAACGCACTCCGAGTGCCTCCTTCTCTAACCACCGGCGACTCCGTCCTCGGCATTTCCTTCCTCGGTAGCTTCTCCCTCTGCTCACCTCGCCAACCGACTCCACACGTGTCGTCGCCCCCTCCGGTGCGCTCGCGCGAGTCTCTTTCCACGACAATCACCGAGGTGAGTTCGGCATTGCAAGCTCCAGCGAGCACGCCGCGACCGGTATCCCTCTCTCCCCCGCGCCGACGAGGCCTCTCCTCGCCTTTTCTCGTGCGCACAAGTTCCTCCTTTTCACTGTGAACTCATTTTTGCCCTTGCTCCGTACAGGGCCACCTCGGAGCTGCTCGTGGAGGCCATCTTTCCTGAGTCCAGCGGACTCCACCGCCGGCATCTCCGTCCCTTAGCTCGGTGAGACTCCTCCTCTTCTCCTTAGCCTACCCAATCGATTCGTCGCTGCCTCGTGAACTCACTATCAGCCTTAATCGGGTTTATGTGCAGTATAACCGCCGCACACGATCTTCTTCCCCGGCATCGATCAATCTCCCGCCGCCGGCAATTTGTCAACATCGGTAACCCCTAATCTGATTTAAGCTTACATTCGGATTCCTGAGAGCTTCCTCGTCCCTTCTGACCCCTCCCCTTTTCCCCATGGGCATGGTCTCGACCTCACCGCCAAGACCCGACGCCGCCGTCCGCCATTGACGTCGACGCCCTCTACCCCGCCTCCCTCCACCTCCGCCGAGCACCGAAACAGAAGCTCGATGAGCCCCTCTACCTCCTGGTGCTCTCGTTTCTCCCTCTCCCTTTCTACGAGGCCTGTGCGCATGTCCACCGTTGCCCGCCACCGTGTGGCATTGCCGGTCACCAGTCCCATTTTAAAACCGAGCCAACAGTAGTTTAAGGAAGAAAGAAAAAGAAAACAAGAAAGAAAGAAAAGAGGATGGGGTAGGACTCGGCAGTCAGTGGGAGATGAGTAAGAGGGATGAGGAGCAGGGAGCTATACTCGTGGTCCCCTGTTGTCATGGACCATGGCTAGTTGAAGCTGAGTAAGAAGACTTGGTCAATTTCGAAATTCAGTAAAAATAGCAAACAGGGCTGAGAATTGATGAAACTTCTAAAAATCCATAACTAATTCATATGAAGTCCAAATTGAATAATTCTTGTGGCTAAATTTTTGTTTTAATAAGTAGAATATGAATCCATGATTTATTTCCATGGTTCAGTGATGTAAAATGTCAAAAATGTCCAAAATGCCCTCAAAACCTAAAATTGCAATATAAATTCCAGAAAAATCACACTAGCTCCAAATATGATATATGTTGCATCAATAATTATATTTTTATACATGTTGTATCCTGAATTTAATTGGTTTATGCATCACCATATGAAAATTTCACATATATGCATAGGGTAGTAAATCCTAATATATGAATATGACAATTAGAGGATCTAGTTTAACACCAAGATGAAAATAATTGGTAACCAACTGCATCTAAGATCATATATGTTAACATGACACCATTTTCATTAATGCTACTGTCATATATACTTTTGGATTAAGGGTAAGCTAATTAACCCTAAAAATGCCATACTACACTTATAAAAACAAAATATCCTAACTTTAACTCTATAACTCCGATTTCGACGAAACCAATTTCGTTAGGTTCATATAGGCATTTCCTATCTATTAGGATGCATACCATTCATATTTGGACTCATTTACTTGCTAGTTTTTAATCGAATTCTCTCTTGTTGCCTTATTTCGGTATTTCGAGACTCGATTTTGGGTAGAACCAAGCCACGAGGGATATCCGGAGAGCGAATACTATTGTGATCTAGAACAATATCAACAAGGCAAGTTCACAAAGTGACTCGCTAAGATTCCCTTAAATTAATTTCATGCCTTGCTATTGACTGAGGTTAATTGATGTATGATTGTGCTGATGTGATGAATTGGTGATGGCGAATCACTAGTATGGTTAGGTTCAATGTTTGTTGAAGATCAGTAGAGATCTTTTAATTGGACTAATCAAATATGGAACCTTTAAGATGTGAGTTGTGAGAGCCGGGGTACTGTCACCTACAAATGAATCGGCAGGTGGTTTAACCTAGACCGATACCGGTGTCGTAGGGCTTTACCCGTCACCCACGGCGGGAATGATTGTGAGGAAGGTGGGAAGTCACGATTGGTCAACTCTGAACTTACACTTTCTCAATTCATTTCCCACGTTGGGCAAGTTTTGTCTTGCCTTGCCCGACTACATATTGGTCAAACCATTGCTTTTGGTTGGCCCTAATCAATGGATGAACCTTGTTTTGGTTCGTTCATAATAAACTGTCTTGGTTGACATGATGTGATGATTAAGGTATGAAATTCTTGGTTGAATTGTCATATGTTCAAACTTGCAGGTGAATTTGGTCATGTGAATACATATTGATATTGTGTTATCAATGCTATCCATGTTGTTGTTTACCATGCCATGATGAATTGCAATGTTAGTGGTTAATTCTTGGTTAATAGCTCTGCTGAATTTAATTTGGGATGAGTCTATAAATGTGGCTTGCAAGTATGAAAGTACTTACGGAATTCGATTCCGAACTTGTTGCAGGTGATCCTAGTATTGGTGAGTATTACGACGTCCAAAGTGATGATCCGGTGGTTTAGTTGTTGTCTTATCTTCATGGTATACGTATGTGGGTTTTGATATCTTCATATGGGAATGGTCGGGTTGCCATTCCAGGGTTTTTCACTTTTGTACCGCTGCTGTTTTTGTGGTTTGAAACTCTGTAAACGACCTTCGAGTCGGTGTTATGTGCGAATTATCCTCCCTCGGGTAAGAGGTAACTTATGTATCTAAATAACTCCTCTGTTGTAGAGTTTGTACTATGATATGAAGTTATTAAATGTGGTCGATTCCATATACCATGTGTGTATGTTTTGAAGTATATGGAATCGGTCGTAAAGGAGTGATGTCTTGTCTTAGTGTTCACTCCGTGAAATGTTATCTGTTGAGTGACCCGCTAGCTGAGATGCAGTGCCGACTGGGCAGGGTATGGACAGTCGTACCGGGCTTTCGAGCGACCCACTAGCCTTCGGGCTAGGTAGGGTGGGGGTGTGACTGTCGGGCTCCTCCGACTTCATTTTACGTAATGGGCTTAAGAGCAGCGTTAAGCCCTTACTGGATCAGGGAATTGTATGTGGTTTTGAGAAGTTTAATGACTTTCGGCTGGTTTGACCAACGGTGAAGGCATACTACATCGGTAAGTGTATGGTGCGTTGGTCAGGTGTCGGACCACTCCGTCTTGGTGTGTACGGCGCAGGTACCGTGCCACCAGGTCGAATGGTTTCTCGGTCCTTGGCAATTATTCGTTTCCCTACTCATATATAATTCCGGGATCCATGACATAATGCAATAAGAGAAAACTTAAGATACAATATATTGGGAGTGCCCTTAGGCATATATCTCGATATATGTATATTGATGTAAATATTCTTTTTGTGGGCAAGAAATTATACGGTAGCTCCTTGAATTACAAAAATAAATTAATCCATTAAAAGAGGTGGTAAATTGCTATTGACGAACACCGATGGATTTCGAGTCATCTTTCAGTTATTGCTATGTGCTATGCATTTTTGGCTCTTGCCATGGAGTATTAATGTGAATAATGCACTGCACCTCGTGTGAGGTGTAGGGTTTGACACATCGTAGTATGAGCTGTAGTTGATACTCTCTTCATTCAGAAATATAAGGCGTGCACGGAATTTAAGATTCAACTTTGACCAACAATTAAACCAATAATATTAAGTTATATAACACAAAAGTGATACCATTTGAAAATACGTTCGAATATGAATCAAATGATACCACTTTTGTGTCATATAATTGAATATTATTGGTTTAATTCTTGGTCAAGTTGAACCTTAAATTCCGTGCACACCTTATATTTGTGGACGGAGGGAGTAATTTTTCTATTTTTTGAGATGAATGTGTTAGGCGTGCACTTCGATATACACGTATCAACTATTCTAGGCAATAAATTACTATAGTGGAGTAATTCTTAGAAATATTGAACTTACTCCCTATGTCTAGGATTGTAAGACGTACTTTAATTGATTAAGACAAAGTTTTAACCAATAGTTACTCTATTAATATGTGATTTATGTGACATAAAAATGATATCATTAGATTCATATTCAAAAGTACTTACTTATGGTTATGATTTTGTATCCTATAAACCGTATATGAATAGTGTAAGTATTGGTCAAAATCTTGTCTTAATCAATTCAAATATGTCTTACATTTCTGGATGGAGAGTATTTCATTAACAAGAAGTGGTAACTTGCTATTGACTGGAGACATATAAAGTCAGAGTAATCGGGGGTGTTGGACTCTTATAATTACATCCGCTTAATGTGATTTGAGGAATCAATAAAAACTTTCATAGTCAAAAAACACGAAGTCAGAGTCGTTTTCGGTTATTGTGATGTGTTATGTTTTTCGCCTGCTGTAGGTGGAAAAGTAAATGTGACTGCACCGGCAGCAGGGTCATTTCGTTTCTCATTGTTTTGTATTTTTCTCCCTCCTTTGGACATAAATTACCACAGTAGCTTTTAAAAATGCATAAATTAAACAATGAACATGGAATGTTAAGTTGCTATTGAATGGAAATGCATAGAATTAGGATCAATTAACGGTTGTTATGTTGTACTATACTTATGTAGCGTTCTTTGTTGTAGAAAACTAAATGTAAACAGATTGTTAGCATGCTTGTCGAATGAGATTAAGAGTTTTGAACAATTTTTGTTTTCCATACTTGATCCTTTGGCGTTATTTTCCACTCACGTGATTATTTTCCACTCTCATCCTTCCAGGTGAGGCACGTTCATTTCTCTTGTCTGGTATGTCGAAGAGAAGAAAATCCTGCTCAAATAACAAACTATTAACTAACGGCTCACGATGTACTAGCAACCACGCAAGTACATTGCACGTTTTTTTATAACATATATTCAAATTAATACATACTCGCATATATATGTAGAAACCATATTTAAAATATAAATTTACGTATTATTAAGTTTGTTTCTCTCATAAACTACTTAAAACAAAACCATCGGACTTTAAGCATACGTTAACTATAAACCATAAGTTTGCAGTTAAGAGTTAATTAGGAGAGGTTGTTTGGAGGTAATTATGCCATAAGTCTGCAAAGAGGTAATTTACAAGGATCCATATAAAATCATCGGTCATGAGATTAGAGTTTTATGCACGACTTATATCACAAGTATACTTTCATGATACATAAAAGTAATTAGACTTTTATATTATCCGCACCATCTTCTATGCCAATTGTTTAATTATCAAATAATCTATGACTGTAAACACTCATATGGTGAACAAACTTAAAGTGGTCCACATCAACAAATTAAATTTAGTTACTGTTTAATTGAGATAAGGGGTAATAATGCAGGATTTATTAGGGGTTACTATATTATTAACTCTACAATGAAACATAGGATTAAATTAAGGGTGCAATTAGGAGGCAATTAGTAGAGGAGTGATTAGGGGCGAGAGTCTAACAGTTGTACACATCCATCGGATGAAGATGTATGAAACCGGATTATAAATTTTTAGGCGGCTCGGATTGAAAGTATCATACCCTAACTAGTATTAGTTATATTGACTAGTAATTGCGGATGTGCAAGGTACATCTTGACTAATATATATTAAATAGAATAAACTTGATGAAGTCTATCAAGCATATTGACCATAATACAATTTCATCAAAATTTAGGAAACCCTTTTTGAAATTACCTTGTGCTATTTGATTTATTATAGCTAGTTGTTTAATTAACACTTGTAATCTATCTAGAATTGAGAGAAGTGATAGAGAACAACGTGCAGTAGCTAAAGTGAGGATCAGAGAAATACCAAAAGTATGACTTGAAACAACGAGAGATGACGTAAATATCAATTAAAAGTGATTGATTAAGAGACATAAAACATAATTAAAATATATTGATTGTCAGAATTAATGTGCAATAAAAAATAAATTTGCAGAAATTTAACTAAAATTAAGAGTCGTTAAATATGGTTTAGATCGTTCAAATTTTGTAAACTCGTATCATTTATATCCGATAGAAGAGCTGCTTTATCTTTTCCTTTTCTAAGATCGTTACACACGTCCAGAATAAAACAATATCCCCTGTAGCACGTAGCCCTCCGCCCGACTCCACGCCGATGTGATCTCTCTGCCAACCGTGGCATGCTTATTTCTCTCGCCTCACACGTTCGAAGAGAGAACAAACTTAACAACTATTTCATCGGCTCAAATAACACACTACTAGTCAACTACTCACACGTCTAAAAGAAACTAAAAGAATCCTAACAACTACTAGCCAACCACTCACGCATCTAAAAGAAACTAAAACAGTCCTAACAAGCTATTGATCGGCTCAGCTACAAACTACTCCCTCTATTCTCAAATATAGATCGGTTTTCATTTTTTATAGTCTCTAAGATAAAATTTTAACTATAATTTTTGACTATAATATACTATCAAAGATAACAAAAACTGTATAATATAAAAAGATTTTGCAAGATTAATCTAATGACATTATTTTCATAGCATATTGACGATGTATAGTGTAGTATCCCGTATATGAGGACGTATCCGGTAAGGATTCCCAGGAGATAAGGTAACCCCCCGAAAGGAGGAAGGACACCTCTTAAACTAGGAAGTCAATCCCGACGTTTAGAGAAGTCAGAGTTTTACTAGGGCATAAGTCTATGTCCGGTACGACTTGAGGAGCCCCCTATAAAAGGATTAGCAATCCCATAGGGGAGGACAGGTCTTTCAAGTCCCAGAAGGTCTTTCAGGTTCTCCAAAACCTAGAAGTCAAGTTAATCGACGAGGGAGGTTAGATCCAGAAGGCCAATCCAGATCCTGAAGCCCCATCACCTCGAAGGAGTCGAGAGTAGCGGAATTAGCCGGATTAGTCTACGATTAGGCCTAGGATAGCCACTAACTTCCAGATCCCCTTGTAAGACATTTCTCCATTGAATATATACGAACATGACGTAGGGTTGTTATTCTGAGGGAGACCCGAACCTGTATAAAAAGGGCGTTTTCCTTGCCATTATACCTCTGGCCTTGTGCCCTAGCGGTCCCTACCCCTCATACATACACATTCCACGAATACCGTAAGATCGGCGGTTTACTGATCGTCGACAGATGGCGCCGACCGTGGGGACCTCTCTGGCTCAAGCCGTCCAGGAAGAATCAAAGCCGGCAAGACGTGCAACTTCTCGCGACCAGCCCATGACGCCGACTGCATGGCCCTCCTCGGTTCGACTCGAGGAGGAAGAAGCAGGTTTGGCGGGGGATCCGATCGCTCTCACGCGACGTACCGGGTACTCAGATCTGGGCTTCTACAACAACTCCGGCCAGATAGATCTGTACCCGGTATCTGACCGCGTAGATCTTGGAGAATACGCCCCTGGTGAGTACTCGGATTGCGAAGCTGATCACTTCAGGACCGAGTGCGCCAGGGCCTTCGGAGGAACTTTGGTGCTAACCGATGATTCCCAGGCAGGAGCAACCAGCCCGATGTCCGGACTGTCACCTGCAATGTCTGATCGACCAAACGATCAAGATCTCAATCATAGTATCCCTCCCGATGAAGTGGAACTACACCTCACCTAATCCAGACCCTCGAGTGTTTCTTGCGATCCATGATGGTTGGGAAAGATCTCGAGGACCCGGATCAGCATGGGGGCTCACAACATCGAAGCCCGACGACTACTCCCCGCAGGAACGAGAATTGCCATCTTAGGACACTCAACTCTGGCCAAATTTATGGCAGCAGCGCACTACGACTACCAGTGCATGAAGATGCCCGGATCGAAGGGTGTCCTCACAATAAAGAGCTCCCCTCGGGAAGCATTACTCTGCGACAAGCGTAACCTCGACCTCATAGAAAAGCATCAACTCTCAAGCAGGGAAGCAGACTCCGACGCCGCTGCGTGCACCCCCGCGTCAGCAAAACCTCCACCGCAACTACGTGCGACGACTTCGGAAAACACCCCCCTCCAAGTCGGAGAGCAGGTTCTACGACTAGTTCGGAACCGGGGCAAAAAGGGCTTTCTCCTCAGCAGGACAACGGCTCCACAGGAGAAGTCGCCCGATCCAGGTCGCTCGAGTTAGCAGTAAAAAGATAGTCGAGTCCCCTTAGAGAGTTCCTCGTGCAATCACCTTCGGTAAGATCGCACAGTCATCACCCCTCTGACCGCCAGTCCATCTCAGGTTGCGCCAGCTCCAGCCTCAAGTCGTCAAGCTATGAACAAGCCGATGATAAGGCGCTCCGGGTGCCGTCGCCTAGCACGCGCACTCGACAAGCTTTTTCAGCGGGTCACAACAAGAGCATGAGAGTTTCTGGAGCAACCAATGACAACTCGAGAGGAGGAGGTGTTGTTTTTTACTTCTAGTTTTTCCTAGCAGTTTTTTCTTATAGTAACTTGTAAATGATGCTTCAGTCAGTTCACAGTTTTTTAAATATCAAGTTCCTAGTTTGATATTTATCTTTTCAGACTGCCTATCCGAGAAACTTCTCGAATAAGACAGTCGGGGGCTGGATAAGTATGTGGCACCAAGCAAAAAACTGGCGTACACATGCACGTACCGACAACCCAACCTAAGCAAAGGGAAAAGAGTTCCGCACTGCAACCGTCTGGAATGAGAGGAAAGCCCCTTAACTTGTCTACAGGTGATAGGGGAAGCCACTGAGCCCCCCATCTGACTAGACCTAAGGCCTAGCCGACCAAACTCCCCGGTTTCCGCAGCAAAGTTCCCCAACTCCGAGCAAGGGAAGAAGAGAAGGTACAAGTATGACTAAGCCAACAAAATCGTACGCTTACCAGCCACCCCGACTACTTTGAACAGAAAGTGTCCTGGATAGAGTGCAATGTTGTCAGAGCAAGGGTTACGAGAGGTTCACTAACTAGCGTCCAATACCCCTTCGATAAGGGAACGCGGGTTGCTGCTATGGCTATGACAGACTGTATGAAGACCCCTTATCGCGTTTACTGATGACGAGGAGCCTCTGAGACCTCTATCTGACTAAACCTAAGGCCTGGTCGATCGCAGTCAGCGGCATACGGCGCAACTCGTAAGCCTAAGTCAAGGAAGGTGGACGCGAAGTTCGACTAAATCCTCGAGGACCTTTGCATCCGACAACATTCACAATGTAGTTATTTTCGAAAATGATCAACTTTCGGAAAACAAAACACACAGATTAAGCACAGTTACTAATCAAAAAGTGTTAAGTCAGTTTAGCAGGCTATCTGCATTCAGCCATTCGAGACCTCTTCGCCTCGAAGTCGGTTCCCCGCTCCTGCTCTGACCGGACCAATCGCTCCTCTAGGTCCCGGACGAAGTGAGCAAAAAGGCAAAAGATTAGTTTCAGTAAAGGCAAATTACGACTAACTTTTTCGGTTGTTGATTATATCTAGAAGTGCCACGACCGGGGGCTAGACCTTTGTTCAAGTCGGATGACAGGCGTCCTAAGCTGGGGGCTCCACAGCCGACTAGCCCCATGCCGGAACTGACTTCACCAACCGGAGAATGTCTGCAGTATGCACTGCAGATTGACTTCCCGGCCACGAATAACGTGACCGAGCATGAGGGTTTGCTTGCCGGTCTCCGAGTCGTATTCGTGCTTGGCATTCGTCGCCTACTCGCGAGCGGGGACTCACAGCTGGTGGCGAGATAAGTGTCCAAGGAATATCAGAACTTAAACCAGAACATGGCAGCTAACTAGCGGAGGTGAGGAAGCCAGAGAAGAAATTCATCGGGCTCGAAGTACGGTACATCCTAAGAAAGGATAACTGCTGAGCCGATAGTCTTGCTCGCCTGGCGTCCTCACGATCTCTATGTCCACCCAGGACCTTTGCAAAAAGGATTTCAACGCCGTCCATAGCTTCTAACGAACCTGTGGATGAAGGAATGGTCACCCTCAGAACAGAGCACCATTCAAGGACGTCACCAGGTATTGACGCTCCAAGGGGAGTGGCAGATCGACTCGTTGCTCCCCCGATCCTGAGGATTCATGGATAGAGCCCATCCACAGGTACCATCTCGATCGGACTATGCCTGAGGATGATACACTATCCGAGCAACTTGCCCGACGCGCCAGGATGTACTCCCTGGTCGACGGAGCCCTCTACTGAAGAGGAGCTCATGGAGTGCTCATGCGGTGTATACCTCAGAAGCAGGGTACAGAGTTACTCGAGGAAATCCATGGAGGGGTGTGCGGGGCACATGCATCTTTCCGAACCCTGGTCGGAAAGGCCTTTAGACAAGGATTCTATTGGCCGATTTCCTACAGAATAGTCATGACCTCATTTCACGTACTGATGGGGGGCTTGACGATGTATAGTGTAGTATCCCGTATATGAGGACGTATCCGGTAAAGGATTCCCAGGAGATAAGGTAACCCCCCGAAAGGAGGAAGGACACCCCTTAAATTAGGAAGTCAATCCCGACGTTTAGAGAAGCCAGAGTTCTACTCGGGCATAAGTCCATGTCCGGTACGACTCGGGGAGCCCCCTATAAAAGGATCAGCAATCCCATAGGGGTGGACAGGTCTTTCAAGTCCCAGAAAGTCTTTCAGGTTCTCCAAAACCTAGAAATCAAGTTAGATCGACAAGGGAGGTTAGATCCAGAAGGCCAATCCAGATCCTGAAGCCCCATCACCTCGAAGGAGTCGAGAGTAGCGGAATTAGCCGGATTAGTCTACGATTAGGCCTAGGATAGCCACTAACTTCCAGATCCCCTTGTAAGACATTTCTCCATTGAATATATACGAACATGACGTATGGTTGTTATCCTGAGGGAGACCCGAACCTGTATAAAAAGAGCGTTTTCCTTGCCATTATACCTCTGGCCTTGTGCCCTAGCGGTCCCTACCCCTCATACATACACATTCCACGAATACCGTAAGATCGGCGGTTTACCGATCGTTGACACATATCAATGTATTTTTATACATATTAATGATCAAAATTTTAAAAAATTAACTACACATATTTCACAACAACTTACATTTTAGTACGAAAATAGTATTTTATTTTTTATCTCAAAAAATAAACTATATATCTTTTCCCTAAGTCCTCTCACACAGCCAAAAGAAAAAGGTTCCTCAGACTATAGCGCACGCTCCACCCACTCTAGGGGCCTGTTTGGTTGGGCTGTGACTATTGACAAAGCTATTGTTGGCTGGTTGACTAAAAAAACTGATGTGGCAGTGGGGAAAGTGAATATATCACTTTATATTGATCCAAACCATCTCCAACATTTTAGAAAATGAGCACTGAAGCTTCAGCACATTGCAAAAAGCTGGCAGAAGACAGCTTTTTCAAACAGTTAAAATTGCACTGTAAAGCCCAAGCAACCGTTGGTAAAAACTCTGAAAAACTGGCCCTTTGATTGAGCTATAGCTTTTTTTTTAGTAAAAGCTGCTGAAAAACCTAACCAAACAGGATCTAACTCGGCATGCGTTCCATGCCAGGTGGGCCACGCTCATTTCTCTGGCCTCACACATCACACGTCCAAAAAAAAGAAAATCTTGGCAACTATTTGGTCGGCTCATAAGAAAAACAAACTACTCTATGTCGTTCAGTCTAAAATGATCTATTTTATATTTAGCAGAAGTCCTGTCACACGTCCAAAAGATAAGAAAATCGAAACAAACTATTTGATCGGTTCATCAAAGAACAAACTACTAACGACACGTAAGAGTTCGCATGGGTAATGATGAGCTGTGAGTTTGTTCTTCTCCATCCCTGCCAGTGCGGGAATAGATTTGCACTGTGATTTTGTGATTGCTCTGTATATGTATATGTTTGCTTCAGTGTTGTGAATTATCATGATGCTTATGCCTTGCGCATTATATGACAGAGTTTCTCATATAAATCTCATAGGGTTTTTTGGGTGGATACAATGTCTTTTCTATATGTTAACTCATTCATTTGTCATCAGATAAACCTACTCATCGGTGATAAATAACCTACAACATGAATCACGTATGTGTTTAGTTGCTGGAAAGTGTCCATTACAAAAGGGCTGTGTCTCCAAATTTATACGTATAATTCCACGAGAAATATTAAGACACTCGGAATCTATTTTGGACTGTTCATTTCTTTTGATCTAAGAGTCTAGATTAAACATGGTGACCTATTACCTCATAGATGGTAATAGGTTACTCATAACTCTTAATTAGGTATTGCTGGATTTTATATTTGGATATTTTAACATAAAAGAAAACAATGTATTTGAATAATACCAATTGATAATATGGAAATAATGCTACCTATACCTACCATATCAATTGGTAGGAAAATAAGGTAAGGTGACCATGCATATTTTGCAATTTGACAACAATCGAGCCAACACTAGATTGTATAAAGAAAAACTTGTGACGTGATTGTATTTTGTAGCGTGACGACAGATTTAATGGGACAATTTTTTGACCCTCTGTAGAGAAAATCTTGCGACATGATTATTTATCAACGTGACAATATTTGCTACTATAGATAAACTTTGTATGCGCCATTACGTAACTTGAGGTCATGAATATGCAACTAAGAAATGGATGTGCATATGTCCCGCTGGTTCGGTACAAAATGACCGGGGTTAAGGTTCGGGCAAGCAGATAGGAAATCCACCAAAAACAATTGCATTTCCAGCTACGATGAAACATGGCGCAGCTATGACTAGGAGAAGATTAAATACACTTTTCTTTTGCAAAGCAACCGGTATTGAAGGTTAGACTTCTCTATCTATTTATGGGTCTGCTAATTCATAGTCAACTGTTGGGGCGGTCAATTCCGACTGTCTCAACGACCGTGTTGGAATAGCAACGTTTCCAATACCCGAAAGAGCAGCATGAACCTTTTGTCACAACTTTTTAAAAATAAAATCCAACTTTCAACTAAATTTATATAACTTTTAACCGCTTTCTACCTAAAACTTTTTACAACTTTTAACCGCTTTCTACCTAAAACTTTTTACAACTTTTAACCCCTTTCAACGAAGAAATATGCAACTTCAACTAAAATATCACACCATTTCTTACAAACTTTCAACCGAAGTTCAAAAAAAAATTCTACAACGTTCAACTAAAATCATATATATAACTTTCAACTGTATAAAATCATATATACTTCTTATATATATAACTGAAATCATACTACTGTGTTGCATGTAAGCAGATTTAATGAACCATAATGGAGCTTCAATGATGCATGGCGAACATGGTCTCTTGACAAGGACGGTTTTTCTGATTTTGAAGGTTATATAACAAGACACCTAGTAGAATTTCCATTCCACTACTCCCAGATTGACATGCGACATCATCATTATACTTTTAAAACAGATAATGTACGCTGTTGCTTTTACCCCAGGCACCACACCAGAATTTCATAAGTGTAGTCTACTGGAAATGATAGATTGATATGTGCTGCCAATTTCAGAGCTGTGAATTCATATACATGAGTAATTTCCAGAACACAACAGATTCAACTGGAAGTCATTCAAATCTCTTTAAGTACTGCATGAGAGTAGCTATCTTTACTTGATGTTCCTTATGGCAGTGCAGGCATACGTAAACCTTCAACTTGGAGGACGGGTCGGCCTTGTACATGTTCTGATGGTATGATTTACACGAGGAGAAAGCAAGTTGATGCTACATTAAATTTGAGCTGAGCAAGCATAGTTTTTCTTCTCTAATTGAAATTGAAGAGCAGAAGTATGGTTGCTACAACACAATATTTTTCTGTTGTAAAACACAGACACAAAATTCAGACTAGCAAAATTTAGGCTTTAGCAACATCTAGCAAAAGAAGAGCCTGACAGAAGCAAGATCCTAAATTCAGACTTTAGGAATTAAGCTTTGCTTGTCCAGTTCTAATCAAAGATCCTAAATTGATCAGATGCTATTGACATTGCCCGAAGGTTTAGGGTTTAGGGTTTTGTGTTTTAGAGTTTAGGGTTTAGGGTATGGGGTTTAGGGTTATAGGGTTCTGGGTTCTGGGTTCTGGGTTTTAGAGTTTATGGTTTATGGTTTAGGGTTTTAGGGTTTAGGGTTTAGGGTTTACGGTTTAGGGTAGGGTTTAGGGTTTAGGTTTTAGGGTTTAGGATATGAAAAACTTCGAACACCCTTCTTCCTCTGTGCCAAAAATTCCAACACCCTTGCAATTTATCCAACACCCTTTCTCCTCCTTGGCAAAAATTCCAACCTAGCTCAAACTACTCCTGGATCCGCCGTGGCACCCAACTCGTACATCACATCTGAGTAGAGGAGTATGGGAGTAGAGATCCATACCTGTCGGGGGAGGGGACTCTAGAGGACCAGAAGACGCCGGGGAGGGAGTCCTGACGAGCTAAAGACACTGGGGAGAGGACCGAATCGATCTAGTCCTAGGAAAGGAGAAGTGGTTGCGCAGGCGTCGTCCCAGTCGACGGGGGGATAATGGCGACGAAGGGCACGAGCAGACGATGGCGTGGCGCTGGGCCTTGGCTGCGACGTCGATCTAGCAGATGGGGAAGACACCGGGCTGGATCCGGTCAGGGATAACGACAACGACGGAGGGGAAGAGGCCGCTCGCTCGATCCAGTCGACGAGGGGACGAGCGCAACAAAGCGGAAGCTGAGACGATGCCGTCGCGCTCCGCCTCGGCCTTGGCATTGATCCGGTAGATGGGGAAGAGACGGGCTCGATCCGGTTTGACACACCGACCACGCTTTTGATCTGCGCGGAGGAAATGAAGCTGCGGGCTCGATCCGCTCTGTGATGGATGTGGCGGTGGTGGGATGGAGCTCTCCGCGACCGCCAGTTGAGATTTGCAGAAGCAAAGGAGTTCACTAGAAGTAGCGACCGAGGGGAGGAGTTTGCAGAAGTGGAGAGGGATAGGGAACCTTCTGGACCGGTTTTTTTCTCAGGTGGAGTCAAATTTTAACTACAGCAAATGGTTTGCAAACTCTGTCGTGGATGCTCTTATGGGAAAGACGTTGCTTCTCTAGCCGATGCAACTTGACATGATAGTTTGTTTATATTTGTAATGTAATTATCGTGAATAGTAAACATGTCCGAGACGTATACAAAATTGTCTTTACATGATATTATGTGGCAATTAACAAAATGCCTAAAAATAATTCTATAGGACACATTCCATGTTCTTTATCTAAATGGTTTTGCTATTTCTCAGGCGTCTGAGAAATACTTATTAGTCGATAGTTTGGACCGTCGGATGAGGCGCTGAGATTCGTGCATCTTTTTTAGGGCTCGTATTGGGCCGCGTATGGGCTTCGTGGGCTTTTTTGTTTTTCTATGTGGGAATAGTTATCTTCTCGTCTTCCGTGCGCACTGTGTGGGTAACATAGTCTGCGAGAAGGTTCGCCGGCGATTTTTAGAGCTTGGGAGATGTCGCCCGGGGCGATCCGCGACGCCGTACAGCTTCCCGCCGGTAAGCAGCTTGTCACGCGGGGGCAGGGGAGGGGAAGAGAGTCTATCATCCGTTCAACATTTAACAACTCAGGTTCTAGATCTAGGGATATTCTGTAGATGAAATCGTTGGTTAGGAAATCGTTGGGGGCAGGGGGGCTCGGGTCTTTGACCGAGTGCTTCGGCGGCGGAACTGGGGCGTGGTGCTGGGGCCGCGGAGTGGGACGGCATGGCGTGCCCAAGGACCGGTTGTCCCTTGCGAGCGGTCGATTGGGCATGAATTAGCTCGTGTAGCGATTCAAGTGTCGGTAGGGCATTCGGGTTTATGTGCATGTGTGAGTGCATCCTTTTTTTGGATCTCAGTCTGGTTCCTTGATTAAGCTTTGTTGTTTCTTGTCCTTTTTTGGGGTTTAGCTTTGGTGCTGATGGTTTGATTGGTTTGGTGTGTTAAGCTGGTGGTTTAGGTTGTCTGCATTTGATTTGTTCAGTGCGTTTATTTTTCTGAGGAGCTCAAAATGAACACATACATGTAGATGTTAATCATTGATGCAGATTTCTATATATGCAATAGTTTGTGTGACGTACATGTTTTTTGTGTTGTTTATTTTCTCAGCTGTGTGCTTCTGTAGTATTATTGACTGTCTTTTTGTGTGTAATTTGTTGAATGGTGTTTTTGCTTTGATCTTAATGGATATAGAGATGGTAAGCATGATGCACTCTTTTTTTTTATGTAATATGCAGGTTCATGGGAGGGGGTGGGTGATGGACAGCAAAGATATTGTGTCGGAAGATAATGAAGTCAACTCTGATAATCAAGACAATGGATATTCAGCTGAAGAATTTGATGAGATGTACACCATGTCTGATAGTGAGGGTACCCATACTTCAGAAGACTCAGATTTTTTAGACAAGGAATTATTGAAGAACCTCAAAAAGATGGTATACTACTGATTTTATGTCTTAAAGGGGTAGTCAGAAATAGAATGCATGAATTTGAAATAGATGCATGAATATGATCCTTTTTTGTATTTTTGCATTTCTGCTAACTCATTTTTTTTGGCATGAAATCATAGGTCATGAAGAGTATGAAACGGAAGAAAACGCATAAGGTGAAGACTAATGGCAAAAGAAAGGTTTCTTCGTCAACCTTTTTTTTTATTCCGTTTAGTTATTGGTTAGGTTTTAGCTTTTTTTCTGCATAGTTGATGCATGTTGTACCAAGTCCTTTTTTCAAGGTTATTTTACCCTGACTTTTTTTTGCGGAGTTACACTTTTTATATACAGCAGTTGCACACAAAAGAAATTAGTAACTACAGCTTTTGAAATGTGCAACTTATATTAGAAACAAGCTTACTTATGTGCAAGTCACACTTGTTATGATACATTTCGGCAAAATTGTTGTGCATTGGCACAAGAGGGATTATATTACTCTCAGCTTACCTTTTGAAATTTTTTAGTTGCATCTCCTGTTTTACTCACTTGGCTTCAACTTATATATATTTTTAGTTCCATCTCCTGTTTTATTCACTTAGGTTCAACTTATATGCGCAACTTATATTAGTTCCTTTCTTTTTGCTGATGTGCATTACTGTTCTGTACTTTTTCAGCAGAGGGTTAAACGTGATAGCAAAGATACAAAAACAAAGGCAAATGACTGTGGGTCCAGGGCATCTAGCAGATATAATGCATCCTATTTTTTTGATATAATCAAAAGTCTGTCTGTGGATCATAGGGATCTGATCTCAGGAATAGGGTTTGGCTCTCTCCTTGAGTTTGATGGAAGTGCAACTCCAAGGTCATTTACACAGTGGATAGCAGATAATGTTAATGTTACAACTGAAGATATTTGCCTTGATAACAAAAGTATTCGAATCACACCCAAGTCTGTCAATGATATGCTAGGAATTCCATTAAATGGCAGTGAAGTTGAAATTGAGTCTGAATCTGCCAAGGCTGATTTTCTTGCTCTTTTTGGCCTGACTGAAATGCCCACTATCAAATATTTTGGCACCAAGATATTAAAGAGTGTTCTGACTGATGATGAGTTCCTTAGATGCTTTATGGTGGTGGCTTTGTCCACCTTCCTTTGTCCTGCATCAAGCACAAAGCCCAGCACAAAGTATCTAAGTGCTTTGATTGACACCAGAAAGATCAAAGATTTTGATTGGTGCAAGTTTGTTCATGATTGGACAATTTGTTATATCAAGAAATACCAGAAATGTTCAAGGACTCTTGGAGGATGTCTGTACTATCTCGCAATTATGTTTTTGTTTTATCAATTATAACGCATACATATTCATTTGTGCTATATGTATTTATTTTATCTATCAATTTTCACGTAATGCATTTTTGTTGGCAAACACAGGTGCGCTACTTAGATTTCTTGGATTTTGGTATAGCCCAATTGCCTCTCACGTTACCCAGAATTTTAGTGTGGAAGGGTGAAATGATAAAGGATTTCTGCAAACTTGATTTGCTCAAGGATGGGAAGTACGGAAAACGCCCTGTGAGTTTTATTTTTCTCTAAGGAAGTCATTAGTTTTCTATAACCTTTTTTTCCCATGCATTGTTTATTGCTTTTCATATCTAAAATTTTATGCAGATCAAAGATATAAGCCAAACATGTGACGCACCTACTGCTGCTGTGCATAATACTGCTGCACGCATGTATGAATTTAGGAATTGCGTGGAGTTGATAATGGGGCAATCGATCAACCAAATGGTATTGTTTTTGTTCAGTTCTCCAAGTTTCAAATTTTCTTTAGTTCAATTCTTACTTATTTATTTATGTTACTCTAATATTACCAGGTTATTGGAGATATATGTTCGATGTTTCAAACTTATATTGAAAATAAAGATGACAATACTTGTTCACAGACACAAAGTCTCTTGTTGAATGTTTTGAAATGTTTGGTAGATTCTACTTCATTTGCAACAGCCACAAACACGCTCGCTCCTTATGTGAGCCATGGAGAAGGCAACACCGCTCCCACAAATGACTATCATCAAAGCGATCAACAAACTATGAATTTTGATTCACAGTCTACCGAGAAAGTTAACTGTTCTGAGGACAATGTGCAAAACTTAAACAGTCCTTGTAATGAGTCTCAAATCACAGTAAAAGTGAACTCAAATGGGTCGATTGAGAAGACACCATTGCAACAAGGTATTTTACTTTTTTTTGTGTTGATGTGTACTTTTTTCTATATTCAGCTGTAATCATTTTTTTCTTTTTTTCACATGTGGCTATGTGATATCAAAGTTCCAATCAAAAAGAGGCAGATGAGCTCACAAAACCATTCTAGCAGCCAACATTCCATTGATTCCGTTGCTTCACACACAAGGTCACGTTCTAAGTTAAGAGAGACAAATGAGAATCAGCATTTAACCAGCTTGACAACTCCACAGCAGCAAATAAGGTGAAACCAGTGTGTTCAAATATATGATTGTTTAAACTATCCTTTATACTAATATAATTTTGCTTCTTATTCATGTGTGTAATCATCAATATATTATCTAAAGGAACTAGACAGCAAGAAGGTTTCATCACATATGTTGTCACAAGACGGTTGCACAAATTCAGTGCATGAGTTAAGTTAGAGCAATGCAAATTGTGTTACTAAGGTTGATAACAATGAAGCGTCCACACAACACGGTATATTCAGCTCAAATCTATTGTATGTTTTTTTATTCGGCTATAAATTCTAATGTACCTTTTTTGTGCTGCATGTGTGACATAGGTGATAAATCATCACCAAGTAAATCAAAGGCGGTGCCAATTGGAGCTGATATTCCACCTCACCCAATGTTTGCAAGCATTCACAATTTGGATAATCAGGTTATAAGCTTGTCTTTTTTAGTTTTTTTATCAGTATTACATATTATACAAATCTAATTTTTTGTCAATGATGCATTTATTCTTTTAAAAAAATTCACAGGGACTCATTTGCTTCAATGCTTTGAGTTCAGGTTTAATTTTTCCACACAAGGATTTATTGATTTTCTTCTTGTAATAAATAAGCTATCCTCTAAGTCATTCCTTTTTTTGTTTCAGAATATGATGGAAACATGACTACAAGGCGTAATATCAGCATGCTGAATTCCAATAACCCAAAAATTGGTTAGTTCGTGTTTCGTACATCTATTTTGTTTTACAAGATATATTGCTTTCCAATGTTGTTATTCCACATTGGATATCCTTTTTTTGTGCTTTATCCTTTTTATACTAAAAATCATTATTTTTAGGACGCTCACATTCTGATCCAATGTTGAATAAGTCAAGAGTGTTCTTCAACAGCACATCAAAAGAAGGTATTCAAAACAAGAATGATATGGTTGATGATGAATATCCTTCTTTTAGAGCGCTAGATATCTTAGATAATCAGTTTGAAGAAGATGATCATGTTCTTGAAGATGAAAATATGAAACATCCAGAAAAAGAACACGATGACAACATTGATGTTCATGATGAGGTATATTTTTTTGACGTTGCATTTCTATTTTTTTTGGCCTTCTATTTTTAAACAAGCACTAACATGATGAAATTTTTGTTTTTGTACCGATTGTAGCTATATTAATTATTCATGGTTTATCTTCTTGCAGCTATACAACTTTGGGACAGCAATTCCAGATGATAGTGCAGATGATGAGTTTAGTATTCAATGTGCTCAAAGGAGACGTAGTTCTCTTAACTTTATTCTTTGTCCAGAACCAATTTGTGTTGTTGAACCGAAGGAAGAAACAATAATTTTAGTAAGTTTTTATATACAATAACTTATAATGTATACAAATTTTTTTTATTTTTCTTATTGCAGCATATTTGTGTGTTTGCAGAATTCACATGATTCTCCAGAGGTTGTATATAAAGGTGAAAAGCGTTTTACATTAGTATGTAATGATTTGTGTGACTTATCAGATGAGGTGTACAACTTAGCAAGTAACAGCTCATCCAATGGCAAGCACACTTCTCTTCCACCGAGACACCTTGTGCAACCGAGTAAGTATATATGTTCGCCCTTCGGTGATAATACAACCCGTTTCTCAGTTCCGTCCGATGATCATAAGCTCTATGAATCCATAGTTCGGCTGGCTGATTGTGAAGAACATATGCAATAAGTTCTTTGTGTTGTATTGAGTTTTTTATATCATTTTTTGTGAACTTCATGATTTAAGTTTTAAGTTGTCTTTTGTTTGCAGCAAATTTGCTATTAATATAGACAATTGTAAGGTGATATTTTTGACATTTGGGAACTCTATGAAAAGGCGTGGTAATGTAGAAGCATATGTTATAAACTCTTTTTGTCGAAAGTTATTCAGGGATAATCACCCAAGAGTCTCGAAAAAGCATTTCTTTTTCCATACTATGAGTGTGAGTCTCTTAAAACATTTTTCCTACTTTCTCTTTGCTTTTGTTAGAGCATCAAAGGTTGCTTGCATCGTATAATTTTAATTCGTAATGCAGGAATATTTCTTGGAGAAATACCCAAATGAAAGAAAACAACAACAAATGAAGGAGAACACCATGAAAGCATTTGATGGTGCTGGAACAGCAAAGCAGCTACATCAAAGCGAGCTGGTACATTGTTGTTATGTTTTTCCATTATATCATTTATGTTTTTCCATTATATCATTTTTGCATATTTTTTTTGTTGGTGTCTTGACTTTAGTTCTTTTAATTACTTTTATTACAGTTATTCTTCCCATCGTTGTATGAATTCCACTGGTTTTATTTGTTGTCGACTTGAGGGATGAAAAGTTTGTGTTCCTAGATTCATTGTATGGTGAGGAAAGCATCCATCATAAGAAAGTGCGCGGCACTTTTGTAAGTTCTCATGAGATCTAAAACTTATGTATCTTGAACATATCTATTCTGTTCTGAATTTGTAATTAACTTATATTTTTGAATATTTTTTTTTCTAGTTTTAGATAAAAAAATTCATAAACACATGGTGCGAATGTGGTCTAAAGAGGAAAAATTTCGCCAATTTGAAGTTGTGTATCCTCGAGTTAGTAAACAATCAAATTGGTTAGTACACAATTTTTCTATTTTCCTTAGTTTTTTCTGGTTTTAGATAAAAACTGCTTCTTAGTTTTTTGTTTTGTAGCAGTGTTTTTCTATTTCCTTTTGTTCTGATCTTTTATAATCTTATTTAGAATCTTTAATTTTTAAACCCAGTGATGATTGCGGTATCTTTGTGATGAAATACATGGAGTTGTGGAGCCCAAAGAAATCAGCTAGGCGGGGCATTTTCCAGTAAAGATATACCTACTATTCGCACACAGCTTGCAATTGAAATTATGTTCTGCCCCCACAATAGCTTGGAAGAGTCAAATAATATAGTACAAAGTTTCAATCCAAGGGTACGAGTTCATTTTTTGAAGGCTCTAGTTATTTCGATACTAATACTAGTACAAAAATCTTTCATTTTTTCCTAAGTCTAAGACTAGTTCATTTTTTTTATAGATGCATGGGAAATATGCTCGCCAAATGTGATTTTTGAAGGCTTGTCAATCTTGGATATGCTCGCCAAATGGGAAATATGAACTTTTTCTGTTTTTTCTTTTAAATCTGGTGGTTGGTACGATGTGACGGTGTATATGGTTGTATATGAGCAAATACTTGTATACAGTTTGAATGCAGTGATTTTTGCTTTTGTTTTAGTGTATCTTTTTGTTGTTGATATGAGATGAGATTGCTTGCGAATGGCATATAGATAGAATTTTTTTGTTGCTGTTTACTAAGTACAGGTTTCAGTATCAACATCATGGGACAAGAGAAGATACGAGATTGGGACACCTTACCTTCATTTTTGGGACTTTTTCGGTCTGCTACAGTTGCATCTACTTGGAAGTTGGAACAAAAGTCAGTTCTTGTACTTTGGTCTCTTGGTTTATATCTAATTAGAAAGAAAGCGGTTATTGACTGACATATATACCAAACTTATTCGTTTTGCTTAGGGTTGATAGTAGGTTCATTTGCTCTATCTAGTGTTGTACTGCTCTACAATATATGTTTTTGCCATTGATAGTATCTTTGGAGAAAAAGGATTTTTGGTGCTAGCTAGTAAACGTGCTCTCTGACAGATTGACAAGGCCCAGGCTGGTGTACTTGCGGGCATTGGTATGGGTGGCCTCCAGGTGTTTTTCAGAATCTTATTTGAGAAAGGTTAAACCACATGGCAATCTTTTTAGGTTTATGATAATACTTTGTGCTTTTCTCTATTATTGCAATTTTTAATTTGTCCATGTACAGTTGTGCAAATCTTAGTGTTTTTAAACGATAGGTTTATGTGTCCAGAAGGTCAATGGCCTGTTGTTAACCCCAAAAGGCCCAAATTTTTGATGATACGATTTACATGCATTTTGGTGCAGTTACAGAATTTTTTTTGGTGTAACTCAAGATTACAAAATGTACAACAGCAACAATTTTTTCTATTTTTGACAAGTACTGCTGGATCTGGCAGGGGTGCTGTGTATGATTTAGTCTCTTATAGAATTTTTTGGGGCCCAAGGCCCACATATGTACAACATTGACAGTTGCAGGTATTTGGAGAGGTATATCAACCGGCGGTGTGTACGCATGTTTTTTTAGATCGGGAAACTGCCCAAGGTCTCTAGAACTTCCCTATTTAATACATCGAGGTCATCACCGCAGGCACGTCTACCATTCTCGCCCACTGTTCTTCTACATCCTCATCACGTCTACCATTCTCCCCCACTGTTCTTCTACATCCTCGTCTGCATCTAGAGTAAGTTTAGTTTGTTCTTCTTCTCTAGTTTTCATCTTCTTTCCAACGCACCCTCCCTGTAGTTTGTCTCCATGCTGCCGCTTTTTCTTCTTGGATTTTTGTTCTGGTTCATGCGTGTTGTTTCATATGGTTGTAGTTTTCATCTTTCTAAATCCCTTCTGCGAATTTTTGATTGCACATCTCTGCATTATTTTTTTGTGTGATGCAGTAGCATGTCAGTTCAGACTTCACTGACATGCTAGTTCATTTTGCATATATGTGTTTATTCATTTATATTTTCAAAAATTAACAGTTTGATCTATGAGATGGATCTGTATTTTTATTTCAACCTAGTTCCTCATTAGTTCACCCTAGTCGCAGTTTTTGTAGTGCACATTATGTATATGTACAAAATGTGCAACTGAACCAATTATTCAACATATTCAAAATGTGCAATATAGATGGATAAGGGTAGCAACTGCAACAAGCGCAAGATGGATCTGTTGGCCTCAGGTTCTTCTGGTGGCGATCAAGACAAGTCTGGGAAGAAGGTTTATGTTATTGTCTTTGTGTTTTATAGGCTTTGATATTTCTTATTATTGCATATAGGAATCTATTTCAATTAGTGTAGTTCATTATATCTCTTTTATATGAAACTTATCAACTTCATTTTGCATATGAGATGGAAATTTTTTTTGGCTAACATAGATGCAATTTATAATATACACATATAACTTTATACTTCATGATCAGGACATGTCTTGATGTAGCAATATTTACTTTTCTTAGGTCATATGAGCTGCAATATATCATATTGTTCATGTCACATCTATATTTTTGTTGTTGATTTATATTTTTTTCCTTTTAAATGTTCAATGAAGACTGTATGTGATGATGCAACAACAGCTAGAAACAAAAAACCAGTAGTGGTTTTCAAGATGTGCGAGGTTACAAAGAATGCTCTGAAAGTTTCTTTTGGCAGAACTAAGACAGTTGTTTATGCCAATGTGGCGGAGAAGAATTTCACGCCCTCATTCATTGTTGGCTCAATGCTTGAAGACTACCTTGGCCACTCCAACTTCACTGTTGCTGACCACTATGTCCCTGGAGGCGTTGTGGTTGCATTTGAAATAGAAGAGGATGTTTGTGCTGTTACTGCCCACAACTTCAGATGGGGTAGTAGCCTTGTTGGCTTCAAGAAGATTGATGCCATCACGCCTACTAACCCTGATGCTAGCCGTTTGTACAAGGCAGAACCCTTCCCTCTGACTAGCGAGGAGTAGGGTAAGCACTAAATTATAGTATGTGTGTTTTGTGTATGAATTTGTGTTTTGGTGTGTCTTTGATCAGTGAACTATCAGCACTTTGTGTCTTTGAACGCTAAATTATCAGTACTTTGTGTCCTCAAACACTAATTTATGTTTTGTATGAATCGTTTGGAGTCATGAATGGGCCATCTCTTTGTGTGACCTTTTTTAGTCATCATGAGTTGCAATGTGTTCATGTTGTATGTAATCAGATTCTTCTTTTGATTTACACTTCGTTCAGTGGGTGTCTCCAAGAATAAATAATGCTAAGCAAAAAACAACTCAACTCAAAAGCCCAGAAGTCCAAAATTTTCATGCCAATGGCATATAGACAGAATTTTTTTGTGTTTGCTGTTGCTAAGTGCAGGTTTGAGTATCAACATCATGGGACAAGAGAAGATACGAGATGGGGACAACGGAAGTTAAAGGTTAAACCACACAGCAAGATTTTTTTAGGTGAGTGTCATGCAAACACCCTCTTATCATAACAAACATATTTTTTTTGCATCTCATATGTATGTTCATCTCATATTCTTTTCGAATTCACAGTCCCTCAATGTGCTACTAGTTTCTGCTTTTTTGAGCATGTGTATGCAATTCGTCACTAGAACATCCTACAAAAATGAAGTTAATGTTGTTGGATCAGTAGTCTAGCATAAAAATAGCTAAAAGATTTAATAAAGGAACATGCATTTTATTTTGGCATAAAAATAGCTAAAAATACCTGCTGTTTTCTTATTTGGTTTTCTTTTCTGGAATAGCGTTTTGTCCATGTGCAACTTCGTGCAAGTAGCTATATTGTGATCATGTCCTCCACAATGGCTACAAGTGATCTGTTGCTTTGTGAAAATTTTCTCCACCAGTGTTTTTTGTCTTCTTTGGTGTGGAGGCCTGCCTTTAGGACTAGCAATTGTTGGGTCATTGAGTTGAATTGTTGGATTGCAGCCATCAACTTCATATGCTGGGAAGCCTTCTGTTTGGTTCGAACGTTGATGTTCATTCCTTTTGTTTTCTTCCTCTGCAATAGTCATCTGATCCAACTTCTGTTCTAACTACTTAATCTCATTGAGTAGGAATAAGTACTTCTCGTTTGTCTTTGACCCATCTGATGCCAAGTCTATTAATCTCCTAGAAAGTATATTGAATCTGAGCTGACTATTGTGTGATGTCAATGTGACTGGCATGTTGCTTTGGTTATTTCTTACATCTTTTCTCTCTCTCGGCCTCCATCTCTGTATAAAATACTTTTCAGGCAGTTCCGAGATGTTTAGGTGTACAAGAACTTTGAGGACATGTGAATACAATATACCATCCTTTTGGAATTTAGCACAGATGCAGCTGAAATCCTCATTAAGAATGTCAACAAGTACTATAAATCTTCTGGGCCTAAATTCCATCATTGAATGAATTGGCGACTTGAAAACCCCATACCTGACATTCTTTTCTATCTCTTCCACATGCAGTTTTGTTGTTAGCTTAATCTGATCTTGGAACCTGTAGAAATTTTTCCTATTATACTTTTTTCTAGCCTGTCTTTCAATACCATAGTCCCCCCAGTATGTAGGATATGTGGTCCTTGTTATGGAGTCTTGCTCCTTTTCATTTTCCTCAATCGTGTCTGATATCCTTTGGTACTCAGCAAGGAAGCTTATAACGCTATAAGTTGAACCAACATTATCTTTGAAAATGGCATTTGTCCCCTCACTTCTTGCAGTTGAGTGTATGAATGGGAAGAAATCCTTCTTGAAGTATACGGGTACAAACTTGTGTCTTGTATGCCACGTGTCTTCGAAATATTTTATGTGTTGCACTTGATACCTTTGTATCATTTTTGGCCACAAAGTTTCAAATTCAACCTCTGTCAACAAATTGTTCACAATGTCTGTGAACTCATTATGCAGGTTTGGCTTTGTTGCAAAGCACCTTGCGCACTTTTCTTCTGCTTTCTTTTTGATATGGAAGAGGCAATTTCTATGCTTTGTTTGTGTGAAGACAACTGGTATGGCCCGTTTCATTGCAATGTCCTGATCTGTTATGATTGTAACAGGGGCTTTTCCACTCATGCAATGCAAAAAGGTTTCAAACAGCCATTTGAAGGTGTCTATAGTCTCGTTCTGTAGGATAGCACAACCAAAAAGGCAATTGTCCCCATGTTCAGTGATACCAACAAATGGAGCAAATGGGAGGTTGTATTTGTTTGTTTTGTAAGTGGTATCAAAACTGATGCAATCACCACACAATTCATATAATCTCCTTGAATTCCCCTCTGACCAGAATATATTCTCGACTGTGTTCTTGCTATCTATCTTGAATGCATAGTAAAATCTGGGATCATCTGATTGTTTCTTCCTGAAATACTCTACAACCTGCATCATGTCATTTTGGTTGCTTTCTTTTCTTATTGTTGTTCTTATGTTGCTGACATCTTTCTTGGTGTATGGAACTGCTGACAGTTCACCTCGCAAATAAGATAGTATAGCCATTATTTTTCGTGTTGGCAGCTTCACTGAGTTGAAAGTTCTAATAAACAACTTTTCTTCATCTGTCATATGTTTATGTGATCGTAGGAACCTAGCTTCACCGGGGGGCTCAACTCATGATTATGTTCCATGTACAAACTTATCACAACCCACTTATATATCTTCTTTCAAAGCCACAACCATTTTTGCTTGGCAGTCCGTAATTTCTAAAGTGTTTCTTTTCCTCTTCCTAGTAACTTGGGTTGTATTTGTACCAGCTTTCAGCTTTCTCTTCATTTCTTTCTGTTTCTTTCTCTCTTCAAGTATCTCTTTATCGAAACCTTGCCTGATCTATTACATCTAAATGTGTGTCTTGTCACATTAGTACTGCCTGGCTTCTTGCTATGATAATGTCCAGCCTTTTTAGCAGAAAATCCACAGATCTTAGCATATTGATTGTAGAACTTGAATGCTGCATCATCAGAGTCAAATGACATGTTAATGTGAGGCACGTGATGGCTGCGGACCTCTTGGCTGCAAGTTTGTGCTGCAATTATACTCTCATTCTCAATGTAGAATTCTATGTCTTCTTGCGATAGCTCTTCTTCTGCATGTGTGATGTTTCCGCTATTGGGTTGCACTGAGTCTTGTTCTGTTTGTTCTTGGCATGCACTGTTAACTGATGTAAGTGTTATCTCCTCCACATCTGGACTGTCATTTGCATCAAGCAGTTCACATGTAATGTTTGTTGCATTATCATCATAACCATATTCTTCCAATGATTCTTGCAGGAGTTCACTATCATTATGATGCACATCTTCGATTCGTCCACTTAGCAAGAACATTTTATTCTGAAATTAAATAACAGGCAAGTGTCATATATACATATGCAAATTATTTTTTGTTTCCATGCCCAAAGTGTTTTACTGAGTTTATTTGTTGTTGTTACACACCTCAACCCCCATCGGCTCACGCAACACGGTAGTGAAGCTTCCAAACAGATTCTGCAAAGAGTGTTAATATGTTGTTAGGATCAACAACATAATATGTATGTTTTTTTTTCTATGTTGTTACCTTGTTTTTTGTCCACTTACCTCATTTCCAACAAATGGCTGGCTGCTCATGGCATGCATTTCATGCATCATTTTTGTGTATGACATATTTGCTCCTTGCGATAGATTAACCTGTAGTTTTTTTTAAACTGGCTGAGTTGATATATGATTTACTTTCTCTAGAAGAAAATAATAGCATATATAAATTAGTTGCACATTTTTTATACCTAAGTTGCAGCTTTTTTTGTGCAACTTAGGTATAAAAAATGTGCAACTGCTCAGTTCTTCTCAGGGTTGCACACATTTTCTAGACCTGAAATTACACATGATTTGTAAAATGTGAAAAAAGATGTAAAACTTGATGTACCATTTTTTATATGCATGCATGTGCACACAATAGATTTTTTAAAAAAAACTTACAATACAATCATCTACTTTTTCTTCATCAGGTACTGCTTGAGATTGAGCATCACTTAGCTGGGTAAACCACAAGAAGCAAGGTCAGTTCAAATAGTAGAACATGGACAACTAAATATTTAATTATTATTCACAACTAAATTACAACAACACATATCTTCTCGTACCTGTTGATTGCCAAGCAAGAAAGGCCCATACAGATCCATGATCTCTATGTTACGTACAGTTTTTGAAAATCAAGATTAGATGTTAACATGTTGTTTTGTTTTTTCCAAGATCAAACATGTGAAAGTGATGGATTCATAGAAAAGATCTGGAAAGAAAGATTGGGGATTTTTGACATTCACGTACCCTAGCATGTGGTTGAGGCTTCTTCCATGTTTTTTGGCTACAAGATCTGTGTCATGCTTGAGTTCATGTGTGTGTCCTTTTTTCTTTTTTCTGGCTGGTGAGATGAGGGAGGGGGAAGTCAGATGGGGTGGGGATGATCTTGCTGCGTAGCAGGTAAGAGGGAAGGAGGACGCTGATCCAGTGATCTGCTGCTTTTTTTGCTGTGTAGCAGGTAAGAGGGGAGGGAAGGAGGAAGGGGGGCTGATCCAATGATTACCTTCCTTTTTTGTTGTGTAGCAGGTAAGAGGGAAGGAGGGAAGGGAGAGGCTGATCCTTCCTTTTCTGTTTCCTTTTTTTTCAGAAGTTACACGTTTATATAGGTGTGTAACATCAGTATTAGGAATATGCAATTGGGGTAGTTGTACATTTACAAGCCATGAGTTGCACATTTTAAATTGTGTACAACTGCAGTATTAGGAAATGTGCAACTAGGGGTTAGTGCACATTTACAAGCGAGGGAATGTGCAACTCCAGTTAGTTGCATTTTTTTTTATTTTTTGTGTGCAACTACATTTAGTTGCACATTTTGCACACGTGCAATTGCAGTGTTCGAAAATGTGCAACTGGGAGGTAGTTGCATAATTTTATTTTTGTGTGCAACTACAGTTAGTTGCACATTTTTGCACGAGTGTGCAATTTGCAGTGTTAGGAAATGTGTATTTTTTCACACGTGTGCTCCTGCAGCAGTGACAATTTGTGCATCCGAGGGGGGTAGCTGCACATTTTTTTTAGACATGTGCAACTGCAGCAGTAACAAATGTAAATTTGGACCAGTATGGGCTTCGTGCGCTTTTTCTTTTCTTGTTTCCCCATATGGCGAAGGCTCGCTCGGAGCATAGTGGGTCGACTTAAAGCCCACAGCCAATTTACTGCTCGGGGTACAGATCAAACAGGGGAAATAAGGACAACCAGATGATGGTGCTCGGACGGCTGCTAGAATCGACTGAGAAATAGCTATTTCTCAGTCGACTTAGCAATAGTCGGACCCTTATCTAAAATATCTTAAATAGTGTCAACACCTTAGGGTACCGCGAGAAAGTGTCATTACTTTCTAAAATACCCAAAAGTGTCTTTACGGAACTACATGACAATATGTAGACACAGACAAAAAAGAATATTATTATTGAAAATGTCTCTACGTGAGTATTTTGTTATAGTGGGAGGGTATCACGCAGGAGAGCTGTTGCATCCTCATTTCTGTGCCCACCTTATAGCTTCGCTAGCTACACAGTGTAAGCCATGACAAGTGGATCGCACATATTAGACACCATGTAAGCAAATCTGTACACTTCATCCTCATCAGGACTCGGATGATCCAATAATATACTACGAGAACTAAAACGTGCATTTTGGAGGTACCGCAACTGAGAGGTAACACAACGGTGATAGTTCAGTGACGCCGCCATGCATTTTACTCCTTCTGAGGTATATCCTACGTGGCCAGATGCTGAATTTCTTCTTTCTGAGACAGAATCCTTGAAGTGGCCAGGTTTCGTGGAATTTGATGACGTAAACGAAAAGGCGATCGGTGGCTTACTCTGCGCAAGACAGGTACTTGAATGCCTCCATTAGATTTACTTCTATTCTCTGTTGAATTAACCATGTTTCAGAGGATAATTCGCCGCGATGTCAATATTTTGAGTCATCATTTGTGCGCTCTAGGTTATTGTTATGAACAGACGCCTCCCAGAAGAGACGCGTCGTTTGCTCAACTTCACAACCGTCATTTAGCAACCGCTAATGACTCTTCAAGCAATAACTGCCGTCCTTTGTATTGTATATATATGTAACATTTGAGATCAATAAAGAACGAGAGTTCATTTTGGTTCACAATCATTGTCTCCATTTTCATTCCTACTCTCAACACGTTATCACGCACTCGTCTCTGCCGAGAGCAACCACGCACTGTTAGTTCCAAACAACAGAGCAAGGAAAGGCCAACAGAGAAAGACTTCAGTGAAGAAATTTGAAGAACAAAAGCAAGATCAGAGGAAGGTAAGGAACCATGGCCGAGTCAATCGTTCGGCAAATCCTTTCTATCTTGGCGTCGATCCACGTCGCTGAAGCAATCCTCCGTGAGGATCTCGCCATCTTGGAGTCGCTTCCCTCAACCGAGCAATCTCCAACGGAGCGCCGCCGCCGCGAGTCACCGGCCTCGCCGCGTGACTCCGCTCCGGCCCAGCCACTGGCCTCCCGCCGCCTTGGCCCCCGCCGCCGCAGGGGACGACACCCTCACAGCCGCCATGGCCAAGCGCCACCGGGACCGGGCCAAGGGCCGCCGCCGGACCGCCACGGCCTAGCGCCGCCGCCGGCCTTCTAAGAGCCACCGCCGGATCAGGCGCTGTCGCCGCCGCCGTCGTGGACCGGATGCCGCCGCCGCCGCCGAGGACCGGAGGCCGTGGGAGCGTGGAGCACCGGCGCCGCCGGACGTCGCCGCCACCGGGGCCGGTCGCCGCCGCATGGACCGGACGCAGCGCCGAGGGTCGCCGGGTCCGAGCGCCACCGCCATGGCCTTGGGTCGCCGCCGGCCTTGCACCCTCCGACGCCGGGCCTCTTGGCCAACGTGCGCCGCCGGTGTGCCGCCGGTCCTCCACGTGCCGCCGCCGGCTTTGGGGGTTAGGGTTGGCAACCCTAACCGCCCCGCCCCACTGCCCCTTAAGCCGCCGCCCACCAGCGCCCCCCCCCACCTGGGCCGGCCGAAAGGCCTGCAAGGCCCGGGCCCAGGTTGGGGTGGCCTGCCCCCCCCGCGCCCCCCCGCCAGGCCGAATGGGCCAAAATGGTGCCTGGGCCGCAGCCCAGGTTGCCTTGGTCCATTCGGCTGCGCAGGGCTTTTAGCAAAAATCCCCCCATATTTTTGGGTTTTTTGCATTTTAGTCCTTTCAGTGCTGTTTTTATCAGTTCTTGCTATGATTAGGCCCCTGTATTTCCATACATTTACATTGCAGTCCTGTTTTCTGTTAAGCATTTAAATTTCAGAAAATCTGTAAATGTAATTATGTCCATGTTCAATGTGTTTGCATTATTTGCAATCCCTATAACATGCACTTTTCCTATAAATTTGCAATCGAGATTAATTTTCTTGCAAATTTATATATCAATTCACCTCAATTAAGCCCTAAAATACTTTTTAGCTCAATTGGCTTAATTCAAGGAATTGACATGCAAAATTCAGAGTGATTATCTCATATATTTGTGAATCACGAAGTGATGGATAAGGGATCTACTGCTTCATTGCAGATTATCCACCATTACTTTTAAAATGTGCTCTTCCAAATATTTGAACAACGTAATAGATTTTTAAGCATCTACTGACGCTCGTCAGATTATGCTATTTATTACTACAAGATCTACACCATTTTGGTGATTATCTTCAAAGTGTTATGCTATATAACCTGAGATCTACACTTCATACTTCAAGTTTTCACTTGAAATTTCAGAATTTTGCACAATTATTACAACATAACCATGACGATACTTTGATTTACTCCTAAGTAAATTAATCAAATCTCTGGTTTAATTCCATGTAGATCAAGATGGCCAAAGAATTTGAAGAGCTCGCTCTCGATGGTCACAACTATCCTACATGGGCAATGGATGTCAAAATCGCTCTTGCATCCCGCAGCATTGTAGCAACGATCAACCCTCCCGTTGAGGGAACACCGGCATTACCAGATCCTCAACAATATGCTGCCTTATACATTATGAGGCACCATATCCATCCGGACCTCAAATCTGAGTACCTGATGGAAGAAAATCCACGTGCATTATGGCAAGCACTTAAAACAAGATATGAATAGCAGAAAGCGGTTATCCTTCCCGAAGCAACTCATGATTGAGTTCAACTTTGGCTTCAGGACTTCAAGTCCATTGAAGAATATAACCATGCTATTCACAAAATCTGTTCTAAGCTGCGTTTCTGCGAGAAAGAACCCTCAGAAGCAGATAAGATTGAAAAAACCTTATCAACAATGCTTCCATCGGACAGGATCTTGCAGCACCAGTACCGCGCTAAAGAATTCCAACTTTATTCTGACCTTATACATGTCCTCCTGCAAGTGGAAAAGCATGATGAACTCACTTTGAGGAACCATCATCAGCGCAATGTAGGCGTCGCTCCGCTTCCAGAAGTACACTACAATGCTCAGAATAGTAATAAGTCTGCTGGCTCTTCCAAGAACCAAAAGCAGCACTTCAATGGAAAGCGCAAACGAAACTGGAAGAAGAAGCCACGTGCCATGGATAAGGTGAAAGGCATTGAAAAGCCTAAATTTGACAAATCACAAGTTTACCAAAAGTGTGGATGCTACAAGCATTCCACCAAAAAATGTCGCACCCCTCGACACCTCGTTGATCTCTACCTACAATCTGTGGGACGCAAGAAACAATCTCAAGGATCCAAGTTTGAAGCACATTTCAACCTCCAGACCGACAAGTCCAAGGAAATCGGTTGTTCCACTGCTGTTCTTCCAGAACCCCAGGACAACCAGCATCTCCAACAAGACGACGATCCAATGAACACGGAGAACATGATCATTGAATTCGCTTCAAATGACATGTTTGGTGACTTTGAATAAGTCCCCCCCACTCCGTCATCATAACATCCATATGACATTATTATGTTGTAATTAATTGCTATGTTGTCGTTCTATTGTTTAAGACAATATTGTAGTAGTTATATGTTCAAAACATATATTGTTAATTACAGTATTGTAATAGTACTTATGTATCTAAGTACATTCGTATGTATTCTATATATCCGATTAAGAATTTTATACTAAATTCTTCATTTCTATATATAGATTTCTACGGGAAGCAATCCGATGGAAGAGGAAATGTCCTTGTGGATAGTGGTACCACAAACTCTATTCTTAGGGAACTAAAATATTTTCAAAATCTCACTAAGAGACAAGGAGAAATTTTAACAATCGCCGGACGCGATGCCGTAAGTGTTGGCTCAGGACGAGCCATAATTACTCTCCCTATGGGTACACAAGTAATAATCGAGGATGCTTTGCTATACCCTGATTCAACTCGTACTCTACTAAGTTATAGAGATATCCGTCAGAACGGTTTCCATATCGAAACCCATGACGACAACAAAGAGGAATATCTCCTCTTAACTAAAAACAGCAGATATGGCAAACAAGTACTTGAAAGAATTCCCTCTTTAACGTCCGGATTGTACTATACGTACATCAAACCTGTAGTACATGTTGCATACAAGGTAATTTTTCAGAATATTGATGCATTCCAAACTTGGCATGATCGCCTTGGTCATCCCGGCATAGGGATGATGAGAAAAATTATCAGCAATTGCATTGGTCACAACTTGAATAATGCTAAACTTCCTCAACATTCGGATTTCATTTGCACCGCATGTGCAATTGGAAAGTTAATACTAAGGCCTTCGCACCTTAAGATTAACGTGGAACACTCAACTTCTTTGAACGCATTCAAGGAGACATTTGTGGTCCCATCCAACCATTATCTGGACCGTTTCGGTACTTCATGGTTTTAATTGACGCATCAACTCGATGGTCACATGTGTGCCTTCTCTCCACACGAAACCATGCTTTCACAAAGATTATGAGTCAAATTATTAAATTAAAGGCTCATTATCCCGACCACCGAATCCAATCCATTCGCATGGATAATGCTGCGGAATTCTCCTCTAGACCTTTCAATGATTATTGCATGGCTTTAGGGATAGAAGTCCAACATTCCGTACCATACGTCCATACACAAAATGGTTTAGCCGAAGCACTTATCAAGAGGATTAAGCTTATTGCAAGACCATTACTACACAATTGCAATCTACCAACTTCTTGTTGGGGTCATGCAGTTTTACACGCTGCTAACTTAATACAATTGCGCCCAACTGCTTATCACAGTACTTCCCTGCTGCAACTAGTACGTGGAAATCCTCCAAACATTTTCCATCTGTGAAAATTCGGATGCGCCACATATGTGCCCCATCTCACCACCTCAGCGTACATCCATGGGACCACATAGAAAATTGGGGATCTATGTGGGGTACAAATCACCGTCGATAATCAAGTACCTAGAACCTCTCACCGGGGATCTATTCACTGCCCGTTACGCTGATTGCATCTTCAATGAGGATCATTTCCCGGCATTAGGGGGAGATATCAAGTACCAAAAAGAATGCCAGGAAATCGATTGGAATGCCCAAGGTATTTCCTATTCTGATCCACGTACTCAAGAGACTGAACTCCAAGTTCAGAAGATCATATATTTGCAACATCTTACAAATAACTTGCCAGATTCATTTACAAATCACAAAGGAGTTACAAAATCCTACAATCCTGCTGCAAATGCGCCCGAAAGAGTGGAAATTCCAAAAGAAACCACCCAACTCCCCATCAACAATAAGAGGGGGAGAAGTACGGCCGCAAAACAGGATTCAGCTTCACGCAAGCAACAAAGGAAACAGAAGAAAAAACCTTCTAAAATTGTAAATGAAATCCAAACTCCACAACCCAGCTTAGGAGTGCACTCAAATCTAGAAGCTGGGACATCGAAAAATCCTGACATGATCAATTTGGGAAATCAAGATCAGTCACTAAGAGATAATGAAATTTCCACCAATTACATTGATTCTAGAGAATCATATAACCGTAAGACTACGATTGTCGACATTTACTTCTCCACAAAGATTGCAAACAACCTTCAATCTGATCCAGATCCCAAGACCATGGCAGAGTGTCAAAAACGCTCGGACTGGAATCAATGGAAGGAAGCAATCCAAACAGAGATAGCTTCGCTCAATAAAAGAGAGGTATTTACAAAAGCAATACCTACTCCTCCCAATGTTTTCCCGGTGGGATTCAAATGGGTATTCGTCCGGAAACAGAACGAAAACAATGAAGTGGTGAGATACAAAGCGAGGCTCGTAGCACAAGGGTTCACGTAGAGACCCGGCGTTGATTTCAACGAAACATACTCTCCAGTAATGAGTGGAATAACATTCCGATACCTAATATCGCTGGCAATGCAAAATCATCTATCTATGCAGTTGATGGATGTAGTGACTGCATATCTTTATGGGTCACTTGATTCGGACATATACATGAAGGTTCCCGATGGAATCCCACTTCCGAATCCAAACGCTAAACGCAACATGTATTGTGTAAAACTTAACAAGTCATTATACGGCTTGAAACAATCGGGTCGAATGTGGTACAATCGACTTAGCGAATTCCTTATTCAAAAGGGATACACAAACAATGATGATGCCCATGCGTATTCATAAAGAAATCTTTAAATGGATTTTGCATCATATCCGTGTATGTTGATGATTTAAACATCATTGGCAACGCACAAGATATTGATGAAGCGCGTGATCATCTAAAGATGGAATTTGAGATGAAGGATTTAGGCAAAACGAAATTTTGCTTAGGGCTACAAATTGAGCACCTTCATTCTTGAATTTTGGTACACCAAGCTGCTTATATCCAAAAGATCTTAGAGAAATTTAATATGGACAAATCTTATCCATCAAAGACTCCCATGGTTGTTCGATCTCTAGACGTAGAGAAATATCCTTTCAGACCAAGGGAAGATGGAGAAGATATATTGGGATCCGAATTCCCATATCTTAGTGCTGTTGGAGCTCTTATGTATCTTGCAAATTGCACCAGGCCTGATATCGCATTTGCAGTAAACTTATTAGCGAGACACAGCGCTGCTCCAACTAAACGTCATTGGACGGGAGTCAAGCGAGTCTTACGCTACCTCCAAGGTACTAAAAATTTGGGTCTATATTATCAATCTCGCAAAGATTCAAATCTAATCGGATATATCGATGCTGGATACTTGTCTGATCCCCATAATGCTAGATCTCAGACAGGCTTTGTGTTCCTGCATGGTGGAACGGTCATTTCATGGAAGTCTTCTAAACAGACTTTAGTGGCTACGTCCACAAATCATCTGAAATTATTGCCCTATATGAAGCATCACGTGAATGCGTGTGGCTTCGCAGAATGATAAACCACATCCAACAATCATGTGGTCTTGGTTCTATTGAATCACCGACTATTATCTATGAAGATAATACCGCTTGTGTTGCTCAGATGCAAACAGGTTACATAAAGAGCAATATTACCAAACATATTGCCCCTAAGTTGTTTTATCCTCATGAGTTACAACAAAGTGGGGAGATAAACATCTTGCAAACCAAATCATGTGACAATCTCGCGGATTTGTTCACTAAGTCTTTACCAAATTCAACGTTCCAAAAATTCGTTCATGAAATTGGTATGCGACGACTTCAAGATTTGCAAGAATCAGGGGGAGCTACTCTTTGATAATTAACCTGTTTGTACATCATATTGTACTCTTTTCCCTTTATGAGTTTTCTCTCAAGTTTTCTCATGAAAGGTTTTTAATGAGGCAATATCAACACAAGATGTATGTCATATCTTCTATTTTCCCTATCGAGGTTTTTGAGAAGGTATACAAGGCATATCGATTGTTCTCTAAACTCACTTATGGGTTTTTCCTTAACAGGTTTTCTCATGTGAGTTAACAAAGAGACAATTATAATTATATGTTGTATCATTTTCTTCTTATTTTCCCACTGGGTTTAAAGGAGTTTTTCACAACATACCAAACATCACTTCTCATATTTTTCCCACATGGTTTTTAGAGAAGTTTCTCCAGATATTCTTCATATATGTACAAGGGTGAAATTAATCAAGGGGGAGTGTTATGAACAGACGCCTCCCAGAAGAGACGCGTCGTTTGCTCAACTTCACAACCGTCATTTAGCAACCGCTAAGACTCTTCAAGCAATAACTGCCGTCCTTTGTATTGTATATATATATGTAACATTTGAGATCAATAAAGAACGAGAGTTCATTTTGGTTCACAATCATTGTCTCCATTTTCATTCCTACTCTCAACAGTTATGAAGGATTTGATTTCATCAGTTTTGGCTCTGCCTTCGCCAAATACAAATTAATGTTTGCTTCCTTCTTTTTCATGTGCATTACGGACTCTGGTGCTAACCGCATACTAGATTCATTGATTTAGCTGTCTCTTTCCTGCATCGATATTTTTAGGCTTCAGATTTTGTAACTTTCTGCCGTTCGCAGGTTGTCAGACATGTTCATCCGAAGCATTGCTCTACGCATAACTACTTTGATCAACAAGTATTAGTATTGTTGCCCGTCAATGTCTAATTGCGCTGGCAACACTTTTGGATTTTTCTTAAATTTTTACTTGCTTTGCTATCAAATGTAGTTGTCATCTCTTCCACAGATGTACTGGACTGATCTGCTGAGTTTATCCAGAAAGTTGGAACCAAGTATGTATATGGGGTTAAACTGAGCATGATTTGCAGAAACGGAAAAGAGAGAGTGAAACAAGGATTGAGCAGCTGTTGGGCTTGCGATACCCACCGTGGATATGCGTTTGCTGCTGGGAGCATAATTGCTATGTTGTGCTATTTATGCCTTATGCGGTTACGCCCCACTACACGGCTTATTTAGTTTCTTGGACAGGTGATGTGCGAGGCATCCATTGCTCTAGTTCAGATGAAAACATCTTTGTGAGTTCTTTAGTTAACTCTTTGGGATATTGTTTCGTTTTAGCCTAGCTCACTAGTATAGAAAAGGTGATTACTGACGGGCAGATATTACCCGTTTGTGATGGGTGGGCAGCCCGTCAACAATCAATCGTCAGTGATAACACAAGTTACCTCTGACGGGTCCGAGGCCCGTCAGAGATAGCACATTATCTTTGACGGGCGGGCAATTTGCACCCGTCAAGGATGACTGTGGAGAGGAACCGCATGATCGACCTGCAGCACACATCTCTGACGGGTGAGGTCTAGTCGACCGTCAGTCATGACATCTACCTTTGACAGCTATTAGTCACGGTCCGTCAGAGATGACTACTAGAAAGGACCGAAGGAAATCATAACTGACGGGCGAAAACAAACGTGTGACGAGTGATCCGACCCGTCAGAGTAGGAAGTTATCACTGACGGGCTACCTACAGATGCCCATCAGTACTGATAGTTACCTTTGACGGCTCACTTTATATCGCCCGTCAGTGATAACTTGTTATCACTAACGGTTGCATTACCAGCGCCCATCAGTGATGACCCTATCCTGGTTCCTACATAAACCTGTTTTGCCGACTAGCCTCAGGATTTTGCTAGCCATGCCCTCTGAAAAAAAGTCCCAGCTGTGCAGCCCTAGCTACACAGCCTCTCAGCAGCCCCAGCTGCGAGGCACAGGCACAAAGCATATATCACAAATAATTGAAATAACAACATCACATAGCATCACAAAATCAGAAACCACATTTACAACACATTCACAAATATATAAAATTCACAAATCGAAATGCACCTATATTACAACGACACAATCACTTTTAAATTCAAACACATATATATATATGTCGCCGAGCTTCTATGTTGTTGCGGAGTAGTCGATCAATAACCTCAAAGATATCCTGCATAGATAGCACCATAGCAACGTTGCATTGAAGAGAACAGAATTACAAATATGAACTAAATTATCAATAAATCAACATTTTCCGAAGGTGGGGGGCAGCTCTACGCCGGCGTAAAATTCACTGCCTGGCCGGATGACATATTGGTTCAAGAAGTATGCAAACACATCTCTCATGCGGCATTGATCTCGTAAGTAGTCATAGTCGAGAGCCAGGTAGTCCTTGAAGTCTTTTTCACTGGAAAGTGGGTTGTAGTGACGGACCATCACGTCCATGTGCGCGCACACATAAAACCCACATGTCACGCTATTCGCCGGCTGCTGCCTGCACGGGAAGTCAAACATGTGGCTGAGCCTAGGATTTGACTTTTTCCAGCGCGCCGTCCCTCCCATTGCCCTAAATTTGGCGTATGCCTCGTCAACGCACCGCCGAATCTTGGAGAAGTCCCTAGGGGGTAGTCCTTCTTGACGCCTGAGAGAATCAAGGTAAAATACCTTGTTCCAAGGTACGACTATCACGAGAAGGACCCAATGGTCGCTGCATAGACCAGATGAGATCCCTGTAAACACACGCAGCTATTTAATTAAGTGCTCGAAGAAAAAATTGACATAATTAGGAAAGAACTCACGGAGGGTTGTACGGCAAGATTATCATTTCACTGTCCCTCTGCGCGAGCCATGTCTGGGAGATGAAATCAACGACCGACTCAAATACGTCGTCGATTTGGCGGTCGTGCAAGATGCACAGATCGATGAACCCAATGCTCGCTTTGTTACACTTGGCCTCTTTCGATTGCCAGAGTGTCCAGACCCTCATTAGCATGGTGTCTAGTCTCTTCCGGTTATACATGCTCCAGACGTCTTCAAAGTCAACGTTGAATGTAGGACTGTCAAACTCTCGATAAAAGTGGTAACTTTCTGGCACTTCGAGTTTGATGAAGGATACAAATCGATCCGGTTGACTCGAATGTAGCACAATCATGTCATGCAGCAGTTTTGCCTCGGCTCCCAAAGTTTGTATTTCATTGTCTGGGAGGAGCGGCTGACCAGGAATGTATCTGACTGCCCTTGCTTTCTGTTGTACGTCAGGAGTTGATGCGTACGACAGGGACTTAGCGGCGCTATCTTGTTTTGCTAACCTCTTTGTTGTGCCGTCCCGTTTGGTGTTCCTTTTCTTTGGAGCTTTTTGGGCCGCCCTTGGATCACTCTCCGTACGTATTATGTTTTCCTTAGACGTAGGGCCGGTAAATGCCTCCTTCATAGCTCCGTGAAGTGTGCCTGGAGAAAAGTCTTCGCGGCACCTTGCGCACTAACGGGCTCCGCTGGCAGTAGGGCATTCTTCAGGTCCTGCCTATGCTTGGAGCGTTCTTTTCTCGGTGGCTCGGGTGCGTCGACAAGTGCCGGCTCAACTTCCATAATGGTGTCATGTGCCACCGGGTCCTCATGGGCTGGCATCGAGTCTTCATCTCTCTGGTCGAATGACAGATGTGTTTGGCTCAAGGCCAAAGGAGATATCCGGGTTGATGGAGAGGCGCTGGCCGGAGATGCGCGAGTCGAGGCCCCTTCTACAATCACTTGAGCCTTCGACCACTGGATGAAGGTTATCAAGCATTGTCCTAGCATGGTGGCATCCTCTTCAGGAGGTACAGGGACAGTCATGGCACTGAACTCCACAACTACCCTATCCACATGTACCTTCACCATGTCCGCAATGTAATCTGATGGTGCGTCAGGGCCCCCGAAGAAGCTGGCATCAGTAGGCCGTGTGCGACGGTAACATTGGCGCCCGGCATAGGATAAACCAATCGGCATTTCGTGGGCACCGGTCTTCTCCACCGGCTTCGAACGATTTTCCACTCCTCCGTTAAACTTAATTGGGCACTACCTCCATGGATCGTTTTTGGCTAGCCACCTTCGGTGACCCATGTACACGATTTTCCTTGAGTTCTGTAAGAATAAACTCACTGTCTCTTCTTGGCACGAGACACAAGCTTCGTATCCTTTCACACTCTGGCCAGATGAGTTTCCAAGCGCTGCATAGTCATTGGCCGTAGTGAAAAACATAGCTCGTAGCTGGAAATACTTTACTTTATCACCGTCCCAAACCTCAGCCCCCTGGTGCCAGAGTGTCTCTAGTTCTTCCTTCATTGGTTGCATGTACATGTCAATATAGTTTCCAGGTTGCTTCAGCCCTTGGATGAGAACGGAGAGGTGTATATACTTTTGCTTCATCGACAGCAATGGAGGAAGGTTGTACAACCATAGAAGGACTGGCCATGTGTTGTGTCTGCTACTCATGTTGCCGAATGGATTGATCCCGTCCATACTCATCCCAAACCTTATGTTTCTCGCCTCCTCCCCGAAATCAGGAAATGCATCGTCCACTGCCCTCCATTGGCATGCATCGGCAGGGTGCCTCAGGATTCCATCTTCAATTCGACCCTCCGTATGCCAACGCATTCATTTTGCATCTTTCTGTTGGCAAAAAACCATTTCAAACGGAGAAGAACAGGAAGATACCAGCAAACCTTCGCAGGGGGGCCCTTCACTTCATCGTCGTCCTCGTCACAATCGACCTCGTTTGCGATACGCTTGTAGCGGGATGTCTTGCACACCGGAAATCTTCGTAGGTCTACATACTCTTTGCGGTACAAGATGCAGTCGTTTGGACACACATGAAATTTTTCAACGTCCAATCCGAGAGGGCATATAACCTTCTTCGCCCTGTAAGTGCTTGTAGGCAAGACGTTCCCCTCCGGGAGAACGTTGGAAAGGAGCTCTAATAATTTTGTGAAACTTGTGTCCGGTCAGTTGTAGGCTGCCTTTAGCTTTAGAATTTCTAACGAGACGGACAACCGCGTATGCTCGAGTTTACATCCAACAAACAACGGTACTCTCGCATCTTCCAACAATCTTACAAACTTTGCGAACTCTCTTTCATTCTCCGGGTTCGCAGTCATCTCTTCCATATCACGCAACATGTCATCCAAATTCCCCATGCTATCCTCTGAAGATTCTGAATTAGCTTCTTCCTCGATAGCTACATGCTCATCCTCAACGAGGTCCACCGCTTCTACAGGGTTTGCAACTTCTTTCTCTTCACCGTGACATGTCCAACGTGTATAGCCTTCCATGAAACCCTTTGTCAGCAAATGTAGTTGTAACTCTCCCGTCGTCGATAACATTTGCGTGTTACTACATTTACGACATGGACAACACATCTTCGCTTTTCCCTTGATCGCCATTTCCTCTTGAGCAACTCGAAGAAACTCATTCAAAGCGGTGATAAAACTCTGTGTGGCACGATCACCATACATCCAATTTCAATCAATCGATCCCTACGACAACATAAAAATAATTTCATAAAATAAATATATTAAATTAGCCATTTCTTCTCTCACGTCCAAGAAATAAAGTAATTACCATGTTAGATGTTCAAAGAGGAGCTAGGAGCGATGGATATCGTGGGCCTTCGGGGAGAGGGATATTGACGAGGAGGCAGGGTCTTTGAGAGGGGGAGGGGGACCAGAGGAGGAGAAAAAAGGGCCTTTTGGGAGGGGGAGATGGAGAGGAGGAATTAAGGAGCCTTTGAGAGAGGGATCAAGAGGGTTGGAGAGAAGAGGGCTACCGACGTACAAACGCCGGTATCGATGGTCCGGAAGGATCCCCTTTGGGATTCGACCGGGGAGGCGGAGATCTCGGAGCTACGCCGGAGCTAGAGCTTGGCAGGATATGGAAATGAGGAAGAACACAATGATTTTCCCAGGTTCGGGCCACCTTCCAAGCATAAAACCCTACGTCCTGCTTTGGATGTATTTGATATTTAGTGGAGAGATTACAAGGAACTAGCAGTCAGCCCCACTGTTCTTCTTCTTCTAGGGTTTTTTCAATTCTACTGGAGCCAATCTTTAACTCTCTCTCTTTTTTTCTACCTCCCGATCCGTCTCTCTCTCTTGCATGGCCGCGACTCTCCCCTTATATATCCGGGGGTTACCACAGTGGCCGAAAGATAAATATCTTGCCCTTGAAGCTTGTCGCGGAAAAAACCCAGCATGGCAAGCCATGTCGGTGGTTGAGATTTGCTGTAGCGGAACAGTGCCGGTCACGCCTTGGTTGGGAACTAGATCTTTCATGATGAGGGCGTGTCAGGAGATAAAAATTTGACGTTTCCTGACATGGGCTATGCTGCAACTACCCGGGTCCCATGGACCAGACGTAGAGGGCATGCCTGTGGATGTGCAGAAGCGCGTCCTTAAAGCCAAAAAATGGGTGTCAGACCTCTCCATTCTCTCCAAGACTGATAGCTGACAGGGCTTATCACTTGGGGGGATGGGAACCGGTCAGGACACCGCTCTTGGTCCGCAAGGACTTGGAATAGACTGGCATTTAATGCACCTGGCACAGGCATTAATTGCCCCTGACGTAGGCATTAAATGTGCCTTCTGGGCCACGCGGATTGAAGAGGGGACCTCAAGGGGTGCTCGGGGCTCCCGAGATCGGAGGCCCCCGAGCACCACTCCTAGGCCGCTCCGTCATCTGGGCAAGGTGTCTGGCCCCCCGGACGGGGGCCGGGTCGCCGTTGGTGCTCGGGGTGAGCTCCCCGAGCACTACTTCTCGGGTGCTCGGGATGAGCCCCCGAGCACTTCTGCTCGGGTGCTCGGGGTGAGCCCTCGAGCACTTCTGTTTCGTCCTGGGCGAGGGACTCGGCGCCCCGGGCAGGGGCCGGGTCGCCCTTGGTGCTCGGGATGATCCTCCAAGCATTTTCTTCTTGGGTGCTCGGGGTGAGCCCCCGAGCACTTCTGCTTTGTGCCGTCCTGGGCGGGGACCAAGTTCGCCTTTGGGCCTTTTGGGAAATGTCATCAAAGGACGACTCGGGGCACCCCTTGATTTAGCCAAGGGGAACGGTGCTCGGGGTGAGCCCCTGGGAACCTCTTCTCTAACTTCCACGTCTTTGGTGACGTGGCGTCAAGTTGGCCTTTCGCCAGCGGTTTAGGGGACCCTGGGCCCCGTAACGCCGACAAGGCCCTTCGGGAGAGAAGAGGGCCGCGCGCGGGGCCGCAGCAGTTTAGGTGGCGATAGCGGCGCACGCAGCTGGTCCTGGGGACCCGCGGGCACAGATCTGCTTCGAGCTTGGGCAGGATATATGTAGGTAGGAGTCACCACTGACGGGCTAGGTAAAAGGAACCGTCAGCGATGCGCGCAGGACAAATCTGAGTGAACAACGGGCACTGACGGGTGGTGCATAATGGCCCGTCAGTGAAATTGAATTAGATTTCACTGACGGGCAGGACAAAAGGAACCGTTAGCGGTGACATGACCAACCAAGTCAATTTAATGGGCCAAGTCACTACAGACGGGTGAGCAGAGGGCCCGTCAGAGCTGTGTACATCATCGCTGATGGGTTTTACTTCTGACCGTCAATGGTGAGACGACTGGGGTAAATCTTTCTGTGTCGTCACATCACTGATGGGTGCCTTTACGTGACCGTCATAGGTGACTGTTTACATCTCTGACGGGTCTAACTACAGGCCCGTCAGGGATGACTTTCCTGTGAAATCTGGTGTTTCTGCTGAAGTCATTACTGATGGGCCGTCGTTTTGCCCGTCAGTTATGACATCCCCCCGCCGCGAAACGGAACATCTGATAGAGTCACCACTGACAGCTATCTGGATGCCCATCAGTGATAGATAAGATGCCTGACGGGCTTTTCCCTGCCCATCAGTGATACGGTATAGCGGATGACCTTTTTTGTAGTAGTGGCTATTGCCCATGATATTGTGATCGGTTAAATTGATGTGATATTGTGTTGGTTAAACAATAAATCCATAAGTTATACGAAAACTTAAATTGAGCAAGCCCTTTCTTAATTGATAACTGACTTGCAAAGAAACATCATAGTACTATAAAACTATTAATGTTTTATAGTAAAATTTCAAAAACGCATTCCTACCTATTCCCTGTGTCAATTCTTGCCCATTTTCACATGGAATGAAAAACTTTAACAAATAGTCCATGCAGATAGGGGTTTGATAATAAGCTCGCTCAACTTGTGAAAACTCGCTAATATAAGCTAATGGGTCGAATTTTGTTTACAGTACCCTGTGCTCCCTAAAAACGGGTAGGAGTACCCCGATCAAATCTGCCCCTTCCGCTTAACGAGGTAGTTTAGAATTTTTTTCTCATTCTAATGTACGTAGGGGTAATATCGTACATTTATCCTTGATCTAATTCGCTGCTGAAATGGTTGAATGAAAAAAAAACTATTTCATGCTCACGCCGCACGCCGCCGCCACATCCCCTATAACTCCTCATATTGTGATCATGCGTATGAACTCTCTAGGATTACCGATGTTGCTTACATACCTGCAACCTGTCATGCGTAGTGTCGATGTATGATATACCGGGGGTACTCTTACAGCATGTATTTGTACGGTAGCGGGGCGGAGACTCAGGTCAGCTTGATACTTCGACACCGATATACCCAGGTTCAGGCCCCCGAGTTGGGTAATAGCCCTACGTCCTGCTTTGACTTGATTGATATACGGTATGGACTACCAATGATTACAAGGGGAACTCGGCGAGTTGGGAACTCGACGAGGTTGGCTTACAAGGGAAACTCGACGGATAAGGAACCCGGCGAGATCGGTTTCCAGGCTAAAGGATTTCGGAGATGACTAATCGACTAGGGCTCGTAGATCTGATTAAGCTTGTCCCCTCCTGGAGGGGTGTGTGCTCCTTATATAGGCGAAATAAGGCGAGTCCTCGTAGTACACGAGTCGGACTCCTTCTTAATACCATATCTTGAGTTCTCGTAGTACATGAGTTGGACTCCTTCCAAAAGGCGTGTCGAGAGTTGTTCTCTGATTCTGGTTAGGACACACCGACTTGGGCACGAATATACGGTTTGTAGTACTATCCATCATCAAGCCCTCCATCATTATGCGTGATGAATCCGAGATTTAGACAAAGCAAACCCAAGTTGAGGTGATGGTCCCTTGCTATGGAACTTGGTGGGCTTAGCCCATTAATGTAGTCTGAACCCGTCCGACGGAATTCACGGATGGTGATGTTATGATCCCACTTTGTCGCATGGTGAGCCTGTTTGTGCACCAGAAGCGGAGGACACGCGGATCAACGACTGGCGCGAGTTGGTGGAGAGGTTCATCGGCAAAGCCGGATTCGAGGCGGTGGGGGACTCGCCCGCTGCTGCTGAAGATAGCAAGGGTGATTATATCTCCGGGAGCAGTGATACTGCCGGGAAAGAGGACTGGACCCGCCTCCCTTTGGTTGTGTGTCCTCGTTCTTGTGCTGTAAAGAACTTTTAACTTATGCAATCTGGAACTTGTTGCATTTTGTCGTCTTATGGTTGATGCGAAAAACTCCTTTATTCTGCTGTGTAGTTGTATTGCCTTAGGATTGTGTGATGTACTATGTATATGACTCCGAGCCCCCGACTGTTTGTGCGAGTTGATGAGAACTCGGATGAACAGGCTAAAAAAACTTTGCTGTAGTAGCCCTCGACTGTTTGTGCGAGTTAGCAGGAACTTGGATGAACAGTCTGAAAAAACTTCGTTGTGGTAGCCCTCGACTGTCAGTGCGAGTTAGCAGGAACTTGAATGAACAGTCTGAAAAAACTTCGTTGTGGTAGCCCTCGGCTGTCAGTGCGAGTTGGTAGGAACTCGAATGAACAGTCTGAAAAAATTTCGCTGCGGTAGCCCTCGACTGTCAGTGCGAGTTGGTAGGAACTCGGATGAACAGTCTGAAAAAACTTCGGTGTGGTAGCCCTCGACTGTTTGTGCAAGTTGGCAGGAACTCGGATGAACAGTCTGAAAAGGCTTCACTGTGGTAGCCCTCGACTGTTTATGGGAGTTACCAGGAACTTGGATGAACAGTCTAAAAAAGCTTCGCTATGGTAGCCCTCGACTATTTGTGCGAGTTAGCAGGAACTCGGATGAATAGTCTGAAAAAACTTCTCTGTAGTAGCCCTCGACTGTTTGTGCGAGTTAGCAGGAACTCGGGTGAACAGTCTGAAAAAATTTCACTGTAGTAGCCATCGACTGTTTGTGCGAGTTACCAGGAACTCGGGTGAACAGTCTGAAAAAACTTCGTTGTAGTAGCCATCGACTGTTTGTGCGAGTTAGCAGGAAGCTCTGTACTCGTGCCTCGGGGTAGGTGCCATAGTCGAGGAGGCGAAACAAATTGAGGAACTCGTGCTATGCCTAGCCCCGCGCAGATGCGAACCGAGTTAAGAAACATCGGTTTACTCGCTCGTTCTTTGCAAGGCGCTGGTGTCACTGGACCCAGGGTAGAGGATTTGAGTTGAGGAACCCGTGCTCTTATTTAGTCCCCGGGCGGATTCTGGGCGTGAGGCCTGTGTGCCGGTGTCGAGGGAAGTAAAGTTGAGGAACCCAAAGGGAAACTTGTCCCAGGACGTTATGGCGAGGCTTATGGACAGCTGACATGACTCGGGGTGGCGAAACGGAGCGCGAACCCGTGTACGTGCCAGCCCCCGAGTGCATACAAGGCGGTTATACAGCGACCAAACTCGAGTAGGTGGAACGAGGCGCGAACTCGTGTTCATGCCTAGCCTCGAACTGTCAGATGCTTGTGTGCTATGGACTAGGAGGGCGAATCGAGGTATAGACTCGTGTACGTGCCGATCTCCGAGTCTTAGCGAAGCATGTTGGAGGCGTTTTGAGTATTTGCTTGATGGAGGCCGAAGAATTTGGTACTGGTACGGTATAGATGTCCGTGGAAACACGGGTTATCAGTAAGGAAGTCATCCAGGGTGAAGCCCCCGGAAAGCAATAATATTTGGAGAGTTGATTAATGTTCCACGTGTTGGGTAGCGCAGAGCCGTGGTCGGCGAGTCTAAAAGCGCCGGGTCGCAGGTTGGCGACGATGGTGTAGGATCCTTCCCACTAGGGAGATAATTTGTTCTCGTTAGTGCAGTGATGACGACGCCAGCCCCCGAGCCTGTGAAGATAATTTATCTATATCGAAATAGAAAGTCTAGATCTTACTTGTTTAGTCGTTATCCATATCATCGAAGCGATCGGGTGGCATTTGCTTGATCCGGGCGGCCAGGGCCCGCGAATGGCGGCTCTCTTCCCTTTTTGCGGCGGTGACGTCGCGTAGTGAGGCGGAGACGCTTCCTGTTCAGATGGTGCCTGAGGTCGGCCGGATGGAATTTGGTCTGATGATGATCACCTTTGGCAGCAGCCTGTCGAGGCGCGATTTGGCGCCGGGTATGTCTTGAGATAATCGTGCTTCGTAGATCCCGAGGATCAGAAGCATACGGGTTGAAGTTTGCACGGTCGCATAGAGTAGCGACGACTCGTAGAGCCGTAGGGAGAGTTCGCTTGCTTCCCATAGCGAGTTGACGCCGAAGTCGGTGAGTTTCTGCTTGATAAGGGGGGTTGGTGCGGCTGTTGCGGGATCCGAACGAGACATCGTAGAAGTCTTTGTCGTTGAAGCCTGTGTACACCATCTTATTGGCGAGAGTTGCTGAAGTAGATCCAAGCTGACGTAAGGCGACAGCGAGTTGACGAATCACGAGTTGGTGCTGACGAATCATGGAATTCGGAGAGCATCTGTTTGATAAGGGGTGTTGGTTTAGCTGTTGCGGGATCCGGACGAGACATCGTAGAAGTCCTTGTCATCGAAACCCGTGTATACTATCTTGTCGGTAAGTGTCGTTAGCGTAGATCCAAACTGACGTACGCTCCATAGATTGTATCGAATTCGTTGGAGATAGAAAATCTCTTGTGCAGCTCGATCAGCTCATGCAGGGACTCTGGCTGGCGTGTATGCGACAACCGCGACGCGGACGGACGACTTGTGGTCGGCGCAGCCAATGTACATGTTGTGCCAGCCAACTTCAAGATGGTGCGGCACGGCTGGAAGAGCTGCTGCATGGCGGCGGCTTCCTCCACCTGCACACGCCTCCTCGCGCGCAGACCTACGCCCGGGTCGCCGCCTTTCCGGCGCCACGCTCCCACGGCCCGTCTCGTGAATTTAGGATTTGGGGATGAACGGATGAAACGATCAAATGAATGAGTTGAGTTATTTCTCGTGAATTTAGAATTTTGGGCTGTGGATAAAGTACTGAAATGCCCCTACGAGTAACTAAGTTAATTGTCCTCTCCATTTACCCTTTAACCCCTTAGATTAGGGTACTCCCTAATTTTTTATGGAGGTACTTCTTCATACTTGTAGTGGAGTACCGTTAATCTTATTTATCGGATTGAGAGAAATGAATGACTCATCTTTATGTCGAGGGACTGTAAAGGAACTCGATTTAGCTCAATTCTTTAAGCTCAACGAGCTAAACTTCACTAAAATTCTAACTTGGCTCAACTCATTAAATCCTGTAAGCTCAACGAGCTAAACTTCATTAAAATTCTAACTTGGCTCAACTCGTGAGTTACAGACCATGTATATCAATGGCAGCAAAAGGAAATTAATGTATGGCTCAGAATACAAGCAGCAGTCCTGTATAGGGTGGACCCTCCGTGGAGAATCTCTAATCAAGAAATATTCAAGAGAATAACAACCGATAATCAAACAAGATAATAGTCAACTTAATCTTGACTCTTGAGAGATGTAATCATACATTTTAACATGCATCTCAACTATCTCAATCTCAAGTTCTCAACATGCAACTTCAATAAAAGTCTCAACTCTCAAATTCGTAAGACAACTCCACGCATTCAATCCACAATATAGCTTAAATATATTATAGGATTAATGTCGGACAATCCCTTTAACACATAAAACATGAAATGACTTAACAGTTCAAACTTCACGGAGAGCTAGTAATTAAAAACATGATCTACCAAAGCCTCGTGACCTACTCGACTCATTAGGCTCGTTACCTTAATGAGAAAAAAAATCCTGTTTGGCTCGACTTGTTAAGAGCACAAATTTATAATAAGCTGAAATCAATTTGTGAGTTTTGAGTTTTTTTTCTAGCCATATGTGCAGATGACTAATGTTTTCAAATTAGTATGCAACACACTAACACATAGGTAGCTTCATTCCGAGTATTAGTTCTATCGTAGCCTCGTAGGTACTACCTAGCTAAAGTTGAAGACCTAATTAATGGACACATATGCATTAGTACTTGATTTATATTGATGTGCGAACCATGTTGTTCTATGCATGCTGTATTGCTGTGTAGCCTGTAGCTTTCCCTTCCAAGAAGAAAAAACATGAACAACTGATCCTTTGAGCAGCAAATAAAGCAGAGGGAATTTATGTGCATGTCCAAAAGTGAAAAGAATACAATCATTTTAAGGAAAGGAGATTATTAGGTCCATAAGGAAAGAAGGCAGGCAAATACATATATAATCGTAGAGGTTACACTATTACACACAGGATTTGTGGGCTAACATTTCACATCCTCACGAGCTACCAAACCAAAACACCGGAGCACACGCACGGCAGCAGGTTTAATTGGGGTAGCCTCATTTGACCTCCTTGATCTCGTCCAGCGCGTAGTTGTTCGTCGACACGCCGGCGTAGTTCACCTTGGCAAACCGCACCACCACCGGGTAACGGGTGTTGGGGTCCTGCATGCGGATGCATATATGTACACCATTAATTGGTGATCGAATTCGTTGCAACACGCGAACCATTCCGTTGCATGAAGATAATAAGGCCAATTAATCTTTTACCTGATCAACCGTGACAACAGAGCCAGTGCCGTTGTACCAGTAGGATTCCCTCCTCAGGATCTTCACCTGATCGGCGAAGAAGCAGGCAAAAATTTGAGGTTAGGATTGTCCAAGTTACAAACAAAGAAGCTGCGCACGACCATGTTCGGAGCTAACGAAGGAACGTACGTACCTTGGTTCCCCTCTTGGGCCCAATCGGCGGTGGCTTGGCCTTGGCGGGCTCCTTGGTGGCCACGGCGCCTTCCGCCTTCTCCGCCTCCGGCGCCGGTGGCGGCGTGGGCGGCGCGGCTGGCTCCTCCTCGGCTCGGGCCACGAGCCTCCTGCCGAGCCTGTTGGAGGCGACGAGGCTGACGCGGCTGGGGGAGCTGCTCACGCTGCCGGTGCCGCTGGGCATGCCCGCGGCCAGCATGAATCTGGAGGTGGCCGACGCCATGTTGGTGCTTGCCATCGCGACGGCGAGCTCAGAATGACCAGGACCGTCTCTCTCCGCTTGCTGTGTGTGGTCGTGTGGCTCCGGCCAGCCAAAGTGCGTAAGTAGATGGCGAGGGTGAGGTGTAACACGAAATAAAGCGTGAATGGCCTTGGTCGGGATGGCAGGCTGAGATGGGCGGATTGTCTCCAGCCATGTGGGTGATTTCCCCCACTCGGGTGGCGCCACATGGCATATCTTATCCACCGATGTGGATAACCTCCCATCCATGGGATGGATTCGGTTATATAGAGAGATTGCAGGATCTTAGTTTGGCCATCTACTGCTGACTTGATGTGTATATCTGGGGACACGTGTAAATTTAGATGTTTCGAAAATTAGGAACTAGCAACTACTCGCTTCGTTCCACAGTTTGTCATCCTGATATTTTACACTTCCACTAAAAACTTATTAAAAGGACTAAACTACCCTCAATCAATTTATTAATTAGCCTAATCAATATACTATTGCTTAGGGAAAGTAAATCATAATAGCACGACATTAATGAGGGGAGGGGTTTATAGAGAGAAAAAAGATAAAAACTCACCTTAGGATAGCAGGATGACATGTATTGTGAAACAAAATTTAAAAGCCAGGATGATAAATATTGTGGAACGGAAGGAGTAGCAAATTCTTTTTTTGAAACAAACCGGAACTAGCAACTACCTGTGTCATGCAACAAGATATTTTAGGAAGGAGTGTAGGATTCGTTGAAACTTGAAACTGCAAGGGTTGTGCCTAATGGCCCCACGCATTGCTTAGGGAAACATTCAGATTAATTACGTGATCTTCACGTCAATGTGATAAGCCGAGAAATTACTCAGCTCCGCCATGTTTACTATCCTAAGCAACCATCTGAATTTTCGCACCCTCGTCTCGTCAAGTAGGAATTTACTCTACAAAAGCATGCTCAGGAGGCATGTCTTTGAACCACAGTGATTCAATACACTTGAAGATTCTCTAACAACATCCCTAGTGTGGGAGAATAAGAGAGGAGTAGGGAGAGAGGGAAGGGGTAGAACCGGTTCCATACACTGTGGTGTATGGGAAAAGAGACGACAGTGATAGATCACAGACTAAAATCTTAGTCGGCGGACTTGATAGCGTGGACCAAAAATATTATATAAATTCAAAGTAATCCATGCACAAATTATATATATATCAATCATATCAATAAGAATATACACTATTACATAGATCCTCATCACAGACGGTTCAAAAAACCATCTATTAGTATGTGATGACAAAACTCTATCACAGACAGGTGTTGAGAACCGTCACCATTGGTGACAAGGCTACCGGCGCCTGACACATGCGCTCCACCACTGTCACCCACGCCAAAATCTGGTGGAGGGGGAGAGGGAAAGACGTCCCATCGGCGCTCTACTATGTCACCCGCGCCCAGATCTAGCAAAGGCCGATCCCAGGTCTGGTATAAGGAAAACTTGTAGCAAGCTTGTAGCAATTTTTTAAAACTATCAGAAGCCAAGATGAATGGTTCTCCATCCATTCGCCCGAAATTAAAGATAAGCCTCCTAGAAAATAATGTTTTCTTTGCACCGTAATATTTAGATAGAAAAGAAGCATTCAACCTTTACCAAGATCAATTTCAGACTTATCCAAAGTAATAAACCAACTTGAGGCTTTTCCACAGAGAGATATAGAAAATATTTTTCTTCTTACCTCCTCCGGTGTCACAGCACTTACCTTGAGAATATTACAAAGTCTAATAAACATCTCCAAATAAGCATAGCGGTCTCTATCATCTTCTCCTAAAAAAGTGTTCACTCAAAGCAGATTGATAAATTTAGGACTAACTTCAAAAGGTGGACTACTATCGGTCTCCATGAAAGTAACCGATTCTTTTTTCTCATGTTTAGGTAACAAGTGTTCAAGCAAGGCACTAACATAAAGCTGCTTCAAGTTATTCATACTAGAAGAAAAATCAGCAACAAGCCAAAATAAAAAATGATGACCAAAAGTGCTATACTCCTAGCAAGGGTGCTAGAAAGCATGACTCATCTTTTGTTGCAAATGGACAAGATCGATTGTAGTTTAGCCTTTGAATAGAAAATGTTGCCGAATCCGCGAGGAGTAACAGCAATTGTTGCCACAAGAATTTGGTCCTTGGTGCTAAAAAAAATAGAGCAATGGTAGGCAAGTAATATTTTTTGGTAATTTTGTACTAATGCTAAAGAGAATAAAAATTTAGAAATAATAACACTAGAAACATAAAAAAATTATAAAAATAAAGTACAAAAGAAAATGATGATGCTCGTGAGTTAGGGGGTCTCCACTAGCATCGGCTACAGATTTAAGCAGTGCTAATGCGGTGTTTGAGATATCTATATGTGAGTATTATGCAAACTAGCATTCAAGTGTGTGTACAAATGCAAGCAAGATATGATCATAATTAAGGTTTTTCTAACCATAGCATAAATTCTCCTATTACATGTGCTAGGTAATGAAAAGATGCTGCTCTCACCCTGAAAGTGCAACTTGGCCCCATAAGTGGGTTTTGATGATTAATGACAAAATCATTAAGGGACTAATGTGTGCCTCAAGTGTGATCATGTGTTTATTCCCAAAAGCAGTGTTAAAACCAGCGTTGACGACTCCTAAATAGTTCTAAGGAAAGACGACTCAAAGAAACGAAGATTAAGAATAATTTTCTAGCCTTTTTGGTGGTTGAAGGAATCATATTGAGTTCAGGGAAAGCTGTACTATTAAGGGCTTGATATTTGGAAGCTGGTGAGAGCATCTTGCAAATTCTCAGCTAGGAATCAATCTCCAAATCTAAAGAAGCCTTCAAAACCTCTTCATACACACTTTTTCTAGACATGTCAAAATATCTGAGATTGATGTCGGAAAATCTAAGTTTTTCTTCTATGTGAAGAGTTAAGGAACTCGGAGCCTCCGAGTTGCCATTCATGTCTGATCTTTTGGATGTCGGAACATCTGAGATTTTCCAAAACCTTTAGTTCCGGTTCTGTACATGCCCAAGTCCTTTTGCTCTGAAAGTCGGAGCTGCTTGATTTTTCTGGAGTCTCCGAGATCTGGACTTATCTTTTGAAACCTCAGAATTTCCACCTCAGTTGGCGTCCTTTGATATCTCGGAAGGTCTGAGTGTGATGTCAGAACCTTCATGAATCCGTTCTGACCAGTGTGCTCGCACCGCTCAGTTGGTCTAACCGGCAGACCTAGTGGTCTGACCGCCCTTGTATAGCCATTGGCCAGTGGGCTCCACTGGTAAGTAGGTTAATTAGAACATAAACATGTATTTAAAATTTTCCATTTGAATTAATCTCAGTATGACATGTGGGGTTGGCTAATAAAGAAAAATATTTAATTCTCTATTTAAATTCATAAGTCAATGACAAGTAGGCCCCACCATTAATTCGGCTAAAAATAATTCCCAAAATAACAAGGAGAATCCTGACAATGGCCCCCACCTGTCAGTCTCTAGCGTTGGGTTATAGCTGAGTATAAAAAGTTTTAGAGTATTTTCTTTAATGAGAAAAAGACAAAAAAGGATTTAAAAATTGCTAAAACTTATAAATTTGTAGAAAATTCATTTTAACTCCAAAAGTTTTGACTTTATATAAAAATGCTAAGGATAAAATATAATATCTATTAAGAATAATTTCATTCATTTTTATGTTCATTAAAATTTTGGAATAAATAAATAGGGTTAAGTAAATGTTTAAAAGTGCCAATTTCACTCAAATTTTTTGTTAAGTTGCTATATCATGCCTTATGCCATGTTCATTTATTTGGGTGATATGAGATTATGTGAATAGTCATCTTATGTTTTCCGCTAGCATGATGATAATTAACTTGATGTCCTAATCAATCTGAACCCCTAATTGAGTGAGTGACGTGGGAGCATAGTCGTTGGACAGGCAGTTAGATTGTGGGCGTTACCGAGCCTTATGTCGGGATTAATTGTGGAGGTTACCACGGCGATCCTTCGGTGTGTTTCCTTTCAGCCGTTGAGTACTTGTCGTGAGAGCACCAAGGGTGTGGCCAGGTGGTCTTTACCCACGTGAGGCCTTGCAACCCTCATGTGTGGAGCCCCAGGGGCACTCGGTGGTGTTACCGAACAACCTGTATCTCTCCGTTACCTAAATTAGATGGTATATGGTGATTAGATAATTAATTCTAATGGTTAATATGGATGAATGATTAAGCTTAATGTTGAACTTGAAAATTATGATCTTGTGCTCACATGTTACTAATGATATTTGTATGTTACTACTAGACGTTTATCTATATTGTTGATGATTAAATGGTTTACCTTATGTCATTGCCATGCTAATTTTCATGTCACAAGCACTACTAAGACTCGCAAGTATGTTTGTACTCATTGGTAGTATTTCTTGCATGCATAGGAGCAGATGATCCTACTCTAGACGAGTTTTACAAGAACAACATTTGACCAATTATCTTGTTTGGCTTTCGAACTTGTGGGTTATTTTGTGAGTTGAATGATACTGGCTTATATCGATGGGTTAATGTATGTTTATGCTTCCATTTTTGAACTCGTTTGATATTTGTGACCTATGGGTCTCTTGGTTGTAATCTAACTATCTGCCCATGTGTAAGGGATGTGAATTATGATGTGTGTAAATCTTACTTTAGAAGTTCGTGTTATGATTATCAAGTTGTTAATACATCCCTACATACACTGTGTGTGTATGATTTTAAGCGACGGTAGATAGTTGAAGTCGATCTATTGTGTGAGCATTTTAATCACTCTAGTTGAGTGACCCGCTAGGTGAGATGCGATTGCCGGATAGGTAAGGGTGCAATCGGTTTGGATAGTATCCGGACCAAAAGCTTTGGATAGCTTTTCAGATAGATTTTTTGGATATCTGTCAAATACGGTATCGGATACGGATACGAATATGGCTTAAGCAGTCTCCGACTGTATCTGATACTATCTGTATTTATCTGTCAGGGCCCCGGAATTACATATGGCTAAAGGAACGGATTATCGCCAAAGACCGAGCAATCACCCATTCAGTGATACGGTACCTGCGCCGTGTGCACCGAGATGGCGTGATCCGACACCTGACCAACGCACCATACGATCACCAGAGCCATATGCCTTCGCCGTTGGTCAAGCCGGCCAGAAGCGATCAAACTTCCGAAAGCCACATATAATTCACGAAGTCCTGTGAAGAATTAAAGTCACTCTCAAATCCACTAACCACGACAAAGTAGGATGAGCCCGGCGATGATACCCTCACCCTAACCTGACCCGTAGGTCAGTGGGTCACCCGAAGGCCCGGTACCATCACCCACACCCTGCCTGACCGGCACGGCATCTCAGTCAACGGGTCACTCAACCATAACTTGTCACACTTAGTGAATAGAAGACTGACCATAACTCTTCACGACTAACCCATACACTTCAATTCATACACGCACGGTGCATGGGCAGCCACATTCAACAACTTGTATATCACAACCAAACACTAAGAGAAGGATTACAAGATAATATCTAACACGTCCCATACTCGGGGCAATATTTACCTTACATACAAAGCGACCTGAGGGTCCATAAACCTCAAATAGCCACAAGGGCAACAGCGGAAACATAAAAAGGAAGACACCCGAGACGGTGAGGAACCCATCTCAACATAGCCCACAACATTTCCCAAGGAGTCAAAGCCGAAAGAGGTAAACCGAAGCAGCGAAATGGCCACATCGAAAGCTCCACAAACCTGCCTAGGATAAACCTAGGTGAGTACAACCACCGTACTCGCAAGACATTGCTCATCAACTAATTAAAACATGGTATTAATCATGTTTGACAAGACATGAAGGTTCGTAATTTATGTCAAGTTCGAGTTGCATACAAGAGATGAAATGAACATAAGCTACACAATTTAATTTCAGATTGTAGCAGTAGAATAGAAATCATAACCACATGGGGATAATAGCAACTCACAAGCACACATAAGAACATAGCAATATGGATATCATCATTTCCAATTCATTCGGGGTAGCCCACACCCATTAATTTCAATCAATCTCTTGAACCGTTATCGGCAATACATCCCCATGAGGATAACAATGTGCCCTCCACCAGAGGTAGCTAGCCTCCTGGTGACCGGGACTCACCAATTCGATAAACTCATGGCAGAGATTCCGATAATGTTCACGCGTGACAGGGGGAGTAATACGATGAAGTCACCTCCGGTTGGTATAGCGACAACACAACTTCAAACACCGGGGGTCGCTCCGTTAGCACCAATTAATACCAACTTTATTCATCGTTACTCCACCCTCGGCTCTCACATCTCACTTCAGCAAGTTTAGCTCAATTGGGCAACAAGGTTGATTCTCAGCCATAGCTGCTACATACAACACAACCTACACATACTAGTGCGGTACCAAGTACCGGTCAAGCAAACATTCACTCAAGCACCAGGTCAATTTAATTAATTAAGTCAAACAGGGATTAATACACAATGTAATGATTAATCAACAAGCAATAGAGCTTGCCTCGTTGCTCGGGGAAGTACGGGGGAGCATGCGGGAGAACTCCAGAATACCCGAAACACCGGTAAGAAGCAAGCGACCTCTAAAAAGGGAAAAAGCAACCCTAAGAAACTAATTCGAAAAGGACGAAGATGCATGAATGCCAGTGATATGGATGCAACTACGGTGGATTTAAAATAAGGTATACAAGTACATAAGCAGGTTTGTTTTCATTTCAGATGTTGGGTTAGTTTTAGTGGTGACATCGCTTGAGTTGTAGATGAACATCTGCATGGATGCATGCATGGAATGGTATGCTTTCATACTGAGGTTAGGTGAATTAGGGTACTAGGCATTTTTGATTTGGCTGTTAAGCTAGATTCTCTAGTATTCATGTATTTAGAGGTTGTATGCATTTTCTACGAGTTCTTTAAATTTAATCAAATTTAGCATTTCCTGTCTTCTTCTCAGTAAGGAAGTAGTATGTCAATTATCCGCACACCTAACTGGAATTGATTTATGGAAGATGACAGGTGTACGTGGTAATTAGATGACAGTGGGGATCAAACAACTAGATTAAACATTAATGTCTAGAGACAACATATGCAACTAAGGTATCAGCTAGAGTACACTTGTATTTTCACATGGTTTACTTATTGAGGTGGTCAGCTGAGCTGGGCACCATTTAACCTGGCATTAATATCTTACATGGACGGAGTAATCATCACAGGCACCACGATTTTGCTAAATCGGATTTCAATTGAGTACGTATACAGAAGAGGCATCAGTGTGCTATCTACACCATTCAATTAAGGGACTTTAACTAATATACCTTGATTAATAATTTGGTTATGTTGGAACCTGAAGTAGGTTTAGTTGGAGGAGTGAATCCAGTAAGAATCAATTGATGGATTTCACTGGTATTTCATATAGTTAGTGTATTGAGTTAGCTTTTCCGAGGTCTAAATAGGGATTATGACATATGGATATCGGCTAGGACCCTAGATTGTTTAATCATCCGAACACAAGGACTTGTCAGCTTATGGATTGGTCTATTCATTGGAGTCTTACATGTCCCTTAATCGAATCTACCGGCCCACAGCCCTGCTAACCATGCTTAGCTGTTGACTAGTGAATCCTTAATAGTGATTAAACAGTGATCATCAGCTAGCTGAGACCGACGGTTGAACAAGCCTATCCACAAAACCGAGTACACTGGAACAATAACCAATGAACTCTACTGATTTCTCAATCAAGTCGGAGGATCATCAATCTATTATAATAGCAACTAATTGTTATCGCCTGTCAATAAACTACTTATTTGCTAATAGGTTAAACCTAATTACTATGCATCATCTCAACTAATGTTTATGAAGGCAGCAATACATAAGGATACCCGTTGGTGATTAAGTTGATTTAATTCAAATGAATAGCCCACAGCTTAGCACGATCACTAGGTTGTTAATGGTATGTTAACTCAGATACATGTTGGTCCAAAAGAAATATTTCACCGATGTTAGGGATATGCCAAGCCGATTTACGTTTGCACTAAGAAACAGTTAACACCGGTGCACAAGGAATCATCAACTGATGTTTTAGTTCATTAGGTGTGGCGGTTAAAAATGTCTTAACCGAATGCATCGGTTCACCGTTAAGTTGACCAGGATTACTTGTTCGTTAAGCAACCAGCGGGTGATTAAGCAGAGATTACTACTCTTATTAGTCGGCATTGCAGCCGGAATCGAGTGGTTAACCGATGGGTTCGTTCAGGGCAACAGCGCAATTACTGCGCTCGGTCCTTGCCACTGGTCTACATGGACCCGTCGCCGGCGGCGTTGCCAGAGCTCAAACAATCACACGGGGAAGAGAGGAAGCAGGAGAAGGAAAAGAGCGCGCACGCTGGGCTGCACCTACTGTCGACGACGACGCCTGAGGGAGGGACGGCTCGGGACTGCAGACGTGCGGGGTATGCTCGAGGGTGTCGTTGCCGAGGTTAGCTCCGTGCATGGCAGGGAGCGAGCGTGTTCGCCGTTGGTTGGGGAAGACTCAGCGGAGGACGGCGAGCTCGACTGGGTCCTCGGGAGAGCTCGGGGAGGTCGGCGCGAAGCTCCTCGGCGTTAATGGCGGCGACGGTGGAGGAGGTCCACGGCGGGGGCTCGGCCCAGTGCATGCATGCGGGATGAGAATGGTCAGTGAGAGAGAGGAGGAGGAGAGAAATCTAAAACGCACATGAACTGGTCCAGGAGTTCACCGAAGCTCTAGGAGGAAGGGAAATGGCGGGGTGGCCGGTGGTGGCACCCGAGGCGGCAGATCCTCCCGGGGAGCGGCGCGAGTGGAGGGAGGCGCGGGGAGGAGCTGGCCGGCGGCGGCTTCAGGGTGGCGGAGGCCGGCGGCGCGGCGGAGAGCAGAGGGGGAGCCGGAGCTGTTGGGAGGCCGGCGGCGCAGCTAGGGGCGGCGGCGAGGGAGACCGAGCGGGGTTGGGGAATGGGTGGCGCGGTCAAGGGCCAGCCGAGGTGAGGAGCCGGCGGCGCTTCGTGGGGGAGCTCGGCGGCTCAATGGGGAGGGAGGAAGAGGCCAGATGCGGGATTTGAGGGAGGTCCAGTGCGCAGCAAGGAAGAAAATGGGGTGAGGAAGGAGAAAAAGGAGGTGGCGCCGGTGGGGGTTGCTACGTGGGGAGAAGAGGCTGCAGGCCTGGGACACGTGGAGGAGATTGCTGCCAGGTGGACCCGTGGATAGAAAAAAAGGTAAGGTATTTCATTTATTTTGTTGTATTTTCTGTGCTGTTTTAAAGCTAAGTTTAAAAATAAAATTGGATCCAAGGATCAATTGAAAAGTTTGCGGAACTCGCATTTTTTTCAGAATGTTATTAACGTGAAAACTTTATGAGTGACTGTTATTTCAAATCGGTCCGAGTGGAAATAATTTGTAAGGTCTTTAGTTCGAATACTCAATGAATTCCAATGCACCTCAAATTGTTGGGGAGTTTTATAAGATGTGTAAAACATTTAAAGATTTCTGGACGTACATTTCGGTGATATTGGTTTCCCAGTTCCGCTTTTAAAATTAATCCTGAAGCACAATACTAAAGTTTTTAGTCAAGGTCAGGTCTTAATGGCCTAAATGCATGCATGTAAAAGAAGAACTCCAAATTCATCACGACGACCTTTGCCGGTCTCGGGTCTTAAGATTTGGTCGCTACAAAGCCTACCCCCCTTAAAAGAATCTCGTCCCGAGATTCCTACGGTGGAGAAGAGAAGAAGAGGTGTTCAACTCGCAACCAGACCTTGACAAGATACCAAGCTGTCGCTGGTGAGAAACAGGATCACTTATCGACTTTTACGCTAGTTCTGGAAAGAGAAAGACAGACATGATTATCATTCTTAGAAATGGCTTCTCCTTCGGGGAGAGGAGAGGGAAGCTAATCTGGTAATCCATCGAAGGGGGATCGCGGATCCTACCTCCTGCTAGAGTTATTGTCATTATCTGATTTTTCAAATAAGTTGATTGGTGTTTGCTAGACTATCCACTGAGGATGAGATATGTACATATCCTATAAAGTTTCATCGTACTTTATCTTAGTTTAAATAAGGTATGTGTGTGTGGGCGTTTATGCATGATTCCAGCTTTAATAGGCTCTACACTTGGTTAAGAGAAGAGGCGAAGGTAGAAAGAGCAAAAGCAACTAGGAGACGTTGCGAGGATCGACAGTCCTGCAAACTCAGAATTCAAGATTGTTGGTTTGAGTGAGAGGAACTGGTATGAGCAAATGATCTTAGCTCAAGTGTGGAATGGAGGAGAGGGTGGAAATATGATTCCGAAGTGAAAGAAATGATTACTTCAGATTGGAAGAAGATAATGAATGATTGGTCACAGATCATGGTAATTCTCAAGTGTGGAATGGAGGAGAGGGTGGAAATATGATTCCGAAGTGAAAGAAATGATTACTTCAGATTGGAAGAAGATAATGAATGGGGGGGGGGAATTGGTCACAGATCATGGTAATTACCTTCATTATCACAGGACATGAGTGATTGAGTGACTTGTGAAGAAGCGGTTATGTGAAGAACTGCAACAATTTTTACCACGTCGTTGTCATTCATTGTTTCATGAAACTATTTTTGTGTTTTCATTTTGGGTGAAATAGTTATATGTCATATGACGTACTATCGTCTATTGTCGATGCATTTTTTGAACATATATTTTGTTAGTTTGTAATATAGCGGGTTGGTTGTGCTATGTTCTATGTGCATGTTATATGAATTCTATTCATGCAATATCCGACAAAATATTCGTTACCGTACTGAATTTGACAGGTATTCATATCGTATTTGTTACCGATATTATTCGTATCCGTATTCGTATCCGATACTATTTGCTCTGATACCGTATTTGAGTAAAAATATGGAAACAAATATGGTTTACGAAGTATCCGATCATATTCGATCCGATTGCAACCTTACGGCTAGGCAGGGTGTGGATACCTGTGTCGGGCTCTTGAGTGACACAATAGCTTGCGCTTCGGCCAGTAGGTTAGGGTATTGGCATAGGTGTTGGTCTTCTCTAAGTGATTATGATGGTTGTCGTAGGAGATGGGTGACAAGTTTCTATAAGGGTACCTTGGAATTGTATTTCATTGCTCGAATGGTGTCGACTTCTAGCCGGCTGGATCAACGGTGAAAGCATACAACGTGCAATGAGTGTATGACATGTTGGTCCGCTATCGGAGTGCCCAACAGTGAATGCTACGAATATGTGGTGAGAGTATGATATGTTGGGTGGTTTCTCGGCCTTTGACGACGCATCATTCCTTAAGTCAGGTGTGATTCTGAGCCTTGACACCTTGGTTCTTATTGATGATTCTTGTATGTCTTGTAAACTCTAACCTTCGGTGACATGGATGTTTATCTTTTGCTACTTGACATGGTTGTATACTTTTCTTTATATTATCCAATATGCGACGATGCCATGCTTGTGCCATGATTACCTTGTCATGCATAGTTTCTTTACCTCTTATGCTTCATTGGATACTATGCATGCCCATGGATCCTAAGATATAGGAGGAGATCTTCACACTTTCACCTCAATATGTGTATTTGCATTCAAACGCAGTTCCATATATCATATCTTTAGGGGAAGCTTACTATATATCATAGTACCCAAACAACACTCTTTTAATCCAAAATTGAAGCTTTAATCAGGTTGTCATCAGTCACAAAAAGAGGGAGATTGAAAATGCAACTTGGCCCCCATAAGTGGGTTTTTGATGTTTAATAAAAAAAGATTTAAGAGATTAATGTGTGCATCAAGTTTGATAAGATGTTTAGTGTTAAAGCAAGCGTTGACTACCCCTAAAAATTTCTAAGAAAAGATAGCTCAAAGAACAAAGAAAGGAACGAAGACTAAGGACAATTTTCTAGCCCTTTTGGTGGTTCAAGGAATCACATTGAGTTTAGGGAAAGCTGTACTATTAAGGGGGGTTAAATTTGGAAGCTGGTGAGAGTACTTTGCTAATGCTAAGTTAGGAATCAATCTCCAAATCCAAAGAGTCCTCTAAACTCTCTTCATACACATTTTTCTGGACATGTCAGAATATCCGAGATTGATGTTGGAACATCTAAGTTTCACTTATATGTACACGCCTTGGAGTTGCCATTCTTGTCTGATCTTTTGGATGTCGGAACATCTGAGATTTCCTAGACCTCTGAGTTTCGGTTTTGTATACGCCTAAGTTGTTTTGCTTTGAAAGTCGGAGCTCCTGGATTTTTCGGAGTCTACGAGTTCTGTTCTAGACTTATCTTTTGAAATCTCATAATGTCGAGTCCGTTGTTGGAACCTTTGAGAATGAGTTTTGCCTAGCTCAATTGAGATCCTTTGAAATCTCAGAAGGTCCAAGTGGGATGTCGGAACCTCCGAGAATCCATTCTGACCATGCCTTGCCAAGGCTATTCAAAATCCCAGAGAATCTGGATTCAAATTGGAACCTCCGACATTCGTTTTTGTCCACTGTGCTCTACAAGTCGGAACCTTCAGGTTCTTATCGGAGGTTCCTATATTTGTTTGTTTTTGAACATGCAATATAGTCATTGCTTTCAAATGTTGGAACTTTCAAGTTACATATCAGATGTTTCGAGTTCTACGCTTTTTCCACAAATGACTAGTTTTCACGAGTTGGCTATGGCCCGCTTTGTTGGAGCTGGAGCTTGTGCATAAGCCAGTTGTGAGGATAAGCTACAGGTAAGCCATGGTAGGGATAAGCTCCAAATGAGCCACTATCTGTTTGTTAAGGCTTATGCAGTAGAGGCTTATGGTATGAGAGGAATGAAGAAAAGTCTGAAGTACCCTTGTCCAGTATTTGACAAGAAAACTCCCCATATATTACTATCCGATTCCAAGAGAATTCTTTAGCAGCCTTTTGTATGCTATTTTTCTGTACTACATAAGCATAATGATCCATGCTAGGCTCAATAGCATGATACAAATTCTTTACATCTCTGAACATAAAATTGAAAAGAAATTCTAAACATTCACAAATCGACAATTGGTTCTCCATCTCCATCTCCGAACATCTCTAAACATGAACCATTGCCATCTCTGAACATAAACTAAAAACAAATTTATAGAGGAATGCTCTTCAGTGTTCAATTTCAGCAATGCACACAATACAAGTAAACTTCAGTGACCAAAATTCATCGCAAATAAACATGAACAAAAATTCACAATGTTGACCAATATTCACAATGCTCACAATGTTGAACAAAATTTGAGCTCAGGCTCACCACTGTTGAACAAAAATAGAGAAAAAAATAAACTGCGGAGCTCGGCGTGGGGGAGGACGACCTGGTGGAGGACGGCGTGTGGGAGCTCAGTTGCCGCCGTCGGGGCGGGGGCGGCGGGATGGAGGCGTGGCGGCGACGGTGTTCGGTTGGGGGCGTGGCAGCGGCTGGTTGGCAGCGTGGCGGCGACGGTGTTCGGTTGGGGGCGTGGCAGCGGCTAGTTGGCGGCGTGATGAAGGTGAAGCGGCAGCCAGTTGCCAGCGTGACAGGACGGCGCGGGAAAGCGGATCCAGTTGGGGGTGAGGCAGCGGAGGGGGGCCGGGGAGGGCCGACACAGGGGAGATGCCGCCGGGAAGGGCCAACGCTCGGGAGCAGGGGCAGGAAGGACCGGAGTGGGGGCAGCTCGCCACAGGGGAGGTGGTGCCAGTGCGAGCTCGGCTGGTCGCGAGGGAGCCAGTGCGGGGGAGGGCCGGAGCGGGGGGAGCTCCGTATGGGAGAGCTGCGGCGGCTTATTGAGGCGTAAGCTACCCATAAGCTCCAGCAAAGGGGGCCTATATATACCTAAGCCTATTTGCACAATAGAACTCTTTGCCAAACCTTTTCTCTGCTCTCCTGTGTGTTACTCTACATTTCCTCAAGCCTACGTTGTTATTCTTGTGAGAAAATCTTTGAGAGAGAGAGAGAGAGAGAGATTGAACCATAGTTGAGCATCAAGTAAGAATTCATCTCCAAGCCGAACTGATCGAAGCCTATTACTTTTGGAGATTGGCGTCTCCTAGATGGCTAGGAATTGCTTAGAAGCCTTAAGGGATTGTGAAGTGCCCCAAGACTTTTGTGAGGGTTTGGAGCTTGCCTTCCATGAGGTGAAAAGCTGCCACAAGAGGAGAGAAGCTTCATATCAGCAAGCTTCTTGAGGTAAGAGCATGATTCGATGCCGACTTGATCGTTGAATGAAGCATCCTTAATAGAGACGTTGAGCCTTGCCAAAGGCTCAAACTTCGACAACAAATACTTGCATCTCACACTTAGTTGTTTCCTTGTTTTTTCTCCATACTTTTTCTCGTCAAAGGTTTTGCTTAGGACTGCTTAGTGTTATAGAGTACCTATGTAGAAAGTAATTTTAGGACATAATTTTGTTTATCTCCTATTCGCCCACCTCTAGTCGATAGCATAGATCCTTTCACACCCATCAATCCCCCGTCCCATACACTAGCAATGATACTCATCTCTATGTCCATAAAGGCAATTGATGTGTGGTCGACGTTTGTACACAATCATAAAGAATTTGAACAAAGAATATAGCATAGCTAGAATTAACAATAAACTTCCTCCATAACTTCAACTAGGGATGACGCCATGTCCTCAAGAACATAGTAAACTACTCAAACATGACACAAAAATATCACATTCTGAAAATATAAAGAAATCACTAAACAACTCAAGTATGACATGACACGATATCAATAATGCTATAGACAAGTTTAGGAGATCAATTTATTGGAAGTAGTGACGGTGATGATGATGTTGATGTTGATTCCGTCGATGGAGATGGCCAGAATGCGGTGATTATGTCCTCATCCAACGATCTTCAATGTCCTGTGGTGGAATATGGGTGGAATCGTGGTGGAAATCGGCGGAGAAGAAGCAATTCCACTCTCGAAAAATTAAGAGGAAGAACCCTTGTGTTCTCTTCCTGCGCTACATAGACCCGTAAATCCCCCCAGCATCACTGAAATGAAGAGAATTTATATGCGAGGACCCCTATCGAACGGATCCCGAAACGGAGCCCTAGGGGCCCACGCGGCACACCAAGACAGCACCCTTTGCCACGGCAACCTGTCGCATGGGTCCCCTGATCGTGCCACGGCGACGTCCCTTCGGCTGGTACTTCATCTTGATGTATTATCCATGTTTCGTGCAGAACTTTGGTGGAAATTTCACGTAAAACGTCCTTCTTTCACAAGGCAATTAATTTCGGTCAAATCAAGTATACACAAGAAACCTAAAAATAAACAATTTATTTTATTGAAAGGGAACTAAAACACTAGAAAGAGAAGTATAATATGCTAAATAAAAACTATGCAAAATACACACATCAGGCAGTGTCCCAGGCGACGGCGGATGGCGAGGGTGTGTGGTGGCCAGTTGGGGTGATGGATGGTGAGGACGTGTGGTGGCAGTAGATGGATTTAAAAGGATGGGAGAGGAGTAGGAGGTAGGGTCAAGGGCACTGAGACTTGGTTAGTTTTTTGGTGAGCTAGGGTTAGGGTGCGGGGGTTATATACAGGGTGCTTAATGGGCTGATAGGCCACATTGAACTGCAGACGCCGTCTATGATGAATAGGTCATCATAGATTTTAAAAAAATGTGATTTTATTTTTTAAAACCTTATGTGATAAGTGTCATCACATACGGTTTTTTTGTGACCTGTCTGTGATGAAGGCTCTAGGATGAGGTTCCGTAGCAGCGATATGACACCAAATGGGATCATAAACTATAATTTGCTTATGAATATATGTGAAGATAAAAGTAGGATGTAAAATAAAATGCAGCTTACACAAAAAATTCCAACAATTTATAAAAAAAATTAGTACGACATGGCCCAATGGTGGCTCACCCTGCTGGCGTGCCCACGGTGGTTCGAGCCAATCACATCGTATTTGCAATACCTTCCATGCTGCTCTACGTAATGCAACCGTAATCGTGTCCTCTCTCTGATGCTGCTTCTACAACTCTCTAGACACGGTTGTATGGAGCATGTTGGTCCCTCTCCTAGCACACCCGGTTTTGGTAAAACCGGTATGGTGCTCCGTCTACGATGGCTTTGACTAAATTGTCTTCGGCTCGGCTTCTTCCTTGATGACTTTCTAGATCGTGCCACTATCTTCTTCTTTGCATCTACGTCTTCCAGTACAACTGCCTCGATTACGGCAAACCTGACTTCAGTTACGTTGACCACAGCAACCTCTCGTGCAACTACGACACCCTCGCTCTTGGCTACCTCGACATCACATAAAGGGCAACTCGTCGGTTTCTACTCCTCTATGAGTGTCTGCAATGTTCCCGCTCTGATTGCCAGTGAATGTTAGAGTATATCTGGTTGTTGCAGACTACACGAGGTATGATAGGATTTATTATGATTCAATCTTATATCTAGGAGCTTCTTGTACTCTATATATACTCGCCTTCTGGGTGTCAATACAATCGCCTTATGCTACTGATCCATTTACACTAAAAATAAATATAGTAATGCGACATTGCTACTACTGGTACAAACCCATAAACTGTATGGGACTACTCACACATGTCAAAATCATCAAAGAAGATTGATGCGTCCTAAATGCATCGTGTTTTCATCCACATGTTCTTGCATTTTTATCAATTTTTGCACTTATCTTATCAATTTATGCTATTATTGATTATAGTTATTAAATGTTGCTTGCTTTCTTTATACTGCCATTTTGTTTTCCTTTTTATCTTGTTTTGTTTCCTATCCTCAAGCTTATGTCAAATGAAGAAACTTATAATATGAAAGTTGTTCATCTCGTCGAGGGGAACAAATTGATATTGTGTTTTATCTCAATTCGAGGTCATACGAGAATGTTATGGCCAAAATACCGAAACCGAAATCTAAAAGGGATACGGTGCGGACTGTACGAACCATACTGCTCGCCCGTACCACATGACAAAGGCCACGAAAATGATTGTGAGTTTTGCATTTTAAGTCCAATTTGGTTGCGATTTCCTTCCTGGGAGAGAGAACAAGAGCTGTTCTTTGGGAATAATAACACAAAAATTGCATGCATAAAGCTAGTAGTAGAAGAAGGTACGTGGTAGGTGCTTGATTTAGGCCCCCCTTCTAGACGGTTTCAGCTTGTGCATAAGCTAATTTAAGCTTAACGGTGTGGGGAAGCCTGATAAGCTCTTGGACCCCTTCTAGGCGGCTTCTACGATTTGAGCTTATGAGCTGTAATGAATGGTGGAAAATCTATAATACCCCTAATCTTATTTATTTGCTATTTCGATGGTAATTCTTGTCAAATTCATGTTTATTTCTTCCAATTGGTTAGTAATGGACTTTGTCACAATTAATAACAATAACCACAAGACACAATTGGAGGAACATATGTCTTGTTGCACCTTGCTTGGATATGACTTTTTTTTTGAGAGAGAGCTTGGACATGACTTGGTAACTAGCTATCTACCTTTCTGTCGAAAAAAAAGAAAAGAAAAGAAGAGCTAGCTACTAATCCTGCATGGTTTGATTAACTTTATCTTATGGACCATATCTACATACAATATTGTTACAAGGATGGATGCTGGTTAGTTGGGCATTATTAACTGTTCACATGATGTGGTTTAACCCTGCTGTTAGATGATTGATATTTTCTGGTCAAGATGTTATTCCTACACGGCAGATCAAAAAATTTGCAAGATACCAAAAAAATTAAGTATAGCTTGTGGCGCAATTTACATATATCTGCAAAACCAAAACCACTGTTATGTGGATTGGGTTGATGGCACATACGCATCACTTGCTACATCAATAATAAGCATGTCTATTTCATCTACTTTTGGTGCAACTGAGTAATAAAATAAATTATTTAAGCAATCAAATAATTGGCATGCTTGATTGTATCATCCATAAACACTTGCATACATCAGCAGTGCATCATCGATTTTTCACTACACATCATCAGTGCATTATCGATTTTTCACACAAATTAACATGCATTAGACCACATCAGTGCATTATTCAAAATTTTGTCGCACCCGAACATGCATCAGCCGACCAAAACATCATAATCAAATTTTGATGAACAAATTCTAACAAATCTTGATGAACAAATTCTAACTAAAAGATTTTCAATGCAATAATCAGGAAGAGATGGTGAGTGTGCGCAATAATCTTGTTCATCTGTTCTTCCACCTTGCACATGAGCTCGTAGACAACCCCAGGCCCCAGCGCCACCTCCGCCGCCGATCTGCGAGGCTCGGGGCCGTCCCTGCCATGGCCGGGGGTATCGGGTGGGGAAGGCCGAGCAGCGGGAACGCGGTGTTCTCCCGCACCACCGGCGACGCAGCCGACCGGAGGAAGGGGCGACGGCGGGGACGGATCTAGAGCCGGCGTTGGAGGAGGGCTTCGAGCGCACAGATTCGTCACCTCGGGGGGACTAGGGGAGGAGGGGAAAAGAGGCTTCGGCGTCGGCGGGGCGGGAGGCCTCGGCGCCGGCGGGAAGGGTGCTTTGGCACCAGCGGGGAGGGGGCTTCGACGCCGGCGGGGAGGACGGGAGGAGGGGACGGTGGGACAACGGGGAGGATGGGAGGAGGGGCTTCGGTCCGGCAGGGAGGAGGGAGCGCGCGAGTCACCGGCGATGCTCCGACGGCAATGCGCACACCAAGTGGCATCAGGGTTCTCGGGTGAGTTGGAGGAGGATTGGGGGAGAGAGGGGGCTGGTGAGGTGGGGAGGAAAACTGTATATATACCAGTGGCATATGTGGGTAAATGTTTGGAACTAGCGGGGATAGTTCAGTAATTTTTACATGTGGGAGCGGGGGAAGCTCGGAAAGCCTAAAAAACGAGGCTTTCACCCATCAACAGGAAAAACAAGGGTTTCTAATTTAAGCCTAAGCCTCTCTTTGCTCGTCTAGTTTGGGACCATAAACCATCCCATAAGCTGTCTAGAAGGGGGGCCTTAGGTACTCGTGCCTCTCAAAAAATTCTCTAAAATTTATAAATGTAGAACATGTTCACCTATAAAAAGTCATACAAAAATATGATTAAATATGCCTTAAAAAACAGAAGTTTCAACTTATTTTTTGAATGGTGCAGGTGTATCCACTTGTCTTTTTTGCAAGGCACGCTTGGTCTTATGTTTGTATGAGTATTTTTTTTTATGGACATGTTCTAACATTATGCACATCAATGAATTATTTGAATTTTTTTTTAGATGTACAAGCACCTAAATCCTTAACTCAAACATCCATCCTTACATGTACATTCGTTTTTCCCAAAATAAAATCTTCTCTCTTAAGAAGAGTTATTTGGTTAATCAGTTGGTTGCTCTATCAGAGTTAATTTGCTCTTTAAGCAAGCAGTTCCCCCTGAAATTAGTGAAAATATATGTGCTGAGTATATAATGATACTATCTTGATTCACAGCCTCCCTGTCCAACATTAACTTTACCTTCTAAAACTCATGATAATAGCAGCTGGTTGTTGGATAGGTTGTACCAGAAACCACCAAAGTGGCATTATAAAAAACCTATAGTAGCTTGCAAATTGAATCTGCCCTTTCCCATCGCTCAATCGAAGGTTGAGAAATGTAAAGAGGGTCCTGCAACTCTAAAGCAATGAATGCTCTCCTAAATTGTGAATTTGTCTTGATCATTAAGAATGTTGAATTCCATCTAGTGGGTTCGTCGAGTGACAGATTCTTCCCGCAAGATATGCCAACTTGTTCGACTATGTCGTCAAATCTTTGTTTCCGAAATTGAGAGCTCCTAACGTACTTCACGCTGTTCCTAATATTATCAACAACCCCACTAATGATCTTCAACCCATCTTGCACAATAAGGTTAAGGCCATGGGCTGCACAGCGATGATGAAGTATTTCACCCTTGCAAATTAACAAATCCTTCCCCAGGAGATTAGCTTTCAAATAACTCACCATTAGGTCATTCACTGTTGCATTTTGTAGTGTTATGCTGAATATCTTATCTTCCACACTCCAATCGTGCATGCATTTCAACATAACACTAAATAAATTAGCTGCATCGTGAGGGGTCTCAACTGAAGATTCTTTTCTGCAATTTCCAACTTTTGTCAACAAAATGGCATGTTACACGTAAATAACCTAGAACTTGATTGGATGTCAACAGATCTGTAGTTAAAGAAACTCTAGAGCTTGAATTCTTCAGAACCTCCACAAGCTAACCTTTCTACCTCATAAGTGTGCAAGCAATCAGCCTTCACTGTTATCCTAGAAACCAGCCTAAATGTCGAGTTTAAACTAGCCACAAATCTTCTAAATCCATCGTATTCGACTATGCGGAAAGGTAGTTCATGGACAACAATCATTCTAACAAGTTCATATTGTGCTTTTTCTTTGTCATATTTCCATTGTTGTGCCTGAGAGGATAAAACAGAGGTCCGCATGCCATCAAGCATTTCAGTCAATCTAGCTCTTTCGTCACAAACTTTCAAATGCCTGTGACATTGACTAGTCCCAACTTCTCGTGTTGCCACAAGGAATCGACATCCCACCAATACTTGTCAAATTTCCTTTTCATGTTTACTGCCATTGTACCCAAACCAGAATCTTTATCTTCAGTAAGTAGGACTAACTTATTATGCATGAGGAAATCATGGAAGAAGATACTCGATGTGACATAAAGAGATCTCGAGAATCGTACCGTCATGTGATAGAACAGCTTGAAGATCGAAATAATTTTTCTAGCATGCGCCCAATCATCTCCAGTAGGAGGACCATTATTTATCCATTATATTGGTTGTATTCTTCACCTAATCTTTTAAATGCCTTTTTAAAATGGGATATCAGATTCCAACATGAAATAAATGGAGTTCCATCTGGTTTCAAAGTCTAAACCAAGCATGCTCTTCTCCAATATTTTTTCTTTCTGCACACATCTCTTGAGTTGTTCTAATCTTGATGGTAAAGATCTCACAAAACGAACAGCATTCGTATCGATATACTGCTACCTTCCCATCCCTTCTTAACAACTAAGTTAACAATGTGAGCAGAGCATCTGATATGCATGAACTTATCATCTAAAATAGTTCCTTCCCAATCTTTTCTGATTATCTTTAGGTACCGAATTGCAGTGTCATTTGAGGTTGCATTATCAATGGTAAGTGTGAAGATACAACCAATTTCCCATTCCAAAAGGCATTCCTCAATCTTTTTCCCTAGCGTTTCATCCCTGTGGTTAGGCACAAAACAAAATTTCAGCACTCTCTTCTGAAGTTTTCACCCATCATCTACCCAATGCGTTGTCGACCTCATATAGTTCATATTTTAGATTGACGTCCATGTATCTGTCTTTAGACATATTCGACGACCCTTCGAGATATTCTTCAACTTTAGCTTTTCTTCTGCAAACATCCTCAAGCAATCCCTAGCAACCGTGGTTCTGGAAGGAACTTCAAATTGTGGTTGATGTGTTCTTGAGTATTCAATGAAGCCTTTTCCTTCTATAGCACTAAAAGGGTACTCATCTATGATAACAATCTTGACAAGGGCTTGTCGACAATCTTCAACACTGAATTTACGCTCCAGACCTTCAAATATGAGCTTTCTTCGCTTGTCATGGTCCACAAAAGGACATTTAGGGCACAAATTCAGCAAATGCTTCTGTAAGGTGCTTGTCACATGGATAGCCGGATCACACACACACTTGGTCACAATAGTTGCATATTGCCACTGGACCACCATCGGTGCCTTGTTGAGCGGAGTGATCCAGAACATCTGAACTTGCCTTAGAAGCTTGTCTTTTCATGACCTTTAAATGCAAGGATATTTTGACAGGAGATTTTTTGGAAAATGTTACACTTGGTTGCCTATCTTGGGCATTGTTCGCCCATGCAGATCTTGTTGTCCTAGTCCGTGGTTCAGATCTTGGAATTGTAGCCATTGAAGGATTACCTGCTTTTGTAGCAAAGGGAGTTGGTGGTGGTGTTGACACGGTTGAATCGTTCTCATTCTCCACAGCCACAGGGCACAACCTTTCTAACGGGAGTAGAAGGGCCTCAGTTTCCATAGCACAATTTTCCATCTGAAAAGAACACGAGCTTCACTAAATTTTCATGACTGCATGGTAGAGACCTATTCTGCAAATAGCTTTACAAAGCAACAAATATTGACTGCAGTAACAGACCCATGTTGATTAATAATTCACGCAATGATCTGATAAAAGAATGAAGAATTACACCTAAAACTGATACCTCAGCAGGACATTTAGAATATGGATAACTTGAATTATTTCAAGATAAATGTTTAAGCATTTAAATCCTTGTCATATTACACCTAATTTGGCTATATCATTTTACTGAACATATGCACTAATATTAAACCTTGCATCTGACAAAAGAACGATAAGCTGCGCATTCACAGAGCAGCATGACAAGTCTACTGTTGACCACTTGCAGCATGCTCAAAGATAAGTCCAGAACTGAAAATGATCAACAAGGAAATCTTCTAAGTTAGCACCGTTCATGTTTCATCCTTCCTCTGACTGAAAATGAATGATAAATGAACAAGTCTACTGTTGACAACTTGATTTTGAGATGTCTAAGTCATGAACAACAAATGATTTGCAAGGGACTCTTTCAGGTTCAAGAACAGGGAAACCTACCTTTGCCACGGAGGGCTTCCTTGAAAGAGTGGCGGAGCGCAGCCAGGATGTTGACCAAGAGGAAGACCCTGTCGGCGGCGCCACACTCTGATGCGCCGCCGCACCCTCCGTGATGCGACGATGCGCGCTCGCCGCGGCACTCATTGCCGCGCCGGCGGGGCCCTCAACCACCATTGCGCCCTCGACGCCGGCGCCATCCATCTCCGCCACAACCTCGTCGCCGCCGCCCTCCATCTCCTCCACGCCCTCGCCGCCGCCCTCCATCTCCTCCACGCCCTCGCCGCCGCCATGACCTGAGGCCTCACTTTGACGGGTTCCCACAGTTTACCAGGTGCAAACACGTGTGTAACCCAACCCAAACCCGAAAACCAGAAAACCTGGACTAAACTGCGTCGCTGGTTCGGTGCGAGTCGGGTTGACGGTTTTATTGGGTTGGAACCAAACGGTGAACACCAAGAGATCATTCTTCACTCTCCAGAGAGTCAGCGGGATAGGGGCGTGGCATGTCCACTTCACGTGCCGAGATGACTGCTGGTGCCTACGTGGCCGCGGCTGGTGCAGCAGCAGCCTCCTCCGCCGCGCCATCTGCCCCTTCGAGCTGACGTGTGCTCCTGTGGTTGAACCGAACCGTGTAATTCTGATCGACGTGTTACGAGTGTAACATCGCAGGAAGTGTTCCCGTCTCTGGTGGTAGTGCTGCAAGTACTTTTGTGCCTTCGTAATCCGTGGAATAATTGTGGACTGCAAGTTTTCGTGACCTATTTGATCTTGGCGAAGATGAACTGCACTTTGTTAGCTCTACTGAATGTATTGTTCACTTTGTGCTTAATCTTAGGTTCAATTTGGATTGAAGAAACTTCAAATGAGCAGTTTAATTCCCGTAGGATCCTTACAGTGCGTATTACATTATTCTTCCACAGAAAAGAGTTCAGAGAACACGGCGAGATGTGATCCAAAATTAACATCAAGGACTGTCACTGAGGGTACCCACAATATGCTACAGTATAATTTCACTTTGGTCATTGACAACCCACACCGAAAGAAAAGTGTTGAGATAGAAATTGAACAGAGTCTGATGATGAACAAATGTAATCTCTTATTCTTGATTTGATACTGTTTACATATATATATACTGTACAAACGGCAGTTGCGCCTAATCCGTTTTAGCAACTGCTAAACGCAGTTCTGAATATTGAGCAACCGTCGAGTGATTCTAGAGGAATATTCGCTCGCAATACTCCCCCTTGATCGATTTCATCATTGTATATATATATGAAGAGCATCTGGATAACTTCTCTAAAAACCCTGTGGGAAAAATATGAGAAGTGATGTTTGATATACTGTGAAAAACTCCTTTAAACCCTGTGAGAAAATAAGGAGAAAATGATACAACATATAATGGTCATTGTCTCTTCGTTAACTCACATGAGAAAACATGTTAAGGAAAAAACCCATAAGTGAGTTTAGAGAACCATAGATATGTCTTGTACATCTTCTCAAAAACCCCGGTAGGGAAAATAGAAGATACGACATATATTTTTGTGTTGATATTGCCTCATTAAAAACCTTTCATGAGAAAGCTTGAAAGAAAACTCATAAAAGGAAAAGAGTGCAATATGATGTACGAACAGATTAATTATCAGAGAGTAGCCAAAGGTGGCCACATGGGCCGGCCCGGCCTGGCACGGCCCGGCCCGTGTAGGCCCTTTTATAAAAGGGTCGTGCCGTGCCGGCCCAAAGGCCTGGGCGGGAGGATCGGCCCGGCACGCGAGTAAAAAGGCCGGCCCGGCACGGCACGGGTGCGGGCCGGCCCGCGTTCCATTCGGCCTTCTGGGCCCATTCGGCCTTCCGGGCCTTATACATTTTAAAATTTTAGAAAAATTTAAAAAATTAAGAAAAAATACATAAAAATCTAAAAAATTAAGAAAAAAAATACTAAAAAATCTAAAAAATCTAAAAAATTAAGAAAAAAATATAGAAAAATCTAAAAAATTAAGAAAAAAAATCTAAAAAATTAAGAAAAAATACAGAAAAATCTAAAAAATTAAGAAAAAAATATAGAAAAATCTAAAAAATCTAAAAAATTAAGAAAAAAATACAGAAAAATGTAAAAGAGTCAAAGTGTCATATGGATAAATATTGAGCTTTATTAGTAGCTGCCATAGCTGCCTCATTAAAACCTTCCAGGTAAACTCCCCTTGGAGATAAACCCTGGTAAGGAAAAAGAGTACAAAGCTACTTGCTCGGAAAAGAAAATTACAAAAGAAAAAGAAAATTACAAAGATTACAACTATTCTTCTGATTGTTCATCGTCTAGATAAAGATTTTCGAACGTGCATGACAGATCTGTGTTATCCGCAGTGTGTTGGGCTCTCCGTCTGGCTAGTTCCGCATCTTTCACGGTCATTAGTGTCCTCACCATATCACTTGTGAGACTGGTTCTTCTCTCGTCAAGTATTCTTCCAGCTAGACTGAAAGCAGACTCCGATGATACCGTTGAGACGGGTACCGTTAACACATCTCGTGCTAATATGGAAAGCACCGGATATGTAAGCTTGTGGTCATGCCACCACTGCAATATGTTGAAATCATCATCAGTCTGTTCCTAATAGCTGATTTTGTCGCTGTTGAGGTACGTCGCTAACTCCCCGCCACCAGTCACTACGCACGGTGCTGTTGCTGTTGTTGTTGCCGAAGAGCTCGAGGAAGAGGAGGAGGAACCAAATATCTTTCCCCACGCTCCTTTCTTCTTTCCAGCCGTTGGTGCTGGTGGAGGCCGTTGCAGCCAAACTCCGGCATACTTTTCATTGTACTTACCGTAAATTTCAGAAAGCTTATCACGAACATTAGTGAAATAAGCAGAATAATCTACATTTACGGCATCACTTAAGAGTGAGAGAACATTACCAAACCCTGCAAGTTTAGCCCTAGGATCCAAAATAAATGCAAATGCATACAACATTGGAATTTCTTTCCAATATTTCAAATATTTGCTTTTCATGGCAACAACAGCATCACATAACATCAAATCACTTTCGTATGCTTTCATGTGAGTAGCAATTTCTAAAATATGATGCACCATTAAAGGAGATGTGGGATAATAAACCCCAGACAAAGCAACGGTTGAATCGTAAAGAAGCTCCAAAAAACTTAGCAATACTTTAGCAACATGCCAATCATTAGGGGTGAGTAGGGGTGATCCATCATTGGCAGTAGGGTAATTTGAATTAATAAAGACAGAAAAATAATCTTTATGTGGAATAAGATGCTTAAGCATCATATATGTGGAGTTCCATCTAACAGGCATGTCTAAAGCAAACTTACGAGGACGTACTCCTGTAGCAATGCAGTACCTCTTGTAGCTTGCAATTCGTGTATTAGAAGCATTCATAAAAGAAATTGCAGTTCACAAATTGTCAATGTAGGGTGTCAATCTCTTTAAAGCACATTTAGCAATAAGATTAATTATATGGCAAGCACAACGTTGATGCAGTAAAAAAGATGCAGCATAAGAGTTAAACAAAGGAGTGAGGATACTCATTGCACTAGTATTTGATGCAGCATTATCTAAAGTTATTGCAAAGATCTTGTTCGTGAGACCAAAATCTTCCACAACTTTAACTATAGAACCAGCAATGTTTTCACCAGTATGTGATACGTCAATTAATTCGAATCCTATGATTCTTTTTTCTAGTTGCCAATTTTCGTTAACATAATGAGCAACCACACTAATGCAGTCTTCCTTAGCCCGACCACTCCAGATATCAGATGTTAAGGAAACTGAAAAAGTGCATGTAGTAAAGTCTTCTTTTATTTTCTGAAGACCAGTTTTGCATAACTTTTTCATATCCCTAGTTGTAGTTTGTCTAGAAACTGGAACGAATCTAGGATTATGAGCAGTTTGAATATATTCGAAAAAAGCGGGAGACTCACCAAAACTTAATGGTAAATCATTAGCAGCAATTAAACGACAAAGAGCTTCTCGAGCTCTTTCAGGATCATAGTCCCAATGACTTACCGAACCGTCGGGGTTGTATTGGAGCTGGGTCTGTCTCGCCGCCCTGTCACCCTCCTTCTTCAAGTGGCTCTCGATGTGCCTCTTCAGGTGGCCGGTTCCTTTTCCGGACTCCCCGGTCAGCTCCCTTTTGCATCTTTTGCAGACAGCCTTCCACCTCTGAACACCATCCACCTCATATGGTTCTTGATCGAACTTTTGCCACACACTTGAGGTCTGGCGACGAAACCTTTTTGCACCGGTGGTGGAGCCAGTGGCCGCAGTGCTGGCACTACCGGAATGAGATTCTGTATGAGGAGGTTGCGACTGGGGGATATGAGAAAAACTGTTTAGATCGATGTCGGGTATGTCAATCCCGAAATCTTGTGGGTCGAAAACATGGAACTGGTTGGGATCACCCATGAGAAGGTTGGTGAATGAGAGATGGGATATTGGGATGTGGTGTTTGAGTGTGGGAGATGAGGGGGAGGGCAGCCCTATTTATAGCAAAAATTTAAAAAAATTCAGACCATTTTACCCCTCCGAAATTCAAATTTCGAATTAAAAGGGCCAAAACAGTGCTAAAAAGGCCCAAATAGTGCTAAAAAGGCCAATATTTCAAAATTTTAACCCGTGGGCCGCCACGGGCCGCCGCCGGCCTTGCTGCCACCCCGCTCCCCCGCGCGGGCCACCACGGGCCGCCGCGTGCCGCCACGGGCCGCCGCATGCCGGATGGGCCGCCGCATGCCGGCCTGCGCTCCCCCGCGCGCGGGCCACCGCGTGCCGCCCGGGCCGCCGCGTGCCGGCCGGCCGCCCCGCTCCCCCGCGCGTGCCGGACGGGCCGCGTGCCGCGCCGGGCCGTGCCGGGTCGTGCCGGGTCCGTGCCGTGCCGGGCCGGCCCGCGAATAAAAAGGTCGGGCCGTGCCTGGCCTTAAGGCCTCGCCTCGGGGATCGGCCCTGTTCCGTGGCGGGCCGAATGCCGGCCCGGCCCTTTTATTCCCATGCCGTGCCGGGCCAAAAAACTGTGCCCGTGGGCCGGCCTTTTTGGCCCGGCCCAGATGGCCACCTTTAAGAGTAGCTCCCCCTGATTCTTGCAAATCTTGAAGTCGCCGCATACCAATTTCATAAACATATTTCTGGAAAATTGAATTTGGCAAGGACTTAATGAACAAATCAGCGAGATTGTCACATGATTTGGTTTGCAAGATGTTTATCTCCCCACTTTGTTGTAATTCATGAGGATAAAACAATTTAGGGGCAATATGTTTAGTGATATTGCTCTTTATGTAACCTGTTTGCATCTGTGCAACACAAGCAGCATTATCTTCATAGATAATAGTCGGTGATTCAATGGAACCAATACCACACGATTGTTGTATGTGGTTTATCATTCTACGAAGCCAAACGCATTCACGTGATGCTTCATATAGGGCAATAATTTCAGAATGATTCGTGGACGTAGCCACCAAAGTCTGTTTAGAAGACTTCCATGAAATGGCCGTTCCACCATGCAGGAACACAAAGCCAGTCTGAGATCTAGCATTATGGGGATCAGACAAGTATCCAGCATCGGTGTATCCGATTAGATTTGAATCTTTGTGAGATTGATAATATAGACCCAAATTTTTAGTACCTTGGAAGTAGCGTAAGATTTGCTTGACTCCCGTCCAATGACGTTTAGTTGGAGCAGCGCTGTGTCTCGCTAATAGGTTTACTGCAAATGCTATGTCAGGCCTGGTGCAATTTGCAAGATACATAAGAGCTCCAACAGCACTAAGATATGGGAATTCAGATCCAATATATCTTCTCCATCTTCCCTTGGTCTGAAAGGATCTTTCTCTACGTCTAGAGATCGAACAACCATGGGAGTTTTTGATGGATAAGATTTGTCCATATTAAATTTCTCCAAGATCTTTTGGATATAAGCAGCTTGGTGTACCAAAATTCCAAAGTGAAGGTGCTCAATTTGAAGCCCTAAGCAAAATTTAGTTTTGCCTAAATCCTTCATCTCAAATTCCATCTTTAGATGATCACGTGCTTCATCAATATCTTGTGCGTTGCCAATGATGTTTAGATCATCAACATACACGGATATGATGCAAAATCCGCTCAAGGATTTCTTTATGAACACGCATGGACAATCATCGTTGTTCGTGTATCCCCTTTGAATAAGGAATTCGCTAAGTCGATTGTACCACATTCGACCCGATTATTTCAAGCCATACAACGACTTGTTAAGTTTTACACAATACATGTTGCGTTTAGCGCTTTGATTCGGAAGTGGGATTCCATCGGGAACCTTCATGTATATGTCCGAATCAAGTGACCCATAAAGATATGCAGTCACTACATTCATCAACTGTATAGATAGATGATTTTGCATTGCCAGTGATATTAGGTATCGGAAGGTTATTCCACTCATTACTGGAGAGTATGTTTCGTTAAAATCAACGCCAGGTCTCTGCGTGAACCCTTGTGCTACCAGCCTCGCTTTGTATCTCACCACTTCATTGTTTTCATTCCGTTTTCGGACGAATACCCATTTGAATCCAACCGGGAAAACATTGGGAGGAGTAGGTATTGCTTTTGTAAATACCTCTCTTTTATTGAGCGAAGCTATCTCTGCTTGGATTGCTTCCTTCCACTAATTCCAGTCCGAGCGTTTTTGACACTCTGCCATGGTCTTGGGATCTGGATCAGATTGGAGGTTGTTTGCAATCTTTGTGGAGAAGTAATTATCGACAATCGTAGTCTTACGGTTATATGATTCTCCAGAATCAATGTAATTGGTGGAAATTTCATTATTCTTTGGTGACTGATCTTGATTTCCTAATATGATCATGTCAAGATTTTTCGATGTCCCAGCTTCTAGATTTGAGTGCACTCTTAAGCTGGGTTGTGGAGTTTGGATTTCATTTACAGTTTCAGAAGATTTCTTCTTCTGTCTCCTTTGTTGCTTGCGTGAAGCTGAATCCTGTTTTACGGCCGTACTTCTCCCCCTCTTATTGTTGATGGGGAGTTGAGTGGTTTCTTTTGGAACTTCCACTCGTTCGGGCGCATTTGCAGCAGGATTGTAGGATTTTGTAACTCCTTTGTAGTTTGTAAATGAATCTGGCAAGTTATTTGCAAGATGTTGCAAATTTATGATTTTCTGAACTTGGAGTTCAGTTTCTTGAGTACGTGGATCAGAGGAGGAAATACCTTTGGCATTCCAATCGATTTCCTGGCATTCTTTTTGGTACTTGATATCTCCCCCTAATGCCGGGAAATGATCCTCATTGAAGATGCAATCAGCGTAGCGGGCAGTGAATAGATCCCCGGTGAGAGGTTCTAGGTACTTGATTATCGACGGTGATTTGTACCCCACATAGATCCCCAGTTTTCTATGCGGTCCCATGGATGTACGCTGAGGTGGTGAGATGGGCACATATGTGGCGCATCCGAATTTTCGCAGATGGGAAATACTTGGAGGATTTCCACGTATTAGTTGCAGAGGGGAAGTGCTGTGATAAGCACTTGGGCGCAATTGTATTAAGTCAGCAGCGTGTAAAACTGCGTGACCCCAACAAGAAGTTGGTAGGCTGCAATTGTGTAGTAATGGTCTTGCGATAAGCTTAATCCTCTTGATGAGTGATTCGGCTAAACCATTTTGTGTATGGACGTATGGTACCGAATGTTGGACTTCTATTCCTAAAGCCATGCAATAATCATTGAAAGCTCTAGAAGAGAATTCCGTAGCATTATCCATGCGAATGGATTGGATTCGATGCTCGGGATAATGAGCCTTTAATTTAATAATTTGACTCATAATCTTTGCGAAGGCATGGTTTCGTGTGGAGAGAAGGCACACATGTGACCATCGAGTTGATGCATCAATTAAAACCATAAAGTACCGAAAAGGTCCAGATAATGATTGTATGGGACCACAAATGTCTCCTTGAATGCGTTCAAGGAAGTTGAGTGGTTCCATGTTAATCTTAAGGTGCGAAGGCCTTAATATTAACTTTCCAGTTGCACATGCGGTGCAAATGAAATCTGAATGTTGAGGAAGTTTAGAATTATTCAAATTATGACCAATGCAATTGCTGATAATTTTTCTCATCATCCCTATGTCGGGATGACCAAGACGATCATGCCAAGTTTGGAATGCATCAACATTCTGAAAAATTACCTTGTATGCAACATGTACTACGGGTTTGATGTATGTGTAGTACAATCCAGATGTTAAAGAGGGAATTTTTTCAAGTACTTGCTTGCCATATCCGTTGTTTTTAGTTAAGAGGAGATATTCCTCTTTGTTGTCGTCATGGGTTTCGAGGTGGAAACCATTCTGACAGATATCTCTATAGCCGAGTAGGGTACGAGTTGAATCGGGGTATAGCAGAGCATCCTCGATTGTTACTTGAGTACCCACAGGGAGAGTAATTATGGCTCGTCCTGAGCCAACAATTACGGCATTGCGTCCGGCGATTGTTAAAATTTCTCCTTGTCTCTTAGTCAGATTTTGAAAATATTTTAGTTCCCTAAGAATAGAGTTTGTGGTACCACTGTCCACAAGGCACATTTCCTCTTCCATCGGATTGCTTCCCGTAGAAATCTATATATAGAAATGAAGAATTTAGCATAAAATTCTTGATCAGATATATAGAATACATACAAATGTATTTAGATATATAAGTACTTTTACAATACTGTAATTTACAATATATGTCTTGAACATATAATTACTACAATATTGTCTTAAATAATATAACGACAACATAGCAATTAATTACAACATAATAATATGGATGTTATGGTAATGATGACGGAGTGGAGGGACTTATTCAAAGTCACCAAACATGTCATTTGAAGCGAATTCAATGATCATGTTCTCCGTGTTCATTGGATCGTCGGATTGTTGGAGATGCTTGTTGTCCTGGGGTTCTGGAAGAACAGCAGTGGAACAACCGGTTTCCGTGGACTTGTCGGTCTGAAGATTGAAGTGTGCTTCAAACTTGGATCCTTGAGCTTGTTTCTTGCGTCCCACGGATTGTAGGTAGAGATCAACGAGGTGTCGAGAGGTGCAACATTTTTTGGTGGAATGCTCGTAGCATCCACACTTTTGGCATACTTGAGATTTGTCGAATTTAGGCTTTTCAATGCCTTTCCCCTTATCCATGGCACGTGGCTTCTTCTTCCAGTTCCGTTTGCGCTTTCCTTTGAAGTTCTGCTGTTGGTGCTTGGAAGAACCAGCAGACTTATTGTTATTCTGAGCGTTATAATGTACTTCCGGGAGCGGGGCGGCGCCTACATTGCGCTGATGATGGTTCCTCAAAGTGAGTTCATCATGTTTTTCCGCTTGCAGGAGTACATGTATAAGGTCAGAATAAAGTTGGAATTCTTTGGCGCAGTACTGGTGCTGCAAGATCCTGTCCGATGGAAGCATTGTTGATAAGGTTTTTTCAATCTTATCTGCTTCAGAGAGTTCTTTCTCGCAGAAACGCAACTTAGAACAGATTTTGTGAACAGTGTGGTTATATTCTTCAATGGACTTGAAGTCCTGAATCCGAAGTTGGACCCAATCATGAGTTGCTTCGGGAAGGATAACCGCTTTCTGCTGTTTATATCTGGTTTTAAGTGCTAGCCATAATGCACGTGGATTTTCTTCCATCAGGTACTCAGATTTGAGGTCCAAATGGATATGGTGCCTTATAATATATAAGGCAGCATATCGTTGAGGCTCTGGTAATGCAGGTGTTCCCTTAACGGGAGGGTTGATCGTTGCCACAATGCTACGAGACGCAAGAGCGATTTTGACATCCATTGCCCATGTAGAATAGTTGTGACCATCGAGCGCGAGCTCTTCAAATTCTTTGGCCATCTTGATCTACATGGAATTAAACCAGGGATTTGATTAATTTACTTAGGAGTAAATCAAAGTATCGTCATGGTTACTGTCGACGATCGGTGAATTGGCGATCTTACGGTATTCGTGGAATGATGATTACTGGGGGGTAGGGACCTCTAGGGCCCAAGTGCCAGGAGCTCTGACAGCAGGGGACAGCCGTTTTTATACAGGTTCGGGCCTCCCTCAGGATAATAATCCTACGTCCTGTTGCTATATATTGATGGAGAACATGCTTACAATAGGGGGGTGTATGTTAGTAGCTACCCTAGGCCTAATCGTAGACTAATCTAGCTAAACCGCCGGTCTCGACTCCTTCGAGGCAGCAGGTCTTCTAGGGCTTCGCCTCCTGAGATCCTACGCTGCTTGTGCTGCGACTAGAAAGACCGGTAAGACTTGTAGAACCTCCCCCCTCTTATGGGATTGCTGATCCTTATATAGGGGGTTCCCAGGGTCATACTGGACGTGGACTTACACCCGAGTAGGACTCTGGTCTCCTTAAACGTCGGGATTGACTTCCTAGTTTAAGGGGAGTCTTCCCTTCCTGAGAGGGGTTACCTTGTCATCCAGGGATCCTTACCGGGTACGCTGTACCTTCCTAAAGTCCCGGGATTCTGTATACGGATACCCCTAATACGCGGAATACCGTACTATTCATCATCAAGGCCCCCATCAATACGTGAAGTGAGGTCATGATGGTTCTGTTGGAAATCTGCCCTTATCGGGGAGGAAACTCCGAGTAGTCCTTGTCGGCGACTTCCCCGAGTAGGCTCAATCCCTACCGAGTAGTCGTGAAAGCCTTATCGGAACAATCCTTGGGAAAACCCAGAATACTTTCCGATCTGATCTGATCCGTTGATCATGGACATGCGGTCGCCTGGCATATTTCTAGGAAACAGAACCATCGTGGCAGAAATTTCACGTGGTGATGAAGAATCTCTTCTCTCTCTGCGCCGTTGTGCCGCTAATGGGTGCTGAACCACGGCACGCTCGTTTGGGTCGTGGGTTGTCAGACCCTCTTTTTCCCACGAAGTGCCCTGTAGGCGGAAAAAGCAACTGTCCGCATTAAATGCGATGGAACTGATCGTGCTGTAACCCGCGCTCGGCTCCGGTGAATGTTTAAATCTTTAGGAATCCAAGAAATGGGGTTTTGCCCGCATTGTTCTCTGCCTCCTAGTTTTCTTGATTCCTTCTTCCTCCTCTTCGCGCCATGGCCGGGAGCCCGTTGGTTGACGACCCATGGCCGCGCTCGGAGATGACCGAGGCGAAACACGTGTCTTCCCTAGAACTAACTCTTATCCAATCAACCCGCCAAGCCGAGTTCCGCCATGTCCGGGGCGAGAGAGTTCCTAAACCTGAATCCGGCTGGCTGGTTGTCTTTCCCGACTTTTTTCGGTGCGGGTTCTTCTTGCCTCCTTCCACCTTCCTCCATTCAATCTTCTAGTTCTATCGGGTTGAGGTGGTGAACTTGACCCGGCATCGTACACTCTCCTGAGTGTGTTCGCCCATCTGTGCGAAGCTTTCCTCGGAGTTCGGCCATCATTGGATTTATTCAGATACTATCACAAGATGGAGAGGACCAAGAAGAAGGTAGTGGGAGGCGCGAGCGTCCGCCTTCGAGAAGATAGTGCCGCGGAGTACATTGACGCCACCGGAATCCGATCCTTCCCAGGATGGGAGCATGAGTGGTGCTATTGCCGTCCATCGTCCCCCTTGGGCATAAGGTACTAGAGAACTCCGCCCAACGTGGCATCCACTTGGACCGACGAGACCCTGCTCGACTCCCGTCTCCAGCACCTGGTCGGGGAAGTTAAGGTTCTCCGAACCCAAGGCCTGTCCTCGGCCGATGTTGTCGCCGACTTCGTCAGGCGTGGAATTTGCCCTTACGGTTCAGGGAGACAGGCGCTTGGGACTCGACAAGCGATCCATACCAACGGCGGAGAAAAAGGGTAAACCTTTTCCCTCTCAACCTAGTAAGAAGGACTTGTCAGGGTGTCCTAACTCTTTCTTTGTTTCGAACAGCCCTCTCGGAAGCGGAGGTGTCCGAGAAGGTAAAAACTCTCCTCAAGCGTGTACCTCCACCCAATCGCCAGGTTGTCCCCACGTCGCTACCTCTTCGACCTCTACACGAGCGGGAAGAGGTTCTAGCGGTAATCCTTCCTTTTTTAGGGCCTCAGATCCTTCAAGCCCACCTCACACTGGTTTTGTGGGATGGACCCTCTCTGCAGAGAGAAGGACATGGAATAGAGGATCCCGAAGCTGGGCCCTCTATTCCTAGTCGATGCTCGACCGCAGCTGAGGACCAACGCGACGGGAATACCAAGCCCACCGAGAAGGTGGAAGAGGCTGCGCGGGGTGAATTGAGATCCATACCGCCGCCCTGCCTTCGTGGAGCGGGAGATCCTCCGGTCCGACGAAGATGCTTTATTTCGCCGAAGAGGGCAAGGTACCATCCTCCCGCTTCTTGCTTTGTCGAGCCTTCGCTCCTAGTTCCGAATTCTGAATGCGACCTGCAGGGAAACTTCTCCACCGAAACCCGCCCCTCTTGCTGCTCCGCGGAGAAAGTTGTCTATCAGATTACTTCCTGGTCGGAGCCCGGTTGGCGTGGTATCCACCCCTTCACCCATCAAGGACCAGCCGGCGCCAGGTCACCAGGGCGGGGAAGCCTCAGTCGAAGATGATCCCATAGCGCTACTCGGACCCTTGGTGGAGGTAGGAAAGGTTCCTGCTCGTCATTGGTTTCATCAGATAATCTTGTCAGCCTATCTGACCTTGGCGTTTTCTTCTCAGCGTGCTCATGATAGGTGGAACTTCGTTCGCGGCGAGGTCCAGTCACTTCGCGGCGAGGTCCAGACAATCCGAGACCAATCGGCTCGGCTTTCCAATGCCCTTTCTTGGGAGAAAACGCGAGCCTCGTCCGCCGAGGAGAATCTGTTGAAAATGGCGGACCGCCTAAAGCTGGTGCTTACCACGGTCGGTGCGTCTATCCGAGCCACAGAGAGCTTTCCTGATCGTCTGGCGGAATTGGATCGAGTCGCTCAAGATTTTTCTGGGCGTTTGCACCTACCCGACTTGTAAATGCATAGCCTTCGTATGTACGCCAGACATGTATGGAATTTCTGTCTTTTCTGATGAATGACTTCTGTGTCTAAGTCTTTGAACCAGCCCCCGACTGTCCACTCGAGGGATGCTCTCGAGCGGACAGTCGATTAGCCTCAAACGTAAAACTTCTGGAGCTGATCGATGTTCCAGGAATTCGTTAGGACTCGGCCGTCTTCCATCGCTAGTCGGAAAGATCCCGGTCGAGTTACTTCGACTATCGTGTAAGGACCTTCCCATTTGGGAGAAAGCTTATTGCTATTGCTTTCATTCTGTACGAGTCGTAGGACGAGGTCTCCGACTTGCAATGAGTGTCGTCGAACATGTCTGTCATAGTAACGACGGAGGTTCTGCTGGTAGCGGGTAGCCCGGAGCAGAGCCTAGGTCCGTTTTTCCTCAATGAAGTTGAGGTCATCCTCTCTTCGAGGGATTTCTTCCTTGTCGGTGTACAATTCTACCCGTGGTGATTTTAGGGTAAGTTCGCATGGCAGCATGGCCTCGGCTCCATATACCAAACCGAACGGTGTTTCTCCGGTGGCCCGATTGGAGGTTGTCCGTAAAGCCCAGAGGACGGAGGGCAACTCGCGTACCCAAGCCTTGGCGTGGGCGGAGAGTCTATCGAAGACGCGAGTTTTCATCCCCTGGAGTATAAGTCCGTTGGCGCGTTCGACCTGTCCGTTGCTCTGTGGGTGTGCAACCGAGGCATAGCATATCGTGGTGCCGAGATCGGTACAGTACTCGATGAAGTCGGAGCTAGAGAACTGAGTACCGTTGTCGGTTATGATTCTGCTCAGGACGCCAAACCTGGTCATAACGTTTCGCATTATGAACCGCTTGGCTGCTTCCGACATGATCTGTGAGACAGGTTCGGCTTCGATCCATTTGGTGAATGTATCGATCGCGACGAAGAGGAACTTATAGCCCCCGGGTGCCACCGGGAACGGCCCTAGGATATCGAGGCCCCATGCGGCGAATGGCCATGACAAGTGAATTGTCTGTAATGCCTGGGTGGGCTGGTGAATGCGTCTGCGGTGAAATAGACACTGACGGCATCGCTTCACTAACTCGCTCGCGTCATGTAGGGCTGTCGGCCAATAGAATCCTTGTCTAAAGGCCTTTCCGACCAGGGTTCAGAAAGATGCATGTGCCCCGCACACCCCTCCATGGATCTCTTCGAGTAATCTTATACCCTGCGTCTGAGGGATACACCGCATGAGCACTCCGAGAGCCCCTCGTCGGTAGAGGGCCCCATCGACCAGGGAATACATCCTGGCACGCCGGGCAATTTGCTCGGAAAATGTATCGTCCTCAGGCGTAGTTCGATCGAGAAGGTACCTGCGGATGGGCTCTATCCACGAATCTTCAAGATCGAGGGGAGCGACGAGACATCCCGCCACTCCCCTCGGAGCGTCAATACCTGGTGACACCCTTGAGTGGTGCTTAACCACCACTCCTTCGTCCCCGGGTTCAAGAGAAGCCACGGACGGCGTCGAGATCCTTTCTACAAAGGCCCCGGGTGGGCATGGAGATCGTGAGGAAGCTAGGCGGGCAAGACTGTCGGCTTGGCAGTTATCCTTTCGAGGGATATACCATACTTCAAAACCGATGAACTTCTTCTCTAGCTTCCTCACCTCCGCAAGGTAAGCCGCCATATTCGGGTCTGTGGTCTGGTACTCCTTGGACACTTGTCTTGCCACCAACTGCGAGTCTCCGTTCACGAGAAGGCGGCGAATACCGAGTGCTGAAGCGACTCTGAGACCGGCTAGCAACCCTTCGTACTCGGCTACGTTATTCGTGGCCGGGAAGTCAATCTGTAGTATATACTGCAGGCGCTCTCCAGTCGGGGAGGTCAAGATTATCCCAGCCTCCGCGCCTTCGATGGTTAGGGAACCATCGAAGTGTAGTGTCCAAATGTTGTCCTTTACTGCTGGTGACGCCGAATAGTCAAGCTCCGTCCATTCAGTGACAAAATCAGCGAGGACTTGCGACTTGACCGTCGTGCGCCGAACGAAGTGGATGTCGAACTCTCCGAGCTCAACAGCCCACTTGGCGATTCGACCGATGGCCTCGCGGTTGCGGAGGATTTCTCCCAAAGGGTAGGTGGTCAGGACCGTGACCGTGTGAGCTTGGAAATAGTGTCGAAGCTTGCGAGATGTGGTGAGGACCGCGTACAGGAGCTTTTGAACTTGAGGATAACGCTCTTTGGGTCCATGCAAGATCTCGCTGATGTAGTACACTGGTTTCTGGGCCTTATCACGGCGCTCGGAAGTTCCGCGTTCCACCGTCAACACTTCGCTGACCGCGGACGGCCCGGCTGCGATGTAAAGCAGTAACCCTTCCTCGGGATTAGGCGCGACCAGCACCGGGGGGGTGGTTAAGTATTCTTTGAGCTCTTGGAATGCCGCTTCAGACTCCGCTGTCCACTCGAAGCCGTCATGTTATCGCAGATGTTTGAAGAAAAGAATTCCACGGTCTCCTCGTTGGGATATGAATCGGCTCATGGCCGCCATGCAACCTGTGAGTCTTTGGACGTCTCGAACCGTTTTTGGGGACCTCATCTCCGCGATCGCCCGTATTTTATCGGGATTTGCCTCAATCCCCCGGTGCGATATCAAGAAACCGAGAAGCTTTCCGGCGCTGACTCCGAAGGTGCATTTCTCCAGGTTCAACATTATTCTGTTTCTCCGAGGGTTGGTGAATGTTTCCAGTAGGTCTGAGAGCAGGTCTTCTTTCTTCTTTGTTTTCACGACGAGGTCGTCGACATATGCTTCGACATTTCGACTAATTTGGCTGTGGAGGGCAAGCTGCATTCCGCGTTGATACGTTGCTCCCGTGTTTTTTAGTCCGAAAGGCATCTTTGAATAGCAGAATACCCCGAACGGAGTTACAAAGGAAATTTTCTCCTCATCCTCCCGACACATGCTTATTTGGTGATAGCCCGAATAGGCGTCGAGAAGGCTTAGATAGTCACACCCTGATGTCGAGTCCACTATCTGATCTATTCTGGGTAAGGGGAAAGCGTCCTTTGGGCAAGCCTTATTGAGATCCGTGAAATCGACGCAGATCCGCCACTTCCCGTTGACTTTCTTAACCATAACTGGATTGGCGAGCCATTCAGAGTGCTCGACTTCTCGGATAAACCCGGCTTTCAGGAGTTTTTCGATTTCCACCTTGATGGCTTCTTTCCGATCTGGGGCGAATCGCCGTAGTTTTTGTTTCACTGGTACGGCGTCCTGACGGACAGCTAGTCTGTGCTCAATCACTTCCCTGGGGATTCCAGGCATGTTGGATGGTTGCCACGCGAAAACGTCCGAATTGCCTCGGAGAAAAACGATGAGCGACGATTCCAAGTCTGGATCAAGCGTTGACCCGATCCGGACTGTCTTGGAGGGCTCTGCTGGATCCAGAGGAATTACTTTTACCTCGCCGTGGGTTTTCACGGCCGTGCTGGTTTTCAAGGGCATATGCTCCTCGTCCCCTAGGAGTGCTCGTACGTGGTCAAGGCTGCACTTATCGCAGAGGAGTGCTTCTCTGGGGGAACATCTCACCGCAAGGACTCCCTTCGGGCCTGGCATCTTTACGCACTGGTAGGCGTAGTGCGTGGCCGCCATAAACTTGGCCAGAGTAGGGCATCCCAAGATAGCGTTGTATGCTGTTTCGAAATCGACTACATCAAACAGGATTTTCTCTGTTCAGAAGTTCTCCGGTGTACCGAAGGTAACCGGGAGCGTAACTTGCCCGATTGGCGTGGCCGATGAGCCCGGGACGATACCGTGAAAAGCGTGCGTTACCGTCTGAACAGACGATCGTGGCACTTGCATTGCGTCGAGGGCGTTGGCGAATAGGATATTGAGGGAGCTCCCTCCATCTATTAATACCCGGCCCACTCGGCAGTTGTTGATCGTTGGCTCGACCACGATTGGGTACCGTCCCGGCCGAGCGCAATTTTCGGGGCAATCGGTCTGGTCGAAAGAGATCGTGACCTCGGACCACTTGACCGCTCGACGAACTCGCGGTACACTCGCGAGAACTTCTCGGGCGATCGCCTTGTATTGCCTCTTAGATTCGTAAGAGGTTGAGCCCCCGAATATGTGCTCGACTGCTCTGACGTGCCCCTGGAAAGGCTCAGGGGTGGAGTCATCGTCGTCGGAGGTCGTTTCCCGACTGTTGTTAGCGACCTGAGGATTCTCCTCGCGGAACTTCTCTCTTTCTTCCCGAAGATACTTCTTGAAGATGCGACACTGTCGCAGATCATGTGAGTCGGTTTGATGAAAATCGCACCAGGGCTTGGATGACTTGTCGGAGGATGTGGTAGGTTTATCCTTGGGGCGTGGTCGCCAGGTGCGCTTCTCGGAGATCTCGGCCATTACCTCATCGGCTCTGATCCTTTTCTCCTTGTTCCCTCCGGAGGGTTTCTTCTTGCGTTTAGTTTTACACGAATCGCCCTTCGTCCAGAGGGGAGAACTGGTCGACTCACCCCGCTGTTGTTTGATATAGCGCAGGGTTTTCTCCGCACACGCGGCCTTCTCGGCCAGATCCATGAGTTGCCTAGTGGTTTTCGGTGGACGCATGATCAGGTCGTGCGTGCACATCTCGTTTCTGCTGCCCCGAGTGAAGGCGCGGATGACATCCGAGTCCGTTATCTCAGGGATAGTGTTGCGGGCAGCACTAAACCTCTTGGTAAACTCTCGGAAGGTCTCGTCTGGTCGCTGGATGACAAGGAATAGATCGTCGACCCAACCAGGTCTTGGGAAGGTACCTTGAAAGTTCCCGAGCAGCATGTCGCATAGCTGTCCCCACGAACGAATAGTTCCTGGGGGTAGATTCGTCAACCACGTCCTAGCGGCTCCTCTGAGGGCGGTAGGAAGATAGTTGGCCATAACCTTCTCGTCCCCGCCGGCTGCCTCGATCGCGGTGGTGTAGATCTAAAGGAATTCCACGGAATTAGTGGTTCCGTCGTACGATTCTAGCGAGCCGGGCTTGAAACGAGAAGGCCAGCGTACCTGACGGAGTTCCTGGGATAGCGCCCGGCATCCACTGAAGGCCCCCCGATAAGGTGCATTCTCGCCGCTATTCGAGGTCGAGGTTCGGCCCCGAGCACTGGTGTTTTGTACATGGTCTCTCCGAGAAGGCTGTTGCTCCTGTTGGCGCCTTTGGCGGCGACGTTTGTCGAGCTGTTCTCAGAGGTGAACCAGTGGCTCCTCCTGAGGAGACCTGTTCCTGGGGTGTCGTCCCTCCCGATCGCGTTCTTCTAGCGGAGGAGGGGTGTTCACCCGAGTAGAGCTACGGGTCACCGATTGGGCTCGAGAAGACTCGGCCTAGTTCTGAGCCTCTTGGAGGTCAGCCCCCAGCCGTTGCAGCCACTGCACACCCGCGGGTGTCGATAAATCCGCCACGGGAGGCTGTGACAGCAGATTGCACACTTCCGCAAGTCTTTGAGTAGTTCGGGACACGTACTCCCTCGTTCCTGGGGGGGATCTCTCCACAGCGGCAGGCGGGTCTCCGTTTCGGCGAGGAGTTCTTTCCCTGGCGGCGGGTAAGCCCCCGTTCATGTGGGAGGCAGCCATTGCATTGTGCTACTGTGAGCCCTAGGGCAGATTCTGATCTTCGAGGTCTTCACGACCATCGTCGATTGCGAGTACCATTCGGGGTCCTTGGCTGGACGATGTGTACTCGTATTCCATCATGTTGTCCTCATCGGACGCGACGTGGGTACGATCTTGATCATTCTCACGATCAGAGTTTGCAGGAGAAATTCCAACCATGGGGCTGGTCGTTCCTGCCGGGAAGTCGTCGTTCAAGACCAACTTCCCGCTGAAGGCCCTGGCGCACTCGGCTCTGAAGTGATCTGCTTCGCCATCTGAGTCCTCCCCAGGGGCGTACTCTCCGAAATCCACTCGATCCGTAACCGTGTACGGGACCATAGGGCCAAAGTTGTCGTAGAAACCCTAGTCCGAGTACCCAGTACGGGGCGAGATTGCGATCGGTTTTCCTGCCGGGTTTGCTGCCTCCTCCTCGGTCAAAACCGGTGAGTGCTGTGCAACCGGCGCTGGGATCTGATCGCGCTTAGTTGTGCGTCCTGCCGACTCTGATTCTTCCTGGACGGCTTGGTCCGGAGAGGTCCCCATGGTCGGCGTCATCTATCGACGATCGGTGAATCGGCGATCTTACGGTATTCGTGGAATGATGATTACTAGGGGGTAGGGACCTCTAGGGCCCAAGTGCCAGGAGCTCTGACAGCAGGGGACAGCCGTTTTTATACAGGTTCGGGCCTCCCTCAGGATAATAACCCTACGTCCTATTGCTATATATTGATGGAGAACACGCTTACAATAGGGGGGTGTATGTTAGTGGCTACCCTAGGCCTAATCGTAGACTAATCTAGCTAAACCGCCGGGCTCGACTCCTTCGAGGCAGCGGGTCTTCTAGGGCTTCGCCTCCTGAGATCCTACGCTGCTTGTGCTGCGACTAGAAAGACCGGTAAGACTTGTAGAACCTCCCCCCTCCTATGGGATTGCTGATCCTTATATAGGGGTTCCCAGGATCGTACTGGACGTGGACTTACGCCCGAGTAGGACTCTGGTCTCCTTAAACGTCGAGATTAACTTCCTAGTTTAAGGGGAGTCTTCCCTTCCTGAGAGGGGTTACCTTGTCGTCCAGGGATCCTTACCGGGTACGCTGTACCTTCCTAAAGTCCCGGGATTCTGTATATGGATACCCCTAATACGCGGGATACCGTACTATTCATCATCAGTTACGTTGTAATAATTGCGCAAAATTTTGAAAAGTTCAAGTGAAGACTTGAAGTATGAAGTGTAGATCTCAAGTTGTATAGCGTAATCTTGTAGTAATAGATGGCATAATCTGACGAGAATCAGTAGATGCTCAAGATTCTATTACTTTGTGATATGCTATAACTCGAATATTTGGAAGAGCACATTGAAGGTAATCATTATATCAATAAGGACATAATGTAGACCTTGCAGTAAATGAGGAATAATCTGCAAGTATGCAGTAGATTCCGTGTCCATTTACCTTGTGATCCTCAAATATGTGAGATAACCACTTTTAATTTTGCGTGTTAATTCCTCTTGAATTAAGGCAATTGGGCTAAAGAGCGTTTTTGGGCTTAATTGAGGTAAATTAACATATAATTTCGCAAGAAATTTGATTTCAATTGCAAAATTATACAAATTATAAATAAAGTGCATGTTATAGGGATTGCAAATAATGCAAACACATTTTTGAACATGGACTTATATTACATTGACATATTTTCTGAAAATTAAGAACTTAACAGAAAATTAGTACTGAAATGTAAATATATGTAAAGGCAGGGGTCTAAACATAGAAAACATGGATTAAAACAACTGATAGAGGGCTAAATTGAGAAAAACCCGAAACTATAGGGGCTTTTCTGCAAAATGCCCACGCAGCCGGGTGGACCAAGGCAACCTGGGCCGCGGCCTAGGCGGCCTTTTGGCCCATTCGGCCTGGCGGGAGGGCGCGGGGGGCATGGCGGGCCACCCAAACCTGGGCTTGGGCCGCAGCGGCCTTTCGGCCGGCCCAGGTGGGTGAGCACCGGTGGGAGGGGGGCGGTATAAAGGGGGCAGGCGGCATCAGCGGTTAGGGTTTCAAAACCTTAACCCGATCACCCTTTCGGTCGGCGGCGGTTGCTGCGCCCGGTCCGGCGGCGGCATCCGATCCGGCGGCGGTGGCGCCCCGTTCGGCGGCGACGGCGCCCGATCCGGCGGCGGTGGCGCCCCGTCCGACGGCGATCCGGCGGCGTCCGATCCGGCGAAGCACGTCGTCGTGGCGGTGGCGGCGCCCAATGCCGGTGAAGATCCCCCTCCCTCCCCTTTTCTACCCCGCCGCGCCGACGGGCCTTAAGTGGGCGTGTACTCCTCCTCGCCGGCGGAGGAGGAGAAGCCAGAGCCGGGCATCCCGTTGGCGAGGCCGAGGGAGGCCGGCGCCCAAGCCCCCAGACGGTGGCCGGAGCGGGCGGTGGCGGTGGCGGGGACCGAGGCGCGAAAGAAGCGGTGCCGGGGAAGCGGAGCCGGCGACGGTGGCGATGGAGGAGCCACACGGGCGAAGCCGGGCGGAGGCGGCGGTTCGGCAAGCTCGCCGATTGGATCGGTGGCCGGCGCGCGCTTCCACCGGTACTGATGAGCTCGGGCACGGGTCCCAGCCGTGCAGCGGGCACCATGACAGAGCGACGGCCGGAGCGGGCCAGGGCCGCCACGGCGACGGGATGCGCGGCGGTGAGGTCGCGCCGGCTGCCGAGGCGGCAGAGGAAGCGCGCGCCATGGCCAGCAAGCGGGAGGGGCCTCCAATGCGTGTTGCCATCGTGCGAGGATGGATAGCGCGACGCGAACGGCGCCTCCGATGGGCACGGCGGCGGCGCCGACGAGGTTGAGAAGCCGGTGCGGGAAGAAGCGCAGAAATTGCAACTTCGACGGATGCGAGGATGAAAAGGAGTTGCCGAATCACTGGTTCGGCCATCGGATCTTCACCTTTTGTTGCTTCTTCTTTTTTTTTCTCTGTGTGTGGTTGCTCTCGGCAGAGACGAGTACTGATAACATGTTGAGATAGAAATTGAACAGAGTCTGATGATGAACAAATGTAATCTCTTATTCTTGATTTGATACTGTTTACATATATATACACTGTATAAACGGTAGTTGCCGCCTAATCCGTTTTAGCAACTGCTAAACACAGTTCTGAATATTGAGCAACCGTCGAGTGATTCCAGAGGAATATTCGCTCGCAACAAAAAGGAAGGCACGGAACTCATTTCCACCTCATGCCATTAACAAACTATACAATTAAAACCTGCCGAAACTCTAAAAACAGCACCATGAAAAACCATTGAAGATTTCTTGTTTCTTTTCTCACTTAGCACTGCACAATAACAACAACGGAGGAAAGTAAATGTGCGTTTTGCATTATTACAAGTAGGATGACAACGACAACAACCAGGACGACTTTGGCTAACTGGGATTATAACAAGTAAAAAGAACACGGTGGAGGAATGTACAATTAAATAAATATTACATCAACCCTACGTGCATTGAGTAACTCCTGTGTTCCCCCTAAAACTTATTCTACGTATTCAGGTTTTCCACTGCTTACAAGTTGCAGCAGTAAATCCTCCCTATGGAATCATAATTGAGTAAAAGTTCAACTCAAATTATGATTAAATGAAGCTTGCCTAGAGTAGCGTGCTTTATATGTTGGTATAGTAGACTTGTCAGAGCCCGGCGCTGGGATTAGCAGATCCGACAGCCACAACTCCCATTCCGCTTCCCTGGGCAGATCTAACAGCGTTGTGTTCTCTCAACTGCCCTTCCGTAGAATCTTCCCATTTACCATCTTTGCCAATATCTTGCACAAGTTCATCGATCTTCCGAAATTGGTACGGCCATGATGAGTTGTACAGAAATTGCCGAAGATCAAACCTGTTATCCTCAGGTGAATAGCTCTGCAGAATGGTCCAGTGTTATAGCAGCAGACATGCAGATCTTATGCCAACAAACTGAAACAAATGAGTACCTCGGCATGATACGATGGTGTTAACACGGTCATCTTATGCCGGTTTATGGCATAGTACTTGAAGAAGTGCTTCACTTTATCAGCCACTTCTGAGGGGGATAGTCTCCCACACCACCTGTGGCACAAGTTCTGCAGCAATATGTTTTACCACTTTAATTTAGGGCCAACTCTATAGATATCCATATGTGCGTTGATGATAATAACTTCCAATAATTTGAAGATCCATTATTATTTCCTAAATTAAGTCCCACATTTAAAGATAAATATTTCATTAATAAGACAACTAAAAATATCCATTACTAAACACAACTGAAAATCACACCAAAAAAGCTAACACCACATTGACTGTACTATCTGGATTGAAGAAAACTGAGACCACCCACAAAGTATTTAGGGTATTGTTATTGGCTTTTTGCGCAGGTTGACGTTCGAGGTTTATTGGGAACTTTATTATTCAAGTATCGAGATAAGTTAGGTAGAATACTTTGTAATACTAGTACTTTACAAGTGAGGGGAGATGTGAAAGAACTAGCAAGTGGCCAAAACATTGTGAACTTTCTGTAGCCATCCCTTTTAACTATTGATTACTTTACTTAAAAGAATAACTAGAGTAGAATCCATGAAACAACCCCTAAAAAGGAACCACCTAAAAATGGAACTGCTTAATAAAGCAGACATATCCTTGTATAACTACGAAAATTGACATCTTTAAGAACAGAAAACTTCCTTGTGTCAAATATGCACATAAAGCTCAACAGCATGCAGATGTTTTAAGTGAGCTGCAAAAGAAAACCTCAAATACTGATTATAAGTTAAGAACATAATCAAGTCAATGGAAGACCAACCTGAAACATTGAAACAGGCCCGCATCGGAATATTTTCCTCATTCTTCCATATATTGACAACTCTTCGTATGTCATCCCCATGTCCACTTCATCCAGCTAATTAAATAGAGTAAGGTCAAACAAGAATACTCAAGCACAGACAAGTATTGAAGGAAATATACACTTTGTTGGTAGAGGCTAAGACAATTTTATGCAGAAGTATAACTGGAACTGAAGTTAACAATATACTATTGAAATATTTTGAGGGCAATATAACAACTATACTGAAAGTTGTCCTGCTACCAATCGCGAGACAGAGCACGAAAATAGTGCAGAAGCAGGTCCACATATAGTTTAAGCTATAATGCATTCGAAGTAGCAATACTCAGGAAAAAAGGGACAGGGTTAGAGAAAACACTTAGAACACCCAGTTCCCGTCAACAAACCGGAGCCAGCCTGGAAGGTTTCTGGACCTTCTCCTGAGTTCAAACTGGAAATCAGAGATCAAAGTTCCTGGAAAGTGAGTTACCTGGTTATAGTCTGTACGGATTGGCTCAAGCTCTGCAGTAGGAGGTGCAGCTTCAACCTCAGCCAAGGAAGAATATTGAAGATGAACTGCTGCCCATCGTAGGAAAGCTCTGAGGTCCTGCTTACTTATACTTCCAATGGGATTTATATCAGCTGAACTGCAGTCATACTTGCAAAAGAAAACAACAGTTATTGCCTTTACCACAGAGTATCAAATGAGACATCCAACATTGCTGATTTGAAAAGAGGGATTCATAAAGGAAATGATATAGTCGGTTCCCTTTGGTCTCTGCTTAAACTCATCTATATTTCAAAAAATTGGGCCAAGGCATTATATCTAGAAGTAAACACACCTATGTTAAACTTACCTTCGTCAAGTAACCACGCAATCCTTCATCCACATTTGAGCTTCCCAGAACAAGATAGAACCCAGACTTGCTATGAACCCATGGCATTAGAGAAGCCATCATAAAGGCTAGCACCATCCTGATTCGAGCTTGAATATTTTGTAATCCCAGATTCTCAGTATGTGCTCCCCCGTCAACCTGAATTATTTTAGCATTAATAGTGATCATCAAAATTTACCTCAACTTCCAGCTTGGTAACGAAACAAATGCTAGCCTAAGTAATTGTTCCAAGTCACTGCCTGATTTAGGATTATTCTTTCTTGTTTGGTTATCAAAATTAAAACATTTAGTTCCTCAAACTAAAACATCAGATTTCTGAATTGTGTCATGTGATAAATATGATGCTCCACTTTACTACATATAAAATAGAAACAGTGGTCTAACTGAACTACATGAAAGGAGAATGCATGACACTTGTTCTTGATCTTCTGCAGTTTTCATGTCAATAGTTACAATCAAATGCTGCTCTGCTCATATATTTTAGACTTGATGAGTTCTTAACATTGGAATATTTTGCATTCCACAATTATTTCATCGAACCAGTTAACATTTTTTTGCATAGCCACCATTACGGTATATAAGACAAACCTTCAGTTGAACATTCTTTGCAAGCCAAAGAAATAAATATTCTGAAACTGGGATAACTATCAAGTGAAATACATGTTCCCAGAATGCATTCATGAAATTTCTTTAGTAGATTAGTGTCATAAAACAAATAATACCTTGTAGCGTGGACGCTTCCCGGTAAATCTTTCAAACAAAGATAGAAATGCAGACACTATACTATCAATAGGTACATCAAAGTGGAATGAACCAATCTCTTCAGCTAGCCTTTTGGCACGTGATCTGGTATCTTCAGAACTGTAGAGAAACAGCACTATGAACAAGGCAAAACAATAATATACAATATGGACTAACAAGGTATCTGCCAAGCACAATATATACTCTGTTTTCTGAAGAAACCGAGAAATAGTAAAGGTAATTAAAGACAACGGATCTGGAGCATATACAGAATAGTCCAATGCCTTGTGAAGTTCTGGTATCCATCATCAACGCAAACTTTATTTAAAAAAATTGTGCAATGCCTATCAGAAATGTTAGTTTCAGCTCCCCCAGATGAAATACAAATGATATAGTTAAAACAGGGTGTTCAAGAGGAAAATAGAGTACATATTATAATTAACAAGATAATCAATTGACATAAAAGAAGATTTTGATGCATGCCAAACGGTAGAAGGTACACCAGAAAGAGATGATTTCGTAAAACAGAGCCCACCTGTTTTCAGTTCCCATGTAAACAGTGTAAAATAACCGTTTTGCAAATTCTCTGCTGTCTGTGGGGAACTCCCCATCTTTATACTGACCAATCCGCAGAGCATCTGTCTTAACTTGCTCATCTCCATTCTCTATATCTGCATGTTGTGCATACTGAATATCATTAGTTTCGGGAATAGGTATTATCTTAGTAAATCCTAATATTACAAAAAGGAATTTCACCAAAGACACAGAAGTGTCATCATAACTGATTCTAGTTCATTTTTCTTGCCAACATTGGCCAAATCATGGGCAAGCAAAACCTTGACCAAAATTTTGGCTAGCCAAATTCTTGGTACGGTAGACTTGGGCTCAAACCAAACACACCCTTAGCCTATTTGTTTAGCTCATTAAATTTTGGTATCATGCTCAAATAAGGAGAAGTGGAGAGATCATGAGATGATGTATTCCAACATATCTGTCCACATGTATGAATCAAATAGTTATCTGGATGAACTTGTCCAAACCTTCAGTCATAGAATCTGGCTATTCGGTCTTTAACAAATACCAACTAGAGATGGAGAAGGAACCTACCTCCTTATTCCATGAAAGGGAAATGTAACCAAGATAGTGGAGGCAACCCTACATGCTTCAGCATCTTTCCATGAGGCCCACATTGTACAGTATCCTTGTGAACAGTAGAATATGCAGGGGAAACATCTAGCCAGTGCTCATGGAACATGACTGGGCAAACTAAAACCACACTCGACAATCTTGACCAAGAAAAAAGATTTGATATTTTATATGGAATGCAATTTTTGCCTACCCCAGCTAATTGAGTTATGAATTACTATTTGATGTTCTGCTGCAAGGGATCAGCAGATTAGGGGGCTCCCATGGGTATGGCAGGTGGAGCCAGTTCGACAGTCCAACCCAGAACCCTTGGTAGGTAAGCCACTGCATTTAATGTAACAGTTTTAATATTAAAAGAATTAATTTCTCTTATTTATTTTCTATAGCATGTCGTGAATCACAGTTTTCTTTCCATTACATAAAGGAGCACATATGTTTTGCAAAATCAATGCACAGATTGATATTGCATCCTAGAATGATTGTTGCCCTACTTATTTGCCTACTTTGCTGCAAACTACACCTCAAAAGGCATTTCATCAAATATTTCACCAATAGAGGAGAAGGAAGAAATATCATTTGACCTGACCTTTGATGACAAGCTGGCACATGCAGCCGACAATTGCTGCAACGGATGAACTATCCGCACCGCCAGAAAGTGGAAGCAAAAATCCTGATGCTTGACTTCTGCGCAGATAATCCCATAGCCAGCAACTAGGTCCGAAAGCAATCTCCTCTTCAGGACAGTGATACATAATCTGGCAAGGATAGATGTGATAGAAAAAGGTTAGTCAAACTCCGCATGATCTGCACAGTATACTATGTGGCTCCAAACTCCAAAGAGGGAGAAAGGAAAAAAAAGTATTAGCTGGAAACATATTTGGATGCATTAAAAATGACAGGACAATGGTGAATGCATCTAATATTCTCTCGGGATAAAAAATAGGATTCAGATAGTGTCAACTGTCAACGGTAACTATAACTTTTACACAGAGGAAATCTCCAAGACTATCGAAGATGGTCAGTATATCAGGTTTTGTTCAGTACTTCAAAGAAAAATAAAACAGAAATATGTAAATGCCAAATCTTAACCATGGTCAAGCACTAAGAAAGTCATACAAAGTTCAATGGGCTCTAATGTTGACCCATATCTTAGGCCAGTTCAAGATTTACTCGTTGGATTCAAATATGAAACTAAAAGGACAGCTTAATAACTAACAATGCACTAGCCCATACGATAACTTTCAAAGCTTTCTCATAAAAAACTATATAACTGCATGATGTCTAATATTGCTAAGTCCTAACACATGACCACTGGAAGACTGCTCAGATCTCTTTCAACCATACGGTTATAAACAATCACATCTCTTTCGGACATGGTTAAAAAAGTCCAGCCAAACAGTATTCATACTGCAGCATACTAGATCAAATCTAGAAACAGGAACCCACCTCAACTGGACCAGTTGGAACCATTCCAATGCGAAATGTCTGGCAAAGCTTATATGGTACCTTAACAAAAGGTACTTTTGTTACGTGACTTGCTTGCTCTCTAAAACTAGAAACACATGCTCGATAACTCGATACCTGGTTGCACAACAGAAAGCTTAGTTTATGCAAAAATATTATCCATATATTTACATTAAAGATAAATCATCATCTTCAAAAACTGGTGATTACAGGCTAGAAAAGTTTGCTTAATAAATACAAAAGAACAGAAGCATACAAAATAAGAATTTTTCAAAAATAATACAAGAAAAAGATTAATCATACACTGGAAATATCACTGAATCCTATAATGGTGTAATAATTGTTAGCAAGTGTTCATTTCACACTAAAGCAAGAGAAGTAACAGATGTGAGCAGAAATTGTTTCTCTGTAAGCATAGCTCAAAAGAACATCATAGCTATAGTGATGTAATAGACTAATAGTTGTTTGCAAATATTCTTCTACACTAAAGCAAGAAAGTGGGCAAAGGAATTTACAGAAGTGAGCACAAATTGTTTCTCTGTGTGAGCATAGCTCGATTACCCTGTTGAGAAGGAGAAATCATGTTTTCCTATTCCCATTAATTAGAGAGCCCTCAGTTATGCAAATCTAAAAATCCGAAGAAGAACAGGAAGCACTGGCAGCATTGCAGAACAGCAACTAAGATCTAAAGGAGCTACAACTTACAGCATCCAGATCTATTAGAGCATCCAACACTTCAACATCCTTCAACGAGAATTGTGATCCCTGGGCAACCACATCCCCGTTCACCGCAATGCAGCAGCAGCCATCTAGTAGGAACATTCAGAAATTACTTAGAACAAATGAAACTAATCTTAAACCTCTGATAATGAAAATGAACGAATGAGTAAAATCAATGTAGCACATAACTATTGCTGGATTGACGTTCCTGGTGTGCTAGTGATGACGGCGTCGCTGATGGGGCCCTCTCAAGCTTATGTAATTTGTTTATACTTCTATTAATGCAATGATGCCCAATATTTTTGCATAGTCTCGGAAAAAAAGATTATCATGCAATGATGCTTCAGAAGCTCTACCATCAAAAGCACTATACATCACCATGCATCTCGTATAACGAAAAGGAAAAATTCACCATATAACTTTCATAGTGCTAGTTCAGTAAATACTAGAATATCACCCTAGTTTTTGTAAAATACCATCAAAATTACCACATGTCAATGATTTCAGCACAGCCACCAACATCCATCAGGTATATCTAAATAGAAAGGTTATTCAAAAGGAACATTTCAAAAATTCCAATCACACACTATTCCTTCGAAGCCATCCCCACCCCACCCCTTTATCATTGTTGGAATCAATAACAGGAGACCTAAATGTCGCACTGCAACTAATAGCAAAGGGGTATGCAGTTTTACAGTAAAGAAATGCACATCATAGATAAGATAACTGCTAAAAAATATGGCGAGAACACCCGCATTTTTACATACCATAATAAAGGCGGCCACCATCACAACCCTGGTGATTAGCATACATGTATACACCACCACATAAACGGGTTGCATTTCTTATGGAATCAATCCGAAGATTGAGTTTCCTTAACTGATGATGGCTTCCACTTGCATTCATGAAAACCTCAACGCCACTGAATGCTAGGTCAATCCGAGGAGCATTTGCAGTAAAGAGCTCTTCACAGGTTTCGGCGGCCAAGGATCTGAAAACATAGTAACTAAAATCAAAAGCTATAATAGAATCAGGTAATAATAAGTTACTTAAGCAGTTCAATATCATCAAGAAATGCATAAATTAACAATCGCATAACATATAAATTTACTAATTAACGACCGAAAATAAATAAACCATATTTGCAGAGAGCATATTTGCTAAAAAAATAAATAAATTGTAGCACATTTACATATCAAGATACTAAGTCTAGCTAAGTGCTAAGAATTAGCGATGCATAAGTTGAATATTATAAAGAAGTTGAGAAAATGCATGGTAAGGATATTTGCCAAAATGATCCTAAAGGATGAGAAATATTTTGTCATGGTATATAAAATTAGAACATCATACATATATGTAGCATATGCAAGAAATTTCTTGAGCTAGACACTGGATATTCATTCATTTATGAAATAAATTGGTTCACAATCATAAAAGAAAACAAATTTAAGCATTAGTACTTACACATCAAGAAACTGAATATAACCATAACCAAAAGGCACAGTTTCCTGGGATATAGCCTCGGAGACATCAACAGGGAGTTGAAAGTCAACAAGTTCATCTTTAAATGTCCAAGCAGAAAACCATCGAAATTCACGATAGTTTCCATCATTTGCAAGGGACATCTTTGGTCGAATCATAATTATCTTGCGGTTTAAGCAGAAAACCTGGCAATTGTACCGTACACTCTTGAAAATAACAGGCATTCCTATGCTGCACAAGATGTTGTCTGTATAGTCACCAGATAAAATGTCCTTCAGGCACTCCCATCTGCAGATTTGTATAGGAAGGTAATTAAAAGCAAGTGGGTGAAATATAAAATAGTATATTATCTTCCAAATTAGCACTATGTACTCGTAACACAACTCTTTTAACTTCTTTTACTAATTAAAATGTGAAAGCTCATACAAAATTTCAGTATTAGGGACCAGTTTACACTTTTTGTTCATGATGCTTTGGAACTACCAATTCTTGTGCGGTGGGTATTTAAAGGGTCAACATATGAACTCAATCTATGTATACATACTTTCAAGTTTGAATGACACACATAAACATGGCTAAAAAGGGTTACTGAAATTATACATATAGTTGTCTTTGCTCTGAATAGAAAATAACAGGTGGTATTCAATAATATAGAGGTAATGGTTCTACATTCAATTAAATTCCGCTGTAATGACTGGACGCCATAGTAGATTCTACCAAAGTGAATTAGAAATAGTGCATTCCCCTTATTTAGCGAATTCTACCAAAGTGGCGTAGAAGCAGAGCATTCCTTAATCGTGACAAGACCTTTATAGTAGCATCCTAGCGATTCTAACTGTTTTGCCTAACTCATAGGTTCAAATCAATAGTAGGCCATGGAGAACACTAAGTGCACTATAATGATTCAGAATGGACAACAAAACACTCACGCGTGTGTGGCCGTGTCCTGCTCAAGGAAATGGTCCTCGCATCCATATCCGGTGAGCTCGAGCTCAGGGCCGATGCGGACTTGGGCGCCGGCAGCCTTGGCCCGGGCGATGGATTCCTTGACGTTGCGGAGGTTGGTGTCGAAGTCCATCGCCCACTGGTTCAGGTTGCACGTGGCCACACAAAGCAGCCTCATCTTGCCGCCCAAATCAAGAAACTCTCCCCGTCCTTCTCCCCCGAAATCAAGAATTCTGGCCTGCGATCAACGAACTAGACAGATTGAAGTATCCATTCCAGAAAGAAAGATTTGGATTAGATTGCTGAAAGCAAAGAGAAGACTCCAAACCTAGGTTGCCCGGATACGGCGATACGGATACGGATACCGCGATACGACATTTTTTCATAAATGCAGATACGGCGATACGTTTATATATATAATAAATTTTAAAATATATAGAAATTAATGATTTTTTATAACAAAATGGGAAAGATGACAGTTAGCATTAGCATCATGTATACTAATAGCAGTAAGTATAATAGCTCACTATAAAGATTAGCAATTCATCAAACATCAGCAAAAGAGTGAAAGACTACTCGAACATCAGCAATTCAGCAGTGAGCAATTGAGCTGAGAATGAGCACTTGATTAGTTGACTACTTGAGCATTGACATGAGCACATGCGCTCACCTGGGATCGGAGGGGAGTAGCCGAGTAGGGACTAGGGGACGCCGGGACGGAGCACGGGAGCAGTGCTGCAGTGGCGGACTTGCGGTGGTCCGGTGGGGAGGGCGGCGGTGCTGGCGGGCCTGGCGGCGGCGTGGCTTCCAGCAGAGACGAAGGGGCGGCGGCGCAGACTTGCGGTGGCCCGGTGGGGAGGGCGGCGGTGCTGGTGGGCCTGGCGGCGGCGTGGCTTCCAGGAGAGACGAAGGGGCGGCGGCGCGGCGCGGTGGACTGCAGTGGCGGGGCGGAGAGGAAGAGGCGGCGGCGGGCGGCGCGTTGCACGGGCGGCGCGGCGCGACGCGGGGGCGACGGCGCGACGCAGTGGCAGGGGCAGTGCGGCGCGATGCAGGGCGGCGGTGCGGCACAGCCGTAGGGGCGGTGGCGATGGGGAACAGGGGCGGCGCGGTGGGGAACAGGGGATGGGGCGGCGGCGCTGGGAATAGGGGATGGGGCTGAGGTATGGAGGAGATCAATCCCTAAACGTATCGTAGATGTATCCGAGAGGTATCCCGCCGTATCCAAATTATTAACAATTTTTTTAAACCAAAAATCAGCCGATACGTACGGGATACGTATCCGGACGTATCGCCGTATCCGGGTAGTATCGCCCCAGGATACGCGGCTTTTTTGCCGTATCCGCATTTCCTAGCTCTAAACAAGTTAGAGTTCATCACAAATAAAAGAAATCAATCCAAGCAGGGCCGTTCCTGAGGCAAATCAGCAAGGGCGACCGCTCTGAACCCCCAAAAGTCAGGGGCCTTGGCCCATGTACTATCTATTCATTAGTATCAGGCAAACAACTAGACAAGTCTTACTGTTAGCTGTAATTGTGACCAAATTCAATAAACATGGGCGCTAACATACACCAATATACCCACTGCTAGCTGCAACGGCAACTAAATCCAACAAGCATGAGCATTAACATACACCAACAGATTAAAGGGTCAGTACAGTTCCAAGCCTTTGAGTTCACCAAACTGCTAAAGTTTCAAAATTAGCATGAACTATTAACCATGTACTGTCCAGGATGAATTGCAGCTTCAGAAACACAAGCAAGAATATAACCAGGCTACCCTATCCAAGAAAGAAAGAAAATTAAATAAAAGCATCATATGTGTGCTAGTTCCTCCATCCATGTTTTACTAAGATGAACTTCCAATCCATGTTTACATCTGACCAAAAATTTCCCGTAGCAATATAAGCTAAATTTCGATATCGATCAAATCCAATTATTAATTTCCTAAACCCTGGTCACAGATAACCTTCGGTGGCGATCTAATGCAGCCTGAGCTGCGCCTCCTCGGGAAGACGCTGGCGCTTGAGGCTGAGCTGCGCCTCCTCGTCGAAGGTCCGTGGGAGAGGGGCCGTCTGGCGAGGGTGCAAGGAAGGCGCAGGATCTGGAAGCGGAGGCGGGAGGAGGCGGAAGGCGGCGAGAGGAGGCGTCGGGGGGAGAGTTCGAGGAAAAAACTGGATTGCTTGGCTTACATATGGGGTGGCAAAAAATCGTAATTTATTTGAAGTCGAAAGGTATTGCCAAGGGGTCCGGCAAAGAGGCTCGAGAAGGATAAGCACCGTTTGGGAGTTTAGTAAAATTTTATACTTGTAAAAGTTTTGCACTGATAATATATTTGACTCAAAAAAACCAGTTGTAAACTTTTCTAGATTATGTTCACTGTTTGGATAGGGATGTAACCCAAAAATCTTGCAGCATACAAACATCAACAAACAAAGCTTCAGAAAATTATTCATGATTGCTTGAATCATTGCCGTCACCTCGAAGAGATCCGCCACAGTCGCCTCCAGCACCGTCGTCGCCGCCGTGCGTGGGGTTCGAACGAAGAACCTGAGCTACATCGGGTACGGCTTGGCGAGCTTGGAGGTGGCCCTGGCGTCGGAGATGGAGATGGACACTCACCCGGGCAGAGGACGGCTCCGGTGACGGCGATGAGGAGGAGGAGGCGAGTAGCGGCAGAGGCCATCGCGGCGAGATTTGGGGGAGAGGGGAGAGGGGAGAGGCGTGGAGATCTAGCTGGAGAGTAGCCGAGAGGATAAGGACGTGTACCTGTGGATCTTGCAGCTGGCAGCTGGTGGTGGCACTGTGGAACCATCGGTGTTGAGTTGCGCCGGAGCTCGGCCTTGGTCGCCATCAGGCTGCACTGGAATTGCGGGGGAAGAGGCTGCGCTGGATCGTCGTCGCTGGTGCTAGGGCTCCTCTCTTCTCCACCTCCCCCGAATCCCTCTTCCGCGGGAGGCGCTTCTCCACCTCCGCCACCAACATTGCCACCCCACCATCCGCCAGCTCCTTCCCCCACTCGTCCTCAGCTTCCACGGCCGCCACCCGTGCCGCGACGCAGCCCGCGGCGACGGGAAGCTCAGATCTGGTGGCAGGGAGCTGCGTCGGAGGATGGCGGCGGCGGCGGGAGGAGGATGGCGGCAGCTCCGGAGGTGAGCGTGGCAAGCCCGAGTGCGCAGGAGGAGTGCGTCAGTCGTTTTTGTTTTCGGGGCGCGAGTGCAGTGTTTTGTTTTACCAGGGTAAATGCTAAAACGACAGATTTGGGCCAGCCCAAAACTGGCTATCCAAACAGATTTTTCTCAAGCAGGCCGAATTATTTATGTGGGCTATAATTTACACTGGTTTAGGCCTCAAAACCGGCCTTCCAAACAGGGGCGAAGGATGAAAATGATACGAAATTTTCCATTCGTTTTCGAGAGAAAGGAAACAGAAACTTTAAGTGGAAACGGAGATACGAAAACGGAAATAAAAACAAGAAAGTTGTTTCTTAAACTGGCACCAAAATTTTGTATAAAAATATAAAATATTTTTGGATTATATAAATCCATATACCTAGTTCGTGACCTAATAAAAAGCTTAGCCCATCCGGATCCAAACTATTTTACTCCCTAGATTGATCAATTACTAATCTAAACTCTCATGCGTTCTACACCGCCGCCTTGCCTCAATCGATCAATCTGTAACGGCAATAGCGCTGCCTCGCTGGGGTTGACATCGGCCTCGACCATCCTCCGCCCACCCTGATACGTCGTTGGTGTCGGCCATCCTCCGCCCACCCTAGTACGTTGTCGGTTCGTCACCATGCCCTCCTCCCATCCTACCACACCGCACCCCTCCGCCCCTGGAACCCAGCGACGCGTGCCCCTGCTCACCTAGCAATGCCGTGCTCTTCATCCCCTAGCCACCCAGCGACGTGCGTCGCCACTCATCTGACAACACTCTGCCATCAGCTGTCGGCCCCATCAGTAGCACCCTTCCCCGGTCACCTTGTTGTGTGCTAATTACTCCTTTTGTCAACAAATATAAGACGTGCACGAAATTTTAGGTTCAACTTTGATCAACAATTAAGCCAATAATATTGAATTATATAATACAAAAGTGATACCATTTGAAAATATGTTTGAATATGAATCTAACGGTACCACTACTATGTCATATAATTCAATAGTATTGGTTTAATTATTGGTCAAAGTTAGACCTTAAATTCCGTGCACGCCTTACATTTGTGGACGGAGAGAGTACAATTTGTACACTTCAACTCTCGAGCATTCAGTAATATTGTAGCATCACACACAATTTTCTCTTCAACGCCACAAAGGACCTTTCAATATGCCTTTGTGGAGATTCTGTTGCGTAGGAACAAAATTATGGAGCACTTCCACCAATAGGATCACGACTAAAGTTTATTCTGTTGGCTACAGAATCTGTCATTCCACTAGATTTCTGCATTTTACTTCCATCCACTAACATTTGAATGTTATAATTTATTCTAACTTCCAAGATAATGGATTCATAGTATCAGATACGCCACTTCAAATTTTTAACCTTGTTTTGTTGCTCTATCATAATATAGACATTTTTTGATTTGTGCCAGTACTGTAATCCTTAAAAAGCACACTAATGTTCTCCCCTAGTGTTGTAAACCTTAAAGCACACTAACGCATTGTAGTGCATAGTTTTTTCTGGTATTTATGATTTGTTTTGTTAAAATCTACAACCTAATGGCTTAGAGTACATATTGTTCATCTATGTTACCTACTAAAAGACCCAATTTTTTGTCCTATTTTCACCCTATAAAACGTACGCAGGTCACTCAGTCCCATCCAATCAAATGTATCCAAATCTCATATTGGTTTGATGGTCTACCACTTAATCTGACAAATATTCTTATTTGATACATAATTATCCACTATTACCATTCACTTAAAGTTGATAGATAATTACCCACCATTGCCATCACCCATCTCTCTCATTTGGATCCTACCTTCAATGGGAAAATTACGCACTATTGCCACTGCCCCTCTCTTTCGAATCCACACCGAGAGTGGCCGCCGTGCATGCAACCACACTCTGGCCGCCCGCAGCGCCCGCGCGAGCAACGGCCGTCCCACCACGCGTGGCCGCCACGCTTCGGACACCTCCGTGCACAACGGTTGCCTTGCCGCACATGGCCGCCATGTCGACGCTGTGACTGCTCCACGCTTCGGCCGCCCGCTGCGCACGCACGGGCAATAGCCACACCGTACACTGCTCGCGGCGCTCTGGGCTAGCCTAGCATGGTCACGTGGAGGCGAGCCGAAGAAGTGGGCCGCGGCCATGATACGGCCTGGCCCACGGTGCAAAAGAAAAGAAAAAAGAAATAGGAGCTGGACCAGGCCGGCAGATTGAAGCAGGCCCACTCGGCCAGGTGCACACGGGTTTAGACTAGGCTGAATTTGGCTCGGTTCTAGATATTTTACGAAAAAGCCCTTAGGTTTATTTAATAATACACGCGAATTTCTTTGTGTACTGAAATCTTGCATAGAACCATTGCTGTTATTTGAATTCACAAAAAACACATTTTCCAGTAGAATAGAGCCTTAGAGATTCAGATTTTAGATATATTCTTACATTTGGAGTATGTCTGTATGTATTATAGAAATGTGTGTTGTACGTGCTCGGTTACTAGTCTTCTATAAACACTCGAGTGATGTCCAATTACCCTATACATGAAACTCATAGTGCCTCTGACAATACAACAGACCATTTAATGCCTATCCTCTTATGGAAACTAGACAAAGCCCATAAACAGCCCAACAACACAAGCGCCACGTGGCATCGCGCTAGGCATTCTAGATTTCTTATAGGGCCTTGCCTACTGGCAACCGTATGCACGTTAGGCTTAGTTGCCGAACGGCCCGCCAGTCCACCCGTCACTTTCGACAGCCCAAAATAGCTGGACCAGCCCGCCCAAGCGTGAGCACATGGCTCATTTGTTGACGGGCCAGCCTGTCACCATCAACAAGCTCACAGCTAGCACGAGTGCATCAAATAAAAGAGCAAAAGGTGCATCACCAAAGTCTATGCATGTGCATGCATGTAGAACAATCCAAATTAACATTACCAAGATTCTCTCCATTTTAAAGATTCAAAATATTTTATCTCTTAAACCATGTACCCAATCCACGATCTGTTTTCACTGTTGAGTTTGTCTCGATGAAAGCTTCAAAACTAGATCTCACTTGGGCATGTTTCGATGATTTTTTTTAGCTCAGAAGTTATCAGCTAGTAATATGTGAGTTGCCATATTATTTTCATGTAGTTATCAGTCTATATTAATAGTACATTCTCTACACCCCATCTTCAAGAAAACAGTGTCAGTGTATACTTATCCGACCAATTCACAGTACTTATTAAACTATTTATCTATGGTTATGCCATAATAATATTATCCCTCATTATAAATAGTTATCACCATTATGGTGTTGCCAGACAATTTAATGATTAAATAGTTACCACCATAGCGGTGATGTAGTTACTAGACCATCTACTGAGCAATAACCACTATTGTACTGATGTCGTTACCAAGTTGCATAATAAATAGTTACCTAGCTAATCTGCACATATTATGAGGTGGATACTCTCCATACAACAAGTAGTTAGAGTTAGTATTATCTATTTTACAACAGCAATAAACTAATTAACTAGATAAACCTCTTATGCACAAACAACCAAACTAGATTGCTAGACTTACCAACGTGCTTGTTAGTAGTACATTCCAATACACCAAACGAGCAAACACATTACCAGACCTAAGCACCATGCACTCAGGAATCATCGAGATGGAGGCTCTATATGTAGGAATGAGAAAATCACAAGGCATACTATGTGTACTAAGATGTTTAGGTATACTAGTACTCTATAGACATAGCATATATAATGGTCATAAAAAGTTATTTTTTACAATATGACACGACATATATCTACAATCAAACAAAATTCAAATCCAAAATCGATCCACATACCAAGACTTAGAAAAGACAAATCATTGCTAGCATCATTCAGCTTGTATATGGATTTGATTTGAAGGTGTGTTTAACCTCTTTGAGAAGTTCTATCAAATACACTAACGGTGAATAACGAGGTTCAACTACTTGATAACTCATTACTAATAGGGTGGGTAACTAATGCATTACCGCGTGGTAACTAAAGAGTCCGAAAAAATATCATCAGAACATATTCGAGTGGGATCTAGTTTTGAAACTCTCGCCGAGATGAAGCTGACGGTGAAAACGGATTACAAAATTGAGTAGATCGTTTGAGCTACAAAATATTTTTAATTTTTGAAAATGAGTTTTTAGTATGCTGATATCATCATTTTTGTCTTCTTCTCTGTGTGTACTTAGCAATACACTCTACATGCACTATTTCTCGCTATATATTTTTTTTCTCTATTCACTATGTGGTGGAATATTTGATCAATTGAACCCAGCAGATCAGATGGCACGCGTGGCGTTCGTGTGTTAAGCTAGATTCAAAATGTTTGAAGAGTAGATTTTCCGTTCCTTATATGACGATGACTATAAATAATGGATGAACAACGTATACGAATAGCAGCACTATTTGCATGTAATATAATCACTGTCCGTGGACATGCGGAGTAATTCTCTAATTATTCAACTAGCCTTCTGGGCCAGGCTCTTGAAGCTGATCGGCGTGGTGAACTCGGTCGGTCCGTCGTAGTAGGCGGCGGCGCTGAGCTCTCCGGCCCGCTGTGATGGATGCACCCGGTCCCAGAAGACGAACTGGCCGCGGTTGGTGCACAGCGTCGAGTTGGGCAGGCAGTCGCCCTCCGCCCCCAGCCTCCCGCTCCCGCAGCACGCGCTGTCTATGTTCACATACCCTACACGTATTCACATACACAAATTAATCAAAACTATGAACACACAACTACTGGTACTGGTAAGAAGTATGCATGAGCCAGTAATCAATCACACAGTGATATATACCAGATGCCTGTGGGTTTGCGAAGGTGAATTGTGTCAAGTTGTAGGAGTCGGCGAGGGAGTAGGCGAGGCCTGGCAGCCTGGCGGCGAGGCTGGCCAGGAGGGACTTGAGCGCGTCGTCGAACCCCGCGGCGAGCTGGTTCAGGCCGTCGTTGCACGCGCCCGTCGCGTTGAGCACCCGCACGGTCGGCACGCACCCTAGCAGCCCCACGTTGATGATCCCAAACTTCCTCGCGCCCATCCCATACAAGTCCTGCGCATCCACGAACGCACGTAAAATATTATGCACTTGTTCTTCGGAATATATAATGATATATAAGCGTCCAGAAAACAAGTGACGATGAATTGATGATTAGGTACATGTAGTATGATATATACCGTGATAGTGGCCGATAAGTTGGAGATGAGGCTGGTGTAGAGGGCGATGACGTCGCTCGGGGTCGTTGACGGCGCCGCCGCGAATACGAACAGGTCGTTGCTACCTACGCCGATGAGGAAGAATGATCTGGAGAGGAGGTTGCTTACCGCGCGGGTGCCCACCTTGGCCTCCATCTCGGCCTTGGTTGAGCCGAAGTACCGCGCCTGCTTCGACAACGAGATGCTGTTCCCCCGCGTTCTGCACATGTAAATCAAAATAAGCCATGCGTTCGTGCGTGCATGTGCGTGGAATTCGCCGTTAAGAGAATTTTTTCGGTACCCAATACTTCCTAAACAGCTACACAAGTACCAAACAAATTTAACCGTTCATTCAGAGGGTTATATTGACTTTTTAGCTTGCTGTTGCAGGACTTCATGTCTTCCCGGTCGAGCACCCTTACCAGCTCCTCTCCCACCGCACGCCACCGCTGCCTCTTCTCCTCTTCCACCTCGTGTCGCTGCCCTCTCGCCGGCCCGAGCAAGGCCGCGGCGCCGCCGCCTGGGCGAGGCATCCGCGGGCAGGGCTGGAGGCGCGCGGGGCGGCCGATGGAGGTGCGTGCGGGCGGCCGGAGGCGCGGGGTCCGGCCGAGGCGTGCGCGAGCAAGGCTAGAGCGCGGGGCGGCCGACGGAGGCGCGTGTGACCGGGCCGTGGGGGGCCGAGGTTGGGGGTGGTAGAGGCGCTGGCAGGCGGGGCGCCGGTGGGTGGACACCGACGATGGGGGCGGGCGGGGGATTTAAACGGATTAAAAAATGCAAAATGGAATTGGAGAAAAAATTATTTTTATAATTTCAGTTTTATCTCTAGTATCAGAGTACTCCCTATTTTTTTAAGTCTTTGGAGGTGGTACTCCTTAAATCTAGTATTGAAGTACCAGACAAAATAAGTTATTAGATTTGAACAAATAAATGATCCATATTAAAAGAGCTCCGCGGTTAATAGTGAAACTGTGCAGCTTGATCAGTACGTTGAGACGGAAACTCACGGTCCAGTCCAGAATGCCGGCTCCTGCAGAAGCATAGCTCACTCCTGTAGTAAGAGCGCTAAGGGACAAGAGGATGGTGCGCGGCGCGAGCGACAGATAGGCCGGAGGGCTCTCCATGAGTCCTAGTTTTTTTGCTGCAGGGCTCTCCATGAGTCCTAGTTTTTTGCTGCATACATGCATGCACAAATATATACAAAATGATATACGATCAATCATCTTGATATATATATACTCTTGCACATACATGAAAACATTGTACATACCGATCGATCGATCGATATAGATACCTACGTACCGATGAAGTCGGCGACGTTGTAGCCGTTGCTGAACCGTCCGGTTGGCCTGGAGCCCGGGAAATCGACGCCGTAGAAGGGCATGTTAGCCCTGGGGACGTTCGCCCCCGGCAAGTAGTTGTTGTTGCCGACGTCCAGCGTCGAGTCCCCGAACACGTACATCGCCGGCACCTGCTTTACGACATTACTCGGTTGGACTGCAGCGCCGGCGGTGGTACCGAACACCTGGATGGATATCACAAGAAGGCTCACAACAAGACCCTTCATGGCCAGGTTGTACCCCATGACTCGATCGGTTTCTCGCGCTTTGTGAGTTGGTGACAACGGGGGACCAGGCCCTGCGGGGGACATGCTACTTATAGGCACAGGCTCATGAATTCTTTCACTTTTACCAAGTCCCAGTCTAATTTGGACCATACTTTGCAGTTCATGTTTTCAACATGAATATGCGTATGTGATGGCAAGGAAGGTTATGCTCAAAATGGAATAGAAATGAAAAAGTCATGCATCAATGCATTCCCATTAGCTAGTGCACATGCGATCACAGAATGCCTGGGCCTGGCTTTGACGTATACGTAACTAGCTACCCAGTCAACAATTTTGTTAGGTCTGCATCGACCGCGTTAGCGTGTCTGCTGTCTCGTTTTCAACTATATATACATCTATCCTTCAGAAAAGCTATATATCCATCTTTTCAGTAATAGTGGAGAAATAGTGGAATGCAGTTTTGTTTATAATATATGTTGATGTGCAGATGACATTGTTACGACGTCACAACTCAACTACAAATTCATAATGATAATGTATCGGCTGCTCAAGCATATATTTTTATTCCAGTTCCGGCCTTCATGTTATCTGAATAAAGTAAGCATGACCTGTTTTTAGGTATGCATGATTGATTACAGAAACAAATGCAAGGATGGACTATTCTTTTTCTGAACTATGGATCAGCTGATATTGATTTTGACCATTTCCTGGATTTGGAAGCTGGAAAACTCTGAGGAAGTACTTGAAAAAACAGAATATGGCTTTAGCTAAGTTCCATTATGGGGAATCTTTCTTTCGGGCTGGAATTATGGATATTAAACATATTTTCTACAAATTCTGTAGAAAAAAGGTGGGAAATGGCAAGAGATGATATTTCCGGGAGGATATATATCGCTTGGTGTAATTAGGACATGATTTACATGGATACAACTACTACTCTCACTATTTCCACCACTTCACTTGCTAACCAAGCTCAAACCAAAATAAAAAAGACAAGGATCACCATCAACAAGAGAAGATGCAAGATCAAGCTTTTGGGAGCGGGACATTATAGTGGAAGCGAGCAGGATCTTCAAGTGATGACTTCGGGACCTTGAAACCCTCATGACGACACGGTGATGATGACCGAAAAAGCTACGTGAAGAATTGTTGAAGCTTTGGTAAAAAACAAGAAGAATAAAAACTTAGTCGTATTTCGAAGTCCGTTTACATGTCATGGCCAAGCCTTTATTGGCCCCTGACAGTCAAACCGCCCCTAGGGCTGGTTAGACTGACCCAAAACGAGAGTCTGAGTCGGTTCAGGGGTGTTTTTTCACCTATAAATACCCCTCTGGCCGTCTTTGGTTTCATCGAGTTTCGTTGATAATAGTTCTAGCTTAAAGCATACTACATTGTTTCATCGTTGTGTCGGACGACCACTGGTCGAAACTACTTTGCGGAATCCCACATTCGATAATACAGTCGTTCTTCATCTATATTAGCAAATTCAGATTGTTCATCTTTTGTTCTTGCTTATTTTTCGATTGCTTGTAGGAATTGAACCTTGTGTTTAAACTGATTGTGCTTTTGGCAAGATCAATAACCCTTCGAAGTTGGTTTAGCAATTTCTAAGGCATGTCATGGATGTAGTTGGATTGTCAAAATCATCTTCACCAAATTGATACCGTGTTCTCTTCGATCTAGACATCCTAGGTGCTATCATGGTGACTACTCTTTGGCTCAAAAATATCCCAGATTGTATAAATTTTGCTTTGATAAGGAGATGATAAGGAGAAAATTGATTTTAAAAGGACTTTGGTAGGTGACACTTTGGATGCATGGAAGAAGTTGAATAAGGAGTGCGAATTGTGGTTCTAAATATGACGATGATTCTCTTATTTGGCTGCTGGGTAATAAGGGTTCACAGTTAAATCCTTTTATGATGGGCTTAATAGAAAGGTAATGGACTTTCCTTTAAAATTTCTTTGGCATATCAAGATACCATCTAAGGTGAAGGTCTTTCTTTGGCTTCTTATCAGGAATAGTATCCTTATTAAGGATGTCCTTAGACATAGAGGGTTGAAAGGTGACAAAGCTTGTTAGTTCTGTTATATGGATGAAAAATTTGATCATTCGAAGTGCTAATTTACCCTCCCCTTTCTTTGCGTGTGCTCGGTGAGATACTGTTAAGGAGAAGAGGACCGGAGGAAAGGGAGGCTCCGATGCGTCTATGGATGAAGAGATGATAGACAGTGGATGCACAAGGCTAGATAGCAAGTGGTGGGCCCCACAAACAGTACTAACGCGTTGCGCTTGGTCGATCGTGCGAACGGTCAACCATAAAACAGTGTTCTCGGATCATTTGTTGATTAGGTGTCATTTGGCTCGTTTTAACTGGAGCACTGTAAGATGTGCTTATGACTTATCTGATATACCCAGTGATACTTGCAGTCTGTTTTGGGAGATCGATTCACGGAACAGAAGTCGTTAGTCCCGGTGGGAATAGCAGCTGTGATATGGATATTCCGAAAAGGCATAACAAAGCATGTTTTAAAAATATTAGACCTAATGTTTTTAATTTGCCTTGCTCTATTTGTGGTCGAATCTGCAAATAAAGGAGGAAAAGAGCGAGAAGCTAAGATGGGGGGCTAAATTACTCGGGCAAAATAGCAAGTGAAGTCTTCGCTGCACGAAAGGATGGTGTCCAGCAATGCGGCTGATTCAGAACGGAAGGAAAAGAAGGAAGTTGTGTTGTGATGGTCGCCTCTTCTGTAGGAAATGTCTTGTTAGCTTTTTGGGCTCGATAGTTTTGGCTTAGAGATTCCAGTGCTACGATGAAACTCTGGTAGTTCTTGCTGTGGCACGCTGGCTCTGCTGCATCACTAAGTTCGTTTTTGTTTTGGTAGCTCCAGATGTAGATAAACTGTTGGTTTCAAATAATAGAAATCGTAGGGCCTTGACCCCTCTTGTTAATTTTTTTTTATTTTGACCATTTCCTAATAATGTCTATACTATAATTCCTATATTCATTCATATCCATTTTGTGTACACAGAACATTTCTGACCATCTGATCAAACTCATCCAACGGACCAAATCTACGCAATGTTTCGCCCCCGCCTTTTCCGCCATCGAACAGAACAACTTCCCCGCGCCCCGCTGCCCCCTCCCTTCTCTCCCCGCGCCCCGCCGCCTCCCTCCTCCCCCACCCAGCCGCCCTGTCCTCCTCCTCCCCATGTCCTCCCCCCGCCGGCCCATCGCCCCGCTCAACTCCTCCTCTCTGCCACGCTCCCTCGCGCACATCGGCCGCGCCATCGACGCCGCCGCCGCTGGGTCGCCGCGTCCCCGTCGCGAGGCACATCGGCCACGCCATCAACGCCGCCGCCCGCGCCATCGACGCTGCCGCTCGCCGCGTCGCCACATCCCTGCCCCGCGTCCCTATCACGAGGGCCGACATGGCGGCCGCGCCGCCCCCGCCCTTGCCACGGAGGCACGGGAAGGACGCCCGTGGAGGGGGCGGGGGCGAGGAGCGGGTGCTGATCTGCGAGGTGGTGGTGCGCGGCAAGGACGGCGAGCCCCTGGAGCGGCCCGAGCTGGAGGAGGCGGCCGCGGCGGCGCTACGCGCGTAGAGGGGCCGATGGAGACGAGGGGGCCCCAGCATCCCGCCGTCCGCCGTTCGCCGCTCCGTCCGCCGTCGGCCCCGAGCACCCTCCTCCACCATCCGCCACCGTCCTCCGCCGTTCGCTGCTCCACCGCCCGCACCCCCGCCGTGCTCCGCCTCCCGGAGGCCTGCCCTATCTGGGCGTAGAAGGCGCTCGTCCTCGGCCCTCCGGGCCTCATGCTCCCCGCCGTCGAGTCTCCCGCCGCCGCTGCCGCGGCCGTCTCGCACTGCCGCTACCCACCCTGCGGCATCCGCCGTGCCGCCTACCCGATCGTCTGCGCCTCCGCCTACGGCTTCGACGACTCCTACGTAGAGACCGGCGAGTGGATGGACGCCGTCGCCTCCTTCCTCGACCGCCACCACTCGCTCCTCGAGGCCCACATTGTCGGCTTCTTCAAGGTCCCCTCCCCCTTCCCATCTCCCCTCGCACACTCCACTCGCACTCCCTCTTGGAGTCCGAGTAGCTTTGGTGTGCTTCCCATTACGTCGATCCCTCCACTTCGCTGCTGGTGATGCGTGTGCGTCGATCTTGCTGACGTTCTCTTGGTGTTCTTGTTTTGGGTTCGGTTTTGAGCAGGATAGGTTGTGGGAGATGGTGGATGCCGAGTGGATGGAGTGCCTCCGAGGGGCGCTCGTGGCGAGCCTGCTCCAGTTGCCCTCCGGTTGTATCTAATTTCCCTTCGGTTCTTATTAGTACTGATTTGTTTTTTGTTAATTCTCACTATGTTTATCTTAGCAGGAGGAGGAAGATGTCCAAGGGGATGCTCACCCTCCAGGAAGTCGCCAAGCACAACACCAAGGACGACTGCTGGCTCATCATCGCCGGCAAGGTAACATCTTCCCCCTTCTGATCGGTTGGTTAGATCTCAGCTCGCCTAGCGGTTCTTCTCGCGGATGCCACTAGGTCGATTCTTGTGCCAAGATTCAGTCTTTTTCCCCGGGGGCGCAATCGTTGTTAGCTGGCAACAGGCCATCGTCTGTTTACCAAGATATTTGCCTGGGTGATGATTCATGGACACCAGAACCCTCAGGACTCCCTGTTGATCCATAGATTCTTGATTCCGTGCTGGTCTGATAGCGGTTAGAGTACATGAACTCGCAGATCTGGCCAGGACCATCGGTTCTTGTCTGTTCCACGGCTCACGTATGGGTCCAACACAGTGTCTGTCACTTAGGAGTTCTTGGTTACGTCCATAAATCACTTCGGTTTAGTACAACCCAAGTGTTTCCTAGGAGCCAAAGCAGGTCCTATACCTCTTTGGCTTGTGAATTGATTTGAGGGATTACGCTTTGGTTTAGTTTTACTTAGTTGATGTGATTTTTTGATGGTAATGGCCGATAAATCACTTCTACAGGGCGTTGTTCTTCTTAATCCTGTCCAACCTGGTAGAAAAAGAGTTGCCTTTTTGTTTCCTAGCTATCAGTATATCTTTAGATAATTAACTTTTACCCTATATGAAAAGAATTGTCTGTTTGGTTCCCACGTGCCAGACCCAGCAGATCCATGCGTTTAGTTAGTTATATATTGTTTGTAAAAAGAGAGGTTACTTTCCAGTGATTAGGCGATATTTTGCCATATCATTTGTTGCTCCAGGCTTGTTCCGAACATACCAGTATAGCATCACTAACAGCTCCGTAACAAACCATGTATGAGACTGGCTTTAGATACCTTTTTTGGCCAATAAAACCTATACTGGCATTTGACAGCCTGTTCAAAATGGTGGATGGGTTCATGTTCACCAAATCATACTTGCTTCTTCCTGATTTTCATCTTGATGGCATGGCATCATCTCGCTTTATGATTTCAGTTAGATGAGAACAACATGTATTCAATTTGGCACTTCATCCCGTCAACTGTTAGTATTGGCCAATCAGACATATTTTCTGAAGTTTTGATCATAAAATTTTACAAGTTTATAGCCTGTTGAAAGTGATGGTTCTGTTATGTCATTGTTCATGTTTAACTCCCCTATCTAAATTCATCCCTGCCCTGGAGGTGAGTGGATTTCCTTAGGAAGACATTAATTTTGTAAGATGTAAAAATAGCATAAAGAACATGTTTACATATAAATTTTGAATAATGTAAATAATGTGTGAAGGAAAACACAACAATTATATTGTGGTACTGCACATGTAACGCACTAACTGGATTTGGGCTGGTTACTGCTTGAACGTGTGTTTGAGATCCCAAGTGTTGAAAAAGCAATTAGTCACTATATTTGGTTATGATAGTGTGATTCAGTTGTATGCTATGCTATTTAGTCATGCTCGAATTGATTTGTTCTTGATTGCTATTTTGAACCTTCTAGGTGTTTTTAGCAAGTAAAAGGCCATGGTGCCACATAATGGTGTGATTCCATAGAAGGATCGTTGCTTGTCCATTCTCTGTTCCTGTAAGGGAAGAAGTGTGGGATTTTAGCAGTATCATGTTTGAGAAAACTAACTTGCTCCCAGGATTGTGGGTTTATATAAGTAGTAAAGATTTAGCAAGAGTAATGTTTCCTGAGTTGCACTTTGTTGTTATGTTACTGTGTGTTTTCAGGGTGCTGAACTAGCAGTCCAAGAAGGACAAAGTGCAGTAGCTTTTTCAGGGTGCTTTGAATTGCTTGATACCCCTTTGATTTAATACACCCTTGCTTTGAGTTCCATTCATTCAGTCTGACAATACTTCCAAGTTCATTAACCGTGAAACTAGCATGGAATACCACTAAAAGAGCGCTACATGCTTTGTGTTTAATTTTTCCCCCTCTTGTATTGTGGTACAGGAAGGGAGCTCCTAGGCTAGGTATTTTTTCTCACGCCTGATCCCAGCTCACAAGGACCCTACTTATGAGCAGGTAATACTTTGTCCGAACCTTAGCAGTGACATTATGGTTCATCCGAATTCATCCCAGCTTACTTCACTAAGAATTGTTACGGTGGCTTGTAATGTGGTTATTGATAAGTTGTGAGTGATATTGGCAGGCTGTAATTTTTAACAGGAACACTTTTGCATGTTTCAGGAGGCGAGATTCCCTCAGTTACGGACCCTTACTCCTGAGCAAAGGGCTAGACTAAAGAGCAGCTTCATCCACTTTGACGACCATAGTTTCTGCGAGTGGATGCGCAACCTCAAATTGGTCCCTCTGGAACCAAGCTAACAGAAATAATCAGATGAGCGCAAACTGAAACAGTGGATAGCAACAGAAGCCAGTGTTTGGCTTCTGACAGAGTTGCCAAACGATAGCTGAAAGCTTTGTGAAGTGAATGAAACCTAAGGCCCAAATACATGTTTGGTTTGGTGAAGCGCCATTTAGGGTGCAGCGGAAGTTGTATGATTTTGCCTGATTCTTTTCTCTGGCGCAGTAGCATAAATGCATTTTCTTGTCATACAGGCGCGGAATTATACAATAAGAGCATCTCAGATGTTCTCCTGCCTTGGAAGAGTTCATTGGATGTTACATAATACAACTCTGATCTGACTATTCTTTTGATTCATTTTGTTCGTTTGAGGGAGTCGCAGCCGTCGTTCTCCATTCATATAATCAAAGACTGTACATTACAATTGTGTTCTTTAGTGTTTACAGCCCTTCATTTTACTCTCTAGGATATCCTTGCTTTCTTTTTAATCTTTTTACCATCTCAGTCTTATTTTAGACTGGTGATTTGGATTGGCAAATGATTGGATGATCTTCTTCGAACCCTTGTACAGCTGTTTGGTGTGTCCAAAAACTAGCAATTTCTACTTCTTAATTCTCTATATTATTTCCCTAAGTTCTTAGCGTTGATGACTTCATGACAGTTCATTGATATTTAAATATACAGGTCCTTGTTGGGATGGGTTTCAAAGGCATGAAAATAATGAAGGTCAAAAATTTGAACCTGTACGCTTTTGGTTTATGTGAGTAAAAATATATTTTTTAATAAAGAATGATTCTGTTGCTTGTGTCTATTGGTGCAGTGAGAGAGTAAGTATTATGATCTTTTCATGCCTACAAAAACTCTTTTGCATATCTTTGTTCTCTTAAGAAAAATCTATCATCTATTCAAGACTGAGTTAATATTTCTTTTATTCTTCGCAGTGTATTCGAGAAGTCTCTTGGCCTGCGTTTGCAGAAGGTACTTGCTGCTTCAGCTGCTACTCTACTTCTTTTGCTTGTCCTGTAGACTTACGGGGGATTTTGCGTTTTATTTTTTCAACACAGATGAATCCTAACACTGATTATCGTTGCTTGAAGACCTTCGATTCTTACTTCACTGAAGATATTCCAATACCTACTGTAAGGCTCATCACAGTATTTGGTGGCCTGTATTGTGAGGAGGCCTTTAACTTTTAGACTTAGTGATTAATGATCATGTTATTGCAGGCACAAGGATCGACTTCTGTCAGACATCTGATGGCCAGCTAATAACTGAAAGTAAGTACCTTCGGCAGTAGCTGAACCAATTTCTTTGTTTCGAGATGTTCTCTATGTAATATTGTGGATCTTGAAAATAACATTTCTTTGCAGTTGATGGCAGACAAATTGGTGCTGTTCAGAACGTGGCTGGGCTCATGGGGAGATGCTGAGGAAAGAGGGGGAGTACATGGCAGCCGGTCAGAGAATTATTTCATTCTTGTATTACAGTAAGGATGAGCACATGTGGATAGGAAACTAGGCGAGGATCATTGTATGTACATATGGTGAGAGATCTGTAAATTGTAAAGAGAAAAGGGCAAAGTTGTATGTACATGGGATATTAGCATCTTCCTACCGTGCAAGGGCCTCCACTCCTTTTTTTTCCCCATTTGGATGGGCCTTTTGCCGTTTCCATAGATGAGTCACAAGTTGTAATACATGAGGAATTGGGGATGCTTCTCCCATGAAGAAAAATACAAGCCTTCAAATCAAATCTTCTTTCCAACTTTACAGCTGTTTGGTGTGTCCAAAAACTAGCAAGGTTGTGCAATTAGTGATCAGTTGATCATTGATCAGTGTAGAGCTTGCGCTATTGCAGAAAGCAGACCAACCACTATTCACATGTTCTTACCGCAGTTTCTACTTCTTTTTTACTTTTACATGTGACAAAATTCACTCTGTTGTGAAGCTTCTGGCCCGGTGTACATGAATAGCCAAAGGTTCATCTCGCATTACTGAATCCTGCTCAAACTTGCTACAAAAAAGCTTCATTTGAATTACTGAAATATACGGAATGCAATGTTTCCATGACTTATTCAAGTATGGCGATCAAAGAACTCATCTGTACCCAGGGTAAATATAAAGGAACTCAGATGTGTAAAATAGAAAATAAGAAATTTGCAGCAGAAATAATTCACTTCCCTGAGGCCGGTCTTGAGCTTGTTACCAAATGCTCTGCTCATACACTCATTCCGACCACACACGCAAACACCGACACTATCTGAGTACACGAGCTCCCATCTCTACCACTCACATCCCGCCGATGAGGTCCCGGGACTCGGGGACTTCGGGAAGACGTAGAAGCAGATAAACAAAAATAGGAGGGTCGTCGGCTGCGCCAGATCTCGCCGGTAGCTCGGGGGAGGAGCTCTGGGGAAGTGGCCGCGAGGAGAGCAGCTCGGGGAAGGGTGGCCGCCAGGGTAGGAGCTCGGGGGAGGGTGGTCGCGAGGGGAGGAGCTCGGGGAGGATGGCCGCCAAGGTGGTCACTGGATCTGCGCGAGGGAAGGAGCTTGGGGAGGTTAGCCGCCGGGTGGTCGCCGGATCTAGGCCAGTTGCTTGGTCGCTGGGTCCAGATTCGCGCGAGGAGGTTGTGAGGGGGTCGTCTCCGGCTCGGGGAGAGGGGCTTCGGGGGAGGGGCACTGTGGGAGGTCCGGCTCGGGGTAGGGGTGCTGTTGGAGGGTCCGGCGGCGGAGATTGGTCGTCGGGGTAGGGGGCCGGCGAGGAGGGGAATGTGGGGGAGGGGAGGCGTCGGGAAGAGGGGCGCCGGGTGAGGGAACGTGGGGGATAGGGGGCGCAAGTGGAGATGAGAGAGTGAGGAATTTTCTTTTAGTGAGATTAGGGATTGGAGAATTTCAGCAAAATGAGATATATAGGTATTTTAAATGTGAATTAAAAATAGATTTGTTTTGAATGTGAATTAGGGTGGTTTGACAAACAAAATTGTTGTGAATGTGTAAAAACATAGCTATGTCTATGATAAATGTGTAATTTTAATTTTCTTTGTTGCTCCATTAATCAATGTCTTGTGCACTCTGTATTAATACATGTGATTATTTGATCCATAATGAAATATTGTGAAAAAGTAGCCGTTACAAAATTAGATGTTCGAATTTTACCTATTAACAAATAGCGGTTAGAAAATACATGTTATAAAATAGTCGTTACAAAAATAACCGTTACAAATATATTAAACAGAAATTTATTGTTAGTTACAGGATATTATTATAAAATAGGAGAGAATAATATATGGGTACTTTAGAATGTCTCGTGCCTACATTGGTTTTTGAGCGTGAGAGAAATATACTTTAGATTGATAGACGGAGGAAATATAATTTATAATTTTTTATAATTATAATTAGTTGAGACGTGCGTTGCACGTGCACGCTTACTAGTAATGTTCTAAATGGATCACCCTTCTAAATGGATCAGCCTGGATTAAGGACCACGTCTAAACACAAACTCATAAATATAATAAAATTAATTGCTAAAAATACGTTGCCAGATTACTATTATTTGCCAAATCAGTCCAATTTGTGACATGTGCAGCACCTACATTTTCGTTTACTGAAAATCTCATGGTTTAAAAACACATGAGAGCCATGTCCAGCAACTTAACGCGGTAACCCATCATGCATATCGCATTGGGAATGAGGGATATTCTTCTAGACGTTGTCACAATAATAATTTTAGACGTTTTTAATAATTTAAAGCCCCACTTTATATTTAAGATATAGAAGGATACAACTGCCCAAAGAAAGAGCAAACAACGCATAAGAAACTACGAGGTTACCCTAAGCTACACGTGCCCCACGGTCACACAGAGAAGGAACATGTCACGCAATGCGTCAACCAAAGCCACGATGCCGCCGTGGACACCACACCACAAGCCGCCGATGATGCTTTGTAGGGTCGATAGCATCCTGATAACAACTCTCGACATACCATCAGGGAGGAGTCCGACTCGTGTACTACGAGGACTCAAGACGGGGCTATCGCCTTATTTCGCCTTTATAAGGAGCACAAGACCCCTCCAGGGGGGGGAGCAACTTGGGATCATATAGCCATAGTCGACTAGCTCCCTTCGAAGCCCTTAACCTCGAAACCGATCTCGTCGGGTTCCCTACCCGTCGAGTTCCCCTTGTACTCTCCTGTACTCCCTACCGCATATCAATCTGATCATTGCAGAACGTTATCGTAAGATCAGGCTGACCTGAGTTATCGCCCCGCTATCGTATAAATACGTGCTGTATGAGTACGCTCACCGGTACCCCCCATATACCATACATCGACAGCTGGTGCCCACCTGGGGCCCTTACATCAGCTTGGTTCTGCTTCAATGGTACTCACCGACAAGATGGTGTACACAGGCTTCGACGACAAAGACTTCTACGATGTCTCGTTCGGATCTCACAATAGCTACTACATCAACGCCCAAACAGATGCTCTCCAACTTCAACGTCAACTTGAGGAAATAGTCAAGCAACCTCATCCTGCGGCTCTACGAGTCGTTGATACTCCGCGCGGCCGCACAAGCTTCGACCCATATGCTTCCGATCCACGCGATCTACGGAGCAAAATCGCCTCAAGGCACTCCCGACGCTAGATCGCACCCCGGCAAGCTGCTACCGGACTCGATCACCACCAGATCAGATTGCACCCAACCGACCTCAGGCACCATCTGAACAGGAGTCGTCCCCGCTCTACTACCCGATGCCGTCGCCGTGAGGTTCGTGGTAGCTCCCACTGGGACGACACCCCGCGTAGCAGTCAATGATCAAATATACTTGAGGATGTCTTTCCTGAGAACCGCTCGAGCATTCGCTCAATCCCAACTCCAGAATGGTTCGACTACGACTTCCCGCATGTTTACATAGCAGGAACGAAAACCACACCACGGGCGACACGCCCTCCAACCGATGTCAACACGTCTTCATCTGCCACGCCAAGTTCTAAAGCAGGGAAGAAAGCCGCTTAATCGCGGGCCCTTGCTGCCCAGATTAAGCAAGCGCTCTCCGATCGCTTCGATGATGTAACTCGACAACTCTACAAAGAACATGAGCGAGGACTCGCTGACATCCAATATGTGGCCGAGACCGCGCACAACGAAGCTAGGGTCCTAAGCAATTCGGGTCTAGATGCCAACAATGCTGATCTGAACAGGGAGCCATGTGGACGCTCCGAAGAAGGCCGAACGCGCAATTGGGACCAGCACACCGACTCTAGATATCAGCATGATAGAGAGTCGCCTCGGACAACACGTACCCCACAGCGTTCCCCGAAAAGGAACCAAACTCGGTCGCAGTCACCTGGCGGTCACCACAACCGCACCCGCGGAGATCGGGACAATCATGGCAGCCGTCACGATCGCGGTGAGGCTCGCCTAGATGATTACAGCTGGGAGGATCGCCAACGCAATGACAGGCGCCGTTCTCGCGACCATAAAGATCGCTACCATCGCAACGACCGTTACCACGACTACTCATCAGAAGATGAAGGCTTTATCCCCGGCATTATCGCAGGCTGCCCTGCGCTTTCACCCAGGCTACGAGGAGTGCGGATACCGAAGCATTACGTTCTAGTAAGAACCTGGAGTACAACGAAAAAGAAGACCCGAAAGAGTTCCTGATCAGATTTACACAAGACATCCTGACGATAGGAGGGGATACCACGTCAATGGCCAACCTCCTTCCCATGTGTCTCATCAAAGACGCCGCTGCCTAGATCCAGAATGTACTCGAAGGCTCCATCCATAGTTGGGTGCAATTCCAAGATATGTTTATCAAAAACTTCTCAACCACTCGCGACGCCTCAACCTTGAGGTCCGAGTTCAAGCGTATACGACAGGGGAGGGATGAAGGCCTTCGCGACTTCGTCACCAGGTTTAAAAGTAAGGTCAACATCGTCCCGAGGCTCTCCTTCACTGAGGTACTCGAGACCTTTCAAGCCGCCGTCCGTGACGAAAGATGCCTGGACCACGTCTACACAGCTCAACCGCATAATACCGCGGAGCTCATGGAAATTCTCCAAGTGTGGGCGAATTACGAGGATCAACGCCTTCACAACATCGAGATCAATCGAGGCCTCCACAGGTCAGATGACCGGGACAGATGGAAACATTCCCCAGACAATGACTGAAGACACTCTCACCGAGGTGGTCGAAGAGCGAAGAAGGGGAAATAGAACCCTGAAGCAGTCCTCGCCGGTTTCCAAGACAAATAGATGTCAGACCGCCGAGAGGAATGACCGACCAAATGGAAACCAAAACCCAAGAGAAACTCCACCGGTGAAATCTTGGATAAAAATTGGATACCGGAGGAACAGCGGACCCGACACAACTGGTGTAAATACCACCGTAGCGGGTCCAACGGCCAATCATAGTGCCACGAACTCCTAAAACTACTCCAAGAGGAAAACGGCGCTGAGGCGGCAAACAAATCCAACCCCCCGGGTTCAAGACAACTCGAAACGAGAAGCCTACCCACACGACGTGGATATCCACGTCAACAACGTCCGCAGAAGCGACGACACCCACTGGCTCACGTAAGAGCTAGATCTACATCAAGTCGAGGACACCGAGCAGATCGACGGCAGCATCGACTTCCAGGTATGCCACATGTGGGAGAGTTCAGCCACGTACGATTCCAAGCGACAAGCCAAGCAGATACCACGCAACGTTCTAGCCGTACATCCACGTCTCGTACCCTCCAAGTTGAGGTGGGTTAGAACCCCCATCATGTTCAACGCAACCGACTGCCCCGACAACTGCCCACACCCGGGACGATACCTCTTAATCGTATCCCCTCGAGTTCGAAACATCATGCTACACAAAGTTTTGGTCGATGGAGGTGGCTCCTTCAGCCTTATTCCAATTTCAACACTCGACAAGATGCAGGTCCCCCGCTCAACAATCAGGCCCGTTGTCAAACGCTTCTACAGGATTATTCCAGGATTAAAGCACGACCCGATCAGACAAATCACGCTACCCCTCACATTCGGAACTCGCGACAACTTTCGGACAGAGGAATGCATCTTTGAAGTCATCGACTTCGACATGGTCTACAACACGATACTCGGACGACCCCAGCTAGTCCAATTTGTGGCGATTCCCCATTACGCATACCCAATCATGAAGATCCCTGCTGCACACAGGGTCATCACAGTCAAAGGATCACTCCCAATGACTGTCGAATGCGACATGTAGAACTACGGCATCAGTGCTCGACAAGACAACACCAGCATCACCAATGACAACAAGGCAGCCAGAACCTCCTCGCCCGCAACTGACAACTCGAGGCCGGCCAAGTCAAAACCCAAATTGTCGGTACAACCGCACAGCGAGGTCAAGCGAATTCCACTCCACGAGGATGAACCCGAGAAAACAGTCAAAATCGGGTCCACCCTCGACCCCAAATAGGAACTCACGCTCACCACCTTTCTCCAAGCAAACCCCGATGTCTTTGCCTGGAAGACGTCGGATATGCCAGGAATCCCAAGGAAGGTGGTTGAGCACAAACTGGACATCGACCCGGCAGTCAAATCGATTAAGCAAAAACTTTGAAGGTTCAGCCCGGAGCAGCGCAAAGTCATCGAGACGGAACTTCATCGAACCAATCAAGTACCCGCCATGGCTGGCCAACCCGGTTCTGGCCAAGAAAGAAAACGGTCAAATGCGCATATGTATTGACTACACGGACCTCAACAAAGCTTGTCCGAAGGATAACTTCCCGCTACCTCGCATAGATCAGATTGTGGATTCAACTTCAGGGTGCACCTACTTATGCCTACTTGACGCATACTCAGGTTATCACCAAATCCGTATGTGGGAATCGGATGTCCCTCACACTGGCTTTATTACTCCTTACGGCACCTTCTGCTACAAAACAATGCCATTCGGACTAAAAATGCTGGTAGCACCTACCAGCGGACTATGCAGACAGCCTTCGCCACACAAATCGGGCGAAACATGGAAGTTTACATCGACGACTTGATGATCAAGTCAAAGGAAGAGCACGACCTAATCACCGACTTATCAGAAACCTTTGACAACCTGCAAGCCAACAAAATCGTGCTGAATCCAGAAAAATGTGTGTTCAGCGTCGAGGCCGGCAAGATCCTGGGTTTCATGGTATCACATCGGGGCATTGAGGCCAACCCGAAAAAGATTGAAGCCATCCTCGGTATGAAGTTGCCTACTAACACAAACCAAATTCAAAAGCTCACCGGGTCCATGGTCGCGCTTAGCAGGTTCATTTCTCGCCTAGGGGACAAGGGGCTCCCCTTCTTTCAACTCCTGGGCCAGCATAAAGACTTCACATGGACAGAAGAAGCCGAGAAGGCCTGTCAAGCGCTCAAGACATATCTAGCCAACCCACCAGTACTGGTTCCACCGGAGCCCGGCGAAACACTCCTGCTTAATATCGCCTGCGGTCCTCGAGCAGACAGCGCGGTACTCGTAGTCGAGCGAGAAGAAGTCGGCAAAATCGAGCAAGTTCAACGACCTGTCTACTACGTGAGCGAAATATTACACGGCCCTAAGGAGCGGTACCCAGACGTCCAAAAGCTCCTGTACACTGTGCTCCTAGCCTCCCGCAAATTAAGGCACTACTTCCAGGCTCACAAGGTAATTGTCCCGTCCATCTACCCGCTTGGCCCCATCACAAGAAGCAGAGAGATCACCGGCCGCATCGCTCAATGGGTGTCCGAGTTGGGCATGTTCGACATCAAGTTCACACCTCGCACAGTAATCAAGTCACAGGTCCTCACCGATTTCATCGCAGAATGGACAGAACCAGAACCAGAACCCAAAGACAACGACTACGCGAGTACGGTCTGGACTTTATGTTTCGATGGATCACTTACCCTCACAGGCTTGGGGGGACGTCGTCATCACCGCACCAACGGGAGAAACCCTTCAGTACGCTATGTAGCTACGCTTCCGAGCCAAAAACAACGAAGCGGAATACGAAGGTCTCCTCGCCGGCCTCCGCATTGCTGCAGCTCTCAGCATCCGCCACCTAACTGCGAAAGGCGATTCGCAACTCGTTGTCCGACAAGCAAGTAAAGATTATCAGGCTATTAATCCAATGATGGCCGCTTACCTAGCAGAAGTATGAACTTGGGAGAAAAAAATTCACCGGCCTGGAATTCCAATACATACCGAGGCGGGACAACCACATCGCCGACGCCCTAGCTCGTACTGCCTCAAGTCGAACATCCCCTCTGGCAGGAGTCTTCGTTGAGCAACTCTCCAAACCGTCCGTCAAAATTCTGGTGGACAACGAGAATACCCCCACTCCTTACAAGACTTACGAGCGGGTTGGTACGTCTCAGCTTAACGCCCCCAAAGGGATCGCTGGCGAAGTCATCGCCCAACTTGACGAACATACAGACTGGAGGGACCCGATACGTCAGTACCTGCTCAACCAGATCAAACCAGGAGAAGAGGGGCAAGCCGAGAAAATCTCCCGCAAGGCCATGCAATACACAATGATCGACGATACCCTCTACTGCAAGGGAGCTCTCGGTGTCCTCATGAAATGCGTACCTATCGAACAAGGCAAGCAGCTACTCGAAGAAATCCACAACGGACTATGTGGTGCACACTCCGCGTATCGCACGCTGGTCGGAAAGGCGTTCCGACAGGGATTTTACTGGCCAACTGCGCTACACGATGCCGCTGACTTGGTCCAAAAGTGCGAGGCCTGTCAATTTCACAAACGACAAACACACCAGCCCGCTCAAGCTCTCCAAACAATACCACTATCATGGCCTTTCTCGACTTGGGGGCTAGATCTCCTCAGGCCTTTTCCTCCAGGACGCGGCGGTCACAAGTTTTTGATCGTCGCCATCGACACATCCACTAAATGGATCGAAGCGGAGTCGCTCTCTGGTACAACTTCAGCGGTGGCACAAAAATTCATGCAACGAAACATTTTTACCCGCTTCGGAGTGCCCAGTCGGATCGTCACCGACAATGGACCACAATTTGCAGCCGCCGACTTCATCGCTTACTACAAGTCCTACGGTGCCAAAGTCTGCTATGCTTCAGTAACTCATCCTCAAAGCAACGGCCAAGCCGAACGCGCCAATGGCCTCATACTCAACGGGATCAAGAAACGTGTATACAACACGCTACAACGTCACGCCAAGTCTTGGGTGACCGAGTTGCCCAATGTACTCTGGGCGCTTCGTACTACGGCCAATCGGGCAACCGGTACAACCCCATTTTCGCTTGTCTATGGGGCAGAGGCGGTCCTCCTGTGTGAAATCCGGATAAGGTCCCCCCGTGTGGAGCAACACTCCGAAGACAAAGCAGCGACGCAACGGATCAACGATCTCGACCTCTTCGAGGAAATGCGTGACTGTGCGTACCTGCGAGCGGCCAGGTATCAACAGGACTTACGCCGGTACTATGAGCGCAACATCAAACACCGACACCTGGAGATTGGAGACCTCGTCCTCCAGTTAGTCCAGTCGACCAAACACAGGAACAAATTATCTCCCAAGTGGGAAGGACCCTACACCATCATCGCCAACCCGCGACCGGGCGCTTTCAAACTAGCCGATAACGGCTCCGTGCTACCCAACACATGGAACATTGATCAACTTTCCAAGTACTATGTATAGCTTTCTGGAAGTTACATCCCGGACGACTTCCTTGTTGGCAACCCGTGACTCCATGGATGTTGTATCTACACTTTACTAGTACTAAATTCTTCGGCCTCCATCAAACAATTATTAGTTCATCATGGTACTCAAAACGCCTCTAACATGCTTCGCTAAGACTCGGGGGTCGGCACGTACACGAGTCCATGCCTCGTTTCGCCCTCCCAGACCTCGGCACACAAGCATTCGATAGCTCGAGGCATGGCACGAACACGAGTTCGCGCCTCGTTCCGCCTCCTCGAGTTTGGTCGCCGTATAAACGCCTCGTATGCACTTGGGGGCTGGTATGTACACGGGTTCGTGCCCTGTTTCGCTGCCCCGAGTTCGGTCAACTGTTCATACGCCTTGCCAAGACGTCCAGGGGCCAGCCTCTCCACGAGTTCCTCAACTCCACGTTGTTACCCCCGACGCAGGCACACAAGCATCACGCCTAGCATCCGCCCGGGGGCTAAGTGGAGCACGAGTTCCACAACTCAACTCCCCACCCCGGGTACGGCGGCGCTCCACGCCTTGCACCTATCCGAAGTCTGGCGTGTATACGACGTTACTTAACTCATTTCGCCTCTTCACAAATGCAACGGTGGACAGCTACCTTGCATCTGCGCGGGGCCAAGCACGGCACGAGTTTCTCAACTCGTTTCGCCTCCACGACAACGGCAGCCTACCCTGAGGCCAGGGTACAAATTTCCTCAAGCATCAACTACAAACGGTCGAGGGCCGGCACAACGAAATTTTTTCAGACTGTTCATCCGAGTATCTGCTAACTCGCACAAACAGTCGAGGGCCGGCACAGCAAAGTTTTTTCAGACTGTTCATCCGAGTCCGGCTAACTCGCACAAACAGTCGAGGGCCGGCGCAGCGAAGTTTTTTCAGACTGTTCATCCGAGTTCCGGCTAACTCGCACAAACAGTCGAGGGCTGGCACAACGAAGTTTTTTCAGACTGTTCATCCGAGTTCTGGCTAACTCGCACAAACAGTCGAGGGCTGGCACAACGAAGTTTTTTTAGACTGCTCGCACAAGCAGTCAAGGGCTGGCACAACGAAGTTTTTTCAGACTGTTCATCCGAGTTCCTGCTAACTCGCACAAGCAGTCGAGGGCTGGCACAGCGAAGTTTTTTCGGACTATTCATCGGAGTTCCTACTAACTCGCACAAACAATCGAGGGCTGGCACAGCGAAGTTTTTTCAGACTATTCATCCGAGTTCCTGCTAACTCGCACAAACAGTCGAAGGCTGGCACAACGAAGTTTTTTCAGACTGTTCATCCAAGTTCCTACTAACTCGCACAAATAGAATATACTACATTACGTAACCCTACGGCGATACAGCTACCAGGACAAAGTTTGCCACATCAAGTCAAGACTAAGACTCCAACTGCCACGGGCCTTATATTACACAAGTTAAAGTTCTTCACAGTACAAAACAAAGAGATACAAAATGCGGGCGTAGTCCTCCCTCCCGGCAGTATCGCTGCCCCCTGACATATAGTCGCCTTCACTATCTTCAAGGGCTACCGGGGCATCTTCCACCGCCTCAAACCTAGCTTCGCTGATGAACCTCTCCACCGACTCGCGCCAGTCGTCGACTCGCGTGTCCTCCGCTCCCGGTTGACTGGGCACAAACTCGCTAATCTCCCGCTCCAGCAGGTTAGCAAGAAGCTCCGGTGCCAAGTCCTTTGCTAGGGCCAATGCATAAGATATGGCCGCGGTGGCCATACCCTTCGCCCGCACAGCGGCATCCTCTTTGACGAAGGCGACGAAGTCGCTCCGACAGGCCTGATAGTCGGCCATGGCTTGCGGGGAGTCGTCCGGAGTGAACCTCGCGAAGTCGGGGTGGCGATCAAACCTCAAACTCGCCATGACTTGGTCAAGGAGAGAGCACGCCTCTAAGGTAGCTCGAGTCTGCACCTGCAGCCATTCGTGGGAGAGCTCCATATATTTACTCTTCTCCTCAAGCTCCTGACTGACGAGCCGGTGAAGATCGATCGCCGACTTGGCTAGCGCCGTGGCTGTCTCTACACGGAGCGAGGCTGATGCGAGTTGCTCTTTTAGCTCGGTGTTGGCCACCTTCAATGCCTCGATTTCCTCGGCCCGCCCGGCTCGAGCCTCGGCCTCTTCCGCACGACGGGTCGCAGCCGACAACTGGGTTGCCAACTCGGCGTTAGCAGCTCGCAGCTGCGAGGCCTCCTCTTCGCTTTCGCGAACTCGGTTGAGGAAAGTTTCCTCCTTGGCAGCTGCCACAAAAGTCTCGAGAGGCTCCCATGAAAGGGTTGTCGCTGGAGGAGCCGGCACTTCCCCCCGAATGCCCCTCGATGCTGCCAAGCTCCACATCCTAAATTACCATGAGGTCCCGGCACTCGGAGCGGGGGCGTTGATGATGTAACGGGAACAGGCGCAAGGCTGAAATCCAGGGCTCTTAATCCAAACAAAAGCTAAAAGAAGAAGGAACTTCGGGGAAAACATAAGGGGAACCCTACCTCAAGTTGAGCAGGGTCGCCCTCTTCGCTGGCCCTTGGGAGGTCGAGGAGCCGGAGGGCCGTTTAAGAGTATACCGCTATCAAATGATAGAACCCGAATTCAAAAAACACTAAGAAGGCAACACGATACCCGACTTCGTAGAGAAGCAAAAGAAAAACTCACCGGGGCGGGTTGACACCTTCCGCTAGACGCCACGGATGGCTTCTTGACCTTGGAAGCTGGAACCTTTCGGGGCCGAATCGCCCCAACACCCAATGATTCTTCTACGAAGACCCCGCCCCTTCCCACGGGCCGGTCCCCAGGAAGGGACGCTGAGCATAAGCCAAAAGAAGATAACACCGTTGTAATCAACTACCCAAAGGCTCGGAAGCGTAAATTGAGAAACATGCGAAGGAAATGCTTATCGAGATGATCATGGCTCTAACCATCTCGCCCTAGTGAGCAAGCGTTTCGATCTCTGGATGAACTCGGGATTTCCAGGGCGAGGTCTTGGCACCTCATCACTTCTCTCGGCCTTGAAGAGATCATCAACTCGGCTCCGGACCACCCCTGTCACAAGATGAAAGGCATGAGGACTCAAAAAAACCATTAGCAGTTCGAGTTGTCAAAGAAGTAGAGAAGGAGCGAGGGAACTTACCATCATCAGCCGGTAAAAAACCGACTTCATCCGCCCACCCGGGGAGTTGTCGTGCTCCTAACTGCGTAATGTGACGGGTGATGAAGTCGCCGACTACGTGCACAGCCGTTAAACCTCCCCGACGTAGCTCAGTGATGTGAGCCTTTACAGCCCGAACACTTCGTGTCAGTCGCGGGTGATCCTTCCACAAGTCCCGCGGGGTCGGGACCTCGCATCGGGTCGCCTGGTCGTGTTCGGACTGAGTACACATGGCCCAGTTGGAAGCCCACTTCCCCCACGAATCCTTCAAGGAGAAGGGGATGTAGCTTGCCTTGGCATCATCGCGAAGGGAGAAGCGGCAGGCACTGTAGACTTGACCAGCCATCGACACCTTAAGCGTGTAGTAGTGCCGAAACGACTCAACGTCTGGCTTCGTCCCCATGAAGGCCTCACAAAGATGCGCGAAAATAGCTCGGAAGAAGATCGAGTTGCGCGGAAGGTTTACCAGTTCAATCACGAAAAAGGATAGGATGTCACGCAAAAACTCGGACATTGGAAGCCCGAGCCCGCACTTGAAGAAATCTAGGAAGACGACCAAGTCCTCCTCTTGGGAGAATGGCGAGCTCCGGTCGGCGGGCAATCGAAAAGCCACCGACTCGGGTAGCTCTCCCTCGCGTATCATGCGCGAAAGATCCTCCGGAGTAACACGGGAGGTGGGCAACCCAGCCATTCCCGGGCCCGAGCTCGCCCCACCTCCCGCGGTGGCCGATGGGGCCTTTGACCGACCTGACCTCGAATCTTCCATCACCGGTGCCTTGCCGCGGGTCGGGTCCCTGATCACCGTGACGGCCGACGAAGCCTCGCCCGTTGGAGCCTCAACGGCCCCCAGGGCTCCTCCGCTACCGGCCTCAACTCCGCCGCCGTCGTCTCGCCAGAAGAAGCACCCATCGGGTCAGGGGAAGGCAGCTCGCTGGCGTGCCGGTGCCCTAAAAACTCGGAAGCTCACTAGGTCGTCGTTCACTATGCTAACAAGACAGAGGAAAGGAAACGAGGAGGCAAAGCGTTGTGGAGAATTAGGAGCAAAAGCGAATGGAAGAAGAGGAGAGTAAGGAAACATTATTTAAATTGCCCATACCGAGGCGTAGAAAGCGCACTACGCCTAGAGAATCGTAACCGTTCCGCAACTAGGGAGCATAAACTCAACTTGGAATTTCTTTGTCCAAATCTCGGCTTCATCACGCATAATGATGGGGGGCTTGATGATGGGAAGTACCACTACCATATATTCGTGATAAGGCACGTGAGTTCTCCAATGGACCTCCAAAGAGAAGCCACGACCCGAAGGCCCGATTAGGGGAGGCGTGAGCCCCAAGTCGGTGTGTCCTGATCAGGATCGGATAACAACTCTCGACATACCCTCGAGGAGGAGTCCGACTCGTGTACTACGAGGACTCAAGACGGGGCTATCGCCTTATTCCGCCTTTATAAGGAGCACAAGACCCCTCAGGGGGGGGGAAGCAACTTGGGATCATATAGCCATAGTCGACTAGCTCCCTTCGAAGCCCTTAACCTCGAAACCGATCTCGCCGGGTTCCCTACTCGTCGAGTTCCCCTTCTAATCTCATGTACTCCCTACCGCATATCAATCCGATCATTGCAAGACGTAGGCCTATTACCCATCTCGGGGGCCTGAACCTGGGTAAATCGCTGTCGTAAGATCAGGCTGACCTAACTTATCGCCCCACAATCGTATAAATACGTGTTGTACGAGTACACTCATCGGTACCCCCCATATACCATACATCGACACATTCCTTGCTAGGATTTCTTTCAGGATTTTATCAGCACTTCTGGCCGATTATCAAGTATGATATGTAAGCTGAAACTATCATGTTCCAAGATGTTTTAGCACAATTTGACTCAATCATAAGAACAATAATTTACATACCTTTTACAATGCCCGTAATGGTCCGCCCACTAGCCGATTACATGCGTCTTCCTTTGAACAACATAGACTAACTTGACGCGATGTAGGGCACCATTATAAAATAACTTTTGTCGTCTCTTTCTTCTTTTTTAGCGTTTCTTCGATGATAAGAGAACTACGATACTTTTATGTATATGCTTTTTTTTAGAAGTGCATCTCTATCTTTGACAAGTCTCTCACATTTCTCATGGACAGAACACAATGCAAATCTCTCTTATGCTCTGCGATGTGCTTCACTCGTATAGTTAGTGCCATCAGCTGTTATTAAACCGATACTACCTCAGAAATGATCTCTGCTACAAGACAATCACTGACGGGCACTCCGAGGCCCGTCGCTGATTAGATGAATCGCTGACGGGCGAATACGGGCCCGTCAGCGATGGTCACACACTGGAGGAAAAGGCCAACTTCTACTGACGGGCACAAAAACGGCCCGTCAGTATAAGTGGGAACGGAGGGCCAACCTGGCTTCTCCACTGACACATTCTTCACTGACGGGCGCATTAAACCTACCGTCAGTGATGGTTGGCCTTTCACTGATGGGTTCTATAGTGCCCGTCAGTAGAAGTGGGATCGGAGGTCCACCCTGACTTCTCCACTGACACATACCTTCACTGACGGGCAATTTAAACATGCCCGTCAGTGATTGTTGGCTTTCCACTGACGGGTCCTGTGGTGCCCGTCAGTGAAAGTGTGCTCCAGGAATGCCTCCGGGGCATGCTTATCACTGACGGGTGTCTTACGTATTGCCCGTCAGTGATATGTCTGCGACTATAAATTGTGCTT